>VXBU01011431.1:658361-712559 GCA_013400315.1 Bombycilla garrulus | reverse complement strand
GGGTGCTCCTCTTACATAATAGAAAAGTAAATGCTTGGATGTTTGCAGCAGCCACCAAAGCATATGAAGCTTTCTCAACTAGACAACTGTAAGTTGTACCCATGTGTGGAAGAACACGGTCAGTTTGCTAGTTTTACACCACCACATTGCAGCTGTCCTGGTGTTACACTGACTTTTACAGTCCTGATGTTAGAAATGAACTGTCCTATCTCTGTTTTGTTTCCTTAGGGTGATGGTATGGGTTTGTAGAGCAAATGCAAATTTTTATTGTTTTGGGTTTTTTTTAGTTGAGCTAGTGAAATGGTGTTTGTTAAAGCACAGTTAAATCAATTCTGAGCAAAGCCTGGTTGTTCTCACCTCTTGCTCCAAATCACAAAATGCAACAAGGAAGAACACTTAATAACACAGGAGGGTTGAGGAAACCTCCAACCAGCTTGCCGGGATTGTTCTGGTAATGCTAATTCTGCTAACAAACAATGTGCAGCTTGTGTAGGGATCGGTGGGAACACTGCCTTAGGATCCCTGCTTGCTCCATACCTTCAGTTTGAATGAGTGATCACAGATGATTTCCTACACAGCAAGCTTTAAAAGCAGTTTTTTATATCAGGCTTTGATTTATGTGTGAAAAATGTTAAGTGGATACCTAATTATATGTTAATATCTTCTGTAGTGGAGGACCCCTCATGTTGGGTAATAAGAAACCAAAGCTGGTCCTGCAGAATCTGTCATTCGTCAGCTAAAGATGACTGCTAGAAATTTTCTCTAGGTGGAAGAAATAGAGCTGTTTTTCTTTCTTCATGATATTTCTTGTATAAGGAAGGCAGACTGCTTCTGACTTTTCATGCAAAAGCAAGTTCAGTGGTATTCAGTGCTCAGCTTCATATTGTAATAACATACTAACATCTGGAAAATGTGGACTGCATGTGATTTTTGTCATCAGAGTTTTCTTCTGTAGGTGTCTGTTTACTTGTTTTGCTTCTTCAGGATAATATCCAGGTCATCTAATTGAAAAATATCAATTATTTAGAAAATTGTTAGGCCTCTTAGTACTGGTTCTATATATATATTAAATGTATAATGTATATGCATAGGTACACTCACACAGTTAGAATCTCAAGCACTGTTTACATACCTCAGCACCACCTGCTTAAATGATTCATACCTTCCACTCTCTCCTGTTTCTTCAGTAAATAGGGCCAAATTCAAAGTGGAACTGAAGGTGGATCTATTTCTTCAGCTTCAATGGATTTCAGTGCTTGTTTAGCAGCAGCTCTTGAATACTAAAAGGTGGTTGCTGAGCTCATGATTCTTTACCTAAGGCTATGTTGGTATTAGTTGTTCTAACCCGTTAGCAATTCAGAATAAGTGGGGCACTTCATTAGCTCCAGTTAAAGACAAAACAAAAATGTTTGTTTAAACTGGCAGATCTTAAAGCTGTGTTTCTTTCACACCATTTAGGAGATTTCCCACAAGTTTTCCCCTTGGGGTTATCTTCAAAAACCAACATTTTTTCAGGTGCTCTACAAACTCTGACTAGATTGTTGTAGCCCCTTCCTCGCCCTTAACCCCGAGTGTGTGCTCACATTGTGTCCAAACTACCCTTTACGTGGCATTTATTTCTCAGACTTCCTGGGGGCAGTATCCTACTGTACAAAGTACATTTCACTCACTGTCAAGTGAGGTTGATTTCTAGTTAAACACTGATATCAGTATAAACCAGGAACTCAGAATGGCACTTTGTACATCGCCTTACTGAATTTTGGACATTGTGTTCTCTCTGTTGTTGAACAGAAAGTGACCCTTGAGAAAACAGCAAGGAAGTAGGGTCAGAATAGCAAAGTTTCTTTGTGGTGATGTTTAGGTACCTCACCTTGGCACTGAGACATGGGATTCTTTATAAATATCAAGACTCGCTTTGAGAAAATGTTGCCCTTTATGAAACATTTTAGTGGCTAAATGGTGACTTTGAGGGAGAGCACAGGACTGAGAAGTTTATCAAGTAAAGCCAAACAGAAATACTGCATGGAATGAGAGTCTCTTCCCTAGGGCAGGGGTGGTTGGTGAGTAACTGAGAAACTCATAAAACTGGGGGACTGTTCCTGTTTGAAGGTCCCAATGTTGCCAGCAGAAGCTCACTGAGGAGAATGGGCTGTGCATTTAAGCACAAGTATGAGGACACACAGCATTGAGTAAAGACAGAAAAAAGGCTTTTGTAGTTGGATGGATATGCCTGGTTCAGGGTGATAAAAGTGGTGATTTTGTTTGCTGGTTTTGTTTTTCCCTGTTAGACTGACTTCAGCAGCCTGAAAACTACATTCTGGACTATATTCTTTAGTGTCCACTAAAGGTTAATCAAGATTCTCGTGTTTCAACATATTGTAAAAAGAGGTGCTCCATCATGGCTGGAAATTGCTGTTGTTTAAACAGCTCCTCCAGCATCCTGCTGTTTCATTCTTAGATAACAATGTTCTGGAATTTTGGAAAAGCCTTTGCCTATCAGGTTGACTGCTGACTGTAGTTTAAAAGAGCAAATTAGAATCTTAAACAGCTATGAATGTGGGAAAATAGAACTGTGTTTTAGTACAACCAACCACTAAGAGTACATGAAAAGTCACCAATTCTTCTGTATGTGTTTTTCATTGAATGTAAGGAAGTAACTTGAAAACTTTGCTGCCTGTTTCATGCCTCATGCTGAACTGAGGCTCCAGTTCAGTGGCTTGTCCTGTCAGGTAGATTGAGGGAATTCTAGCATTGTGTACATCATTGATTTCTTTTGATCTTGAGGCACTCTTCAAGGGTATTCTTATGCAGTTGCCTGTCAGCAAACAGACAATATGCAGGCAATGGCTCCACACACAGTCCTGGATCAGTTGCTGAAGTTGGTTAAGAGTCACTACAAATATTCACAGAAGCATCTTGGTTTTTCTTTATTCTTAGGAAACACTTCTGGTTCAAAGGAGCTGCTGTATGGATAGAGGCGTGAGGAAGATTTATATTGTAAACATTCTTTTGATGACAATTACTAAATTACTGTTTCTATACTCCACCAGGATGTGTGTGAAGTTTGTGTGTCTGCATGTCTAAGCATGTATGTGCATTTTGTGAATATGTTCCTGTCTAAGGATGTACTGAAATAGTCAAGTCTGAAATGAAAAATAGGAAAACACTGAGGTCTCTTGTTTCTGATCCTTTGGGGGTACACTGTGGTCACATTTAGGTTTTCCTCAGAAGATTAGGCCTTTTTCTTTATTTTCTTTTTTTTCTTTTTTTTTTTAACAAACATCTCCCACCCCCTTGAAAACAAACCAAAACAAAAAATTCTTATCTAATCACATGCTTCCAGGAACTGGGCCTTTAAATTAAACCCCAGCTATCTCCAGATTTGTCCTAAGAACACAGTTGCCAGCAACACCAGGTGGTGTTGTAGCAATCAACATTATTATTAAAAAAAAATATTGGCCAGAACATACACAGAAATGTACTGAATAGTAATAAAAAAGTGAATAATAGTTTGAATGCTTTTCAGCTGTTCAATAAGGCAAACAGATGTAGTAATGCATACTTGAGAGCATGCCATGTGCTTTAATCAGAGGAGTTTAGAGTATCATTTCATCATGGACAAAAAGAAAGAGACAGAATAATAGGTTTATTTCAAAAGGCAAAACTTTAAGGAGGAGAGCAAGAGCTTCCCTGAATTTTGTACCAGACCAAGTCCTGGGAGCTACATTACACTTGACTGGAGAAGACCTACTGCACCAAGCTAAGCAGTTCCATGAAACAAAGAGTCACAAGATGCAGTTAAATAGAAGAGTTTTTAGAAGCTACCAGACTGTTAAAGGCGCATAGTGCTGGAGTATTTGTGCAAGCAAGAATGCAAACGTTAATGAAAGATGAGATATATAATAGAGAGTGCTTTGTAAATTTTCATATGACATCAAAACCTGTGAGGCAACCACTTGAAATGTAGTGGAGCGCAGCTTGGAACTGCTGCAAAAACTGAAGTTTTGATGTGAGAAATCACAACTGACTTAGTTTCAGTCAAATGGGAATGCAAAAAAAATCAAAAAGCACCTAAATCCTTGTGTAAAGACACAGGGGCTACCACTGTTTTGGTAGAAAAGTAAAGAAAATTTCAGGGAAAGGATTTTCTGGAATCACAACTATTTGTACAGATAAATATTAAGTAAATAAATACAAGTAAATATCTTGCATGTGTTAATTTTACATAGTCTTTGTTATTAGGAGCAGCCCTTCCAGCATTGTTTCAGAAGCCTGGGGTCCCAAGTGGGAGGAGTTTGTGGCTCTGCACAGAAAGGATTCTGTCTGAAGAGTGGTTGGGTTGGAGCTCTCTCAGGTCGCTTCTGCATTTTGCTTGTCACTGTGTTTCTCACCCTCCCTGGCTTTTTGTTTTCATCCAGAGCTCTTCCTCGGCCAGTCTCACAATCCCTGAGCCTGCCCTGTGTCCCTCCCTCTCTCCTCTGTTTGTTCCTCTGCGATGGTGTCTGTCGCCTGGCTTTGCTGTTTCTGATTTGGTAACTTTTCCTGGCCTTGTTTCAAGAGCAGAATCCCCCAGGTTTCCCTTTCCATGGCCACTGTGAGGCTGGAGTCTGGCTGGTGAGGTTACCAATCGGCGTTATTGCTTCCCCATCTTCTCCCAGCAGTGGGAAGGGATAAGGACAGCTGTGAATAGGCTTCCAAGAGCCTAAAGCCTCTAAAGATGCTGCAGGACCACAAAGCAAACCAGAATTCATGGTCTACCAAGTCTGGATAAGACTTTAAGCCACCCAGTGAAGCTTCAGAGCTGTTTGTGGCTGCTTGGTTTCCCTTTTCTTCTCGGAACAATGCGGTGCTGTATGTTCTGAGATCAGGAGCAAAGAGTTGTGACAAAAGGACAGCTTGAAATCAGTGGAATAACTCAGGGTAGCTTGTTTGCACTGAGAATGTTGGAGTCTGTCTCTAAGTGACAGCAGAAATGGAAATGCTGACAAAGGTATCTTTAACCAGACTCTTAAGATTTCATTCCAGGTGTTTGCTCACCCAGATGTGCAGTATCTGTAGCAGTGGAGTCCTGTGTACCCTAACCCCATGCAGAATTTTCAGAAAATATAGAAGGCAGCAATATAGTTTTAATAACACATTTTTACGTATATAGTTGCCTAGAAAAGCTATGTACTTCCTATGCCAGTTAAATATATGTCCAGAAAATGCTCCTGTAATTCTACCTGCAAGAGAAAAAAATCCTCAAAGTTAATGCCAATAAACCACAGATGCTGCCTTTTAACCATCATTATCCTCATTCCCTTGAAAGGGATGAGTTCAGGCTGAAACATCAGCACTGATTTTCTGCCCTGACTTTAAATTTCTGTACATTTTGAATTTGTCATACATTTAGCATTACTTCAACTCATTTCTTGTGTGTGGTTGAATACAAAGAGCAGGAGGTCACAAGAGGCATCACCTTGTGCTATCCAGAGGTCAAAGCTAAGAGAGTGTCAGTTTCCATTTTAGGCTTTTGTGGCATAGTTGACATTATATATACTCTTAGGTATGCAATGCAAATCACATTCCTGCAAGCTAATTATAGGATAAATGTAGCCACTTAACTAGGCAGCAGGCATGTCATCTCAGCATGGAGCTATCATATTATGTACATTTGCTGTCTCCTGTATAATTAACAGGATAAAAATATTACTGCCAGATACCATAAAAAAAATTAACACTATCTTAATTGTCTTTTCAGCTCAGGTATAGCCTATTACCATTTCAAAAAAGACCTTCCCAAATACACTAGAATTTTAAACTTCATTTGCTGAAGATGCCATTAATCCCTTTTCACACTTTGATCTGCCATTGTGATACCTTTGGACTTTGACTTCTCTGTTTTGCTTTTGAACTCTCCTTAAAAACTATTACTGAGATTTAATGGCTTAAAATTTGAGGTTGCTCAGGACTCTGTGTTTGATTTTTAAAAACTTAGTGACAGAGCATTTGGGTTTCACCAAAACAGATGTATGCAGCTTGCAATAAGCTTTTGTGTAGGGTGCCTTTCTTCTGAGCTTTGGACATCATTCTTGTTTAATCCAAATTTTCTGCGTTTCTAATCTCTCTCTACAGCATTTATTGCTGTCTTGTACGTGGCTATGAATGAGTGGAGTCTTTGGAAATTTAATCCCAATTCTTACTAGAATATGCCTTCATTAGTATTTGTGTAATTTTTTGATGAAAAGTGGCTGATCCCTCTTCCTCCTTGTAAAAATGCTGTAATCTCCCTCTGATCTGAATACCACATCATTGCTGATGTCATCTGCATTTTGTAACTCTCATTTTCTGAGACTGCATGGGGAATCTCTAGACTCCGAATGCTGCTTTTGCCCCTTGAAATTAATTATATGATGGCCCACATTCAGAAAATACTCAGAATACATGTTTATTTTCAGGTCTTTTTGGGAGTAATTAAAGCTGAAAACTTCCATTAATTCAACAAATTGCTCTGGAACTGTTTGCCACAGCAGTTTTCAAATTGCTCCTAGAAAACACACCTGTGCTACAGACATCTAAAACCCAGTAACTGGAGAAAAGGTTGAGATAAACATGGCACCATTTAATCTGGCAAAGCTCTCTCCGTTATTTCTGCTGCAGTAGGTCTGTAGGAACCTTAGGTAGTCCTTGCATATTTCCTTAAATGTTGACATCAGTAATGACACACATGGCTAACAGATTTTCCACATGTTTTCCTCCCTGGATGACATCTTCCTACTCCATCAGGACTCACAGTCTGATTGTGGAGGCTGTTGATTGATAGCTTAGAGCACATGAGGTTTGGGGAAAACACAAGAATGACAGTTTATATAAATATCCTAATATGACACTTTTTTTCTAAGTTTACCCTAACTTTTATTTTTCTCTGACCCAGAAATGATTTTTAGGTGTACAAAAACCCACAGATACTCTAGAAACACAGTTGAGTCACTCAGACATCTTGTTAGCATTTTGTACTTAATTGCTTCTTTCTCTGCTTACCCGGGGGGAATTGTACATGCCAAGATGGAGCTCTACTAGACCTAATAGGAGAAAAAAACAAAAGGAAATAATGACTAGTCTTCCAAATCATCCTAAGTGGTCCAGGAGATGAGCGGGAGTGCTTTTTCCTGGCAGCAAAGCCCCAAAACATGTAACTGGCTCATCCAGTGTCTCTTAGATTTTCAGATTAGGAATGGTATTTTTATTACACTCCATCTTTCTTCATAAAGAGCCCATTTTAAGCACTGTATAAGCTACTTGTGGAAAAAGTAGCTACTATCTGTAGAAGTTGCTTTAAAAGGAATATTGTTACCCCTGAAAGCGTTGCTGCTTTGTATAAGCCTCTGGAAAAAGGAAGATAGCTTTATGACAGCCTCTTTTTTCTGTGAAGACCAAAGGGCAGCCTAATATTATATGTACGGATGCAGCTTTAATAGCAAATTGCCAAAAGGATCCTTTAGAAAATAAGAGACCTTCAAGAAGATGTTTGCATATTTACATATAAATCCACAGAGGGATATATGAATATGCCATGCTGATACCTGTCTTGCTAAAGCTATGGAAGGGAGTAATAGTATTTTTTTCATGCTGAGCTATTTTCACACAGAAATGATTAGTGAATTTCCAGATATATGAAGGCTCAAAATGATCATATTTTAAAGGATATTTTTCCCAATTTTAAAGGATATTTTTCCCAGGACCAAAGGGAAGTGCCAGTCTTGGCTCTCCATTTCTTACAAATGTAGCTGTTTTTCAAAAAGGGTTATGTGCTGGCATCTCTGTATTCAAGACAGGAACCAAGTGATTTCCTTTTGTCAATAGAAGTGAAACATAGCACAAAATTGGAGTTTTAATATTTTATACATGCATGTCCTAAGATAAATAAAAATTTAAAAGAAAACCTTCAGACAACTGCATTCTCTTATGTAGCCCTTTCAGCACTCCTGTCTACAAAATTTTCTGCTGATTTTGGTGATAATGGCAAAACTAATCTCTGTAGACAAAAGTTAATAATTCTGTATCTGAACAACCGACTACTCAGACTAGTGTAATTTTAAAAAGCAGGACAGTGTCAAGAGTGTTTCTCCAGACCATTTACAGTCACTCTGCCTCCTGACTTTCATGCTGCCAAATTGAAAGATTTGGTTCCAGCATTTCCAGGGCTCTCAGACAAGGGCTGTCATGACATTCCCTCACTTCAGGCACATTCTTCCTCTTTCATTTCACTGAATACATTAGAGGGTTTTTATAGGACAGAGCAACGTTAATCGTGATAGCCTTAGGTCTGAGACTCCATGCTGTTGGCTGATAAAACCAGCCTGTCTCCTTCCACACCCAGAACATTTATTCACTTTACTGGCTTTATCTTCCCCAACATCCTCGGTGATTTATCCTTTTAATCTCTCCAAATCAGTTATAGCTACTATTCTTTTAACTATGGCTAAGTGTTGGAAAATTCTTTTTGAATTGATGCAGTTCTAGAAAGGTTTTTTCAATCAGTTGTGTGATGTCTTGTTCTCAGGATTAAAAAATGACCTTGCCTGGAGCAGGTTAGAAGATTAAACCACAGCTCTTGGCACTCCAGCGAGCTAACAGTGGTGTCCAGCTCCTCATGCAACAGTTCTGAGGAGAGCTCCTCAGTTTAACCCACAGCTCTGTGCAGCAATCCTTTCCTTGGCTGAGTTTGCATGGCAAGGGAGGAGGAAAGCAAAGGTGCTGCTCTGAGCACTCTCAGCCTTCAGCAGCAGATGCCACTCACTGGGTTTTTGCAGATGTTTCTGATGACATGGTCTCTGTTTGACTCTGCCTTGCCATGAATCAACCCAAGTCCCTGGGGAGCTGGGATTTGTTTGCTTGGGGTTCTGTCTTCCAGAGGCTTGTAGTGACATCTGGATATATTTTCTTAATTCATAGAAAATGTTCCTGGTTTATGGGTAGCAGTTCCCTTGGTGTAGCTTGTAGGTGTTCTTGGAGCACTTGGAGGAGCCTGTAAACTGAATTAAATGGAGCTCTGCCCGCAGGTTCGCTTTGGCTTGGTACCCCAGAACTTTTACAGACAGAGATGCTCATTGTTCTGGACATCCCTGATGTCCAGACACAGGTTTGGGGATTTCTGTTTTGTTCATCTGTGGTTTCTACCCTTCAGGCAGAGCCATATAATAAAACAACAAATTATGTAAAAGCCAAGTGTATTTTCTTTCAGGAGGTGCATAGTCCATTTAGTCAGCTATTTTTACTGCTTGGTCCTGTAATCCAGGCTTCTTCTTGTGTTGCTATAAGAGATGGATCTTACTTAAATTGCAGCAACACTTGATTAGCAGTATTATTGTGATAATAAATGCTTTTTTGGTACCTCTTCCATTAATTTTACAAAATCTGAAGTGGTCATTTACATTTTAAAATCTATCCTATATATTTTTGTGAAGGAAGCTAGATAGGCTTAATCCAGCTCTGGTGACCCCAAAAGGAGTGACAAGCTCTGCTTTATTAGTCATGACTACGAGCGTGGTTCTTTCTTATCATGACTTCTAACTGTCTGGTACAATGAAGATTTACAGAAACACATGATCTGCTAATCCTCTGTGTTTAAAGGAGGAGTGCAGGGATTATATGGTCATTTTCTTACTGTCATGACCAGGTATCATGTTGGGGGTTATGACAGCTGATTTTTGGAACATCTTTGGAAGCACTGGAAGCTGTTTTAATAGCACCTTAGCTGTGAATTAAGCTGTCATCACTCAGTGATCACTCCTGTCTTATGGTTGTTTTCCAGACAGTCTGGTCTGCCTGTAGATAAGAATGCTCAGCTCTTCATTTTGATGAGGGCTGTGCTTTAGAAACTGTGATCAGAATTAGGAGGGAAATGGCAACAGGGAGATGGTTTGAGAAAAGAAAATTACAAAACTCTCTCGCTATTCCAAAGGAAGCTCCCATGTTGATATTTTTTCCTGAATGTTTTGTTGCTTTGGCTATGCTGATTCAAAAACTGCCTTCTTCCTCAGGTGCCTTTTAAGATACTTATGTAAGGTGGGGAACAAACATTTCCAGTATCTGTTGTGTTAAACGCTCACCAGTAAAGAAACATATAAGGTTCTGTGATAATTCAAGAAAAATGAGGGTAGTGGCTGCCAATGCACAGCTTTCTGGAATCAGATAAGGCTTTTTGGTTCAGGTTTAACATCAGTGCTTTTATGTCAGTTGTATGAGAGCTGACAGTGATAGCCTCTCACTTGAAACTGTTTCATCACAGCCATTTCCTTCTGCCTGTTATTCACACTGGAGATACCTTCTCAGTTCTTAGTATTTCTTCCAGTAGTAGAGCTGCAAACTACTGTGAGTAGCTATTGACTCTAAGTTGCTGGACTTTGTATCTCTTGGCAAGCCTTTGAAGCGTAATGTGGTCAGAAATGAAATATACTGGTACTAAATGTTATTCCTGTCTTTTAGGATTATTAATATGGCGAACCCATTAGGACACGGAGGACTTAGGAACTTGCAGGTGGAGGTTGAAGGAAGAGAAGAGCAGTTCTAAAAGACTGAAAAATAACTAAGTAGTCGTAAGAATTTCTTATACATCTCAGGGTGTATAGATAGAGGCTGTGACATCTCAGCATTGGTGCTGAGGTGCCAGAGCTCAGTCTCCATTACAGCATCAGGAGAGTCCCAAAAAGTGGTTGATCTGTGACCTGCTGAGCTCTGTGGGTCCTTTCCCGTCGAAGGTGTTGAAGGTTAAGGGTGTTATGTGCTGGGATCTACTTCGTTCCTCACTTATGGTCGTGGTAATGATAGAGAGGTGTTCCTCTGCTCAACCCACTTAAAAAGGTTTTTATTGCATGCAGCAACTATATAGATTAATTTCCAGCATAGAAGGCTGCCACAAATGGTATTACTGAACATTTTTTTGGGGTAGATAGAGAAGTGGACACCATTTGCATGGTTCAGTCTCAGACAGGGCTTCTTTTTCTCACTTTCCAAAGCATACAATTGAAATGAATCCTCAGCCCAAATTTAACTTAAACTTTACATGAAAATCAGTAAAAATAGGGAAACATTGCTTAGTTAGTAAAAACTGGAGGAGTTTTGGGTTTTTGTCTTTCTGTGGTTGTTTTGTATTTTTGGGTTTAGGTATTCTTTTAATCATGTCAAAATGCAGCAAACTGGTTGCAGCAGTATTTTTGCAAAATACCAAGGCCAGTTGGAGTATGTGGAAGGGGAATTGATTTCCTCTGGCAGAAAGTTATTTTGTTTTTTGTTCAGATACACAAAATAATTGCCATTTATGTTTTGATTCATTGCTGATTCCTAGATATTCACTCTGGAGTAATTCTGATTCGCTCCTTTATAAATGTTACAAGAGTGGGTAATTAAATGTTATTTTGTGACCTTTATGTGCCTTAAGGAAAAAGACTTGATTATCTTCTGTCACTTTTGGGCCTTCATAGCCAACTAACTAGAATAATAACCTGCAATTTGGTGCACTGGAGCACTGCCTGCTCCATTAAATGGAAGGCCTGGCTATAAATGCACCATGAAACCAGAGTCTCAGACTACTACTGTATCATGTATGCATTATGTCCATTTCCATAGAGATCCCCTTTTCACATTTTATTCATTGTTGTGAATAATAATGTGAAAGTGCTAATATATCAAATGAACTCTTTTTATCTCCTTCAGTACCAATTTTGAACTAGAAACTGTTTATAAATTCATGTTTAATTACTGTAATTTTTAACAAGCTAC
This sequence comes from Bombycilla garrulus, assembly GCA_013400315.1. Classification (NCBI taxonomy): domain Eukaryota; kingdom Metazoa; phylum Chordata; class Aves; order Passeriformes; family Bombycillidae; genus Bombycilla; species Bombycilla garrulus. The sequence goes on along the minus strand of VXBU01011431.1, from coordinate 700,799 downwards.
TTGTTCCTTCAAAGTTGAATTCTAAAAATGCAAATTCTTCACCTACACATTTTAGCAAGGAATTGTGATAGATTTTTCTCTTAACAAACGAACATAAGAAACACCTTTGTTTTTGTTGTATCAATGATGCTTATTTTCAAATTCTTTTTGTTGCTTTTTTGGGAAACTGCTGTCAAAAATTAACTTCTGCTAATTGTAGCAACTCTAAATCACAGAAACTGAATGCATGTTTCCTATATATTGCCAGAACATGCCTCATGCATAACCAAGATAAGTCAGTGCAAAAAATACATAATGCATGTCTTTCCCATATAGAAGGTGACAGGCTTTCACTGAGACAATCTTGTCTTGGGTGAATTAGACATTTTTAATTATACACAATAGGCTTCAGATACTAACATCAATTTATTTGTAGGAAAGGCATGATTCTCATATGTACAAAAGCCAGTCTACACACTTTGTTCCTTTCATGTATTTGTTTGCAAAAAGTGTCTCAGATTGAGTTGAACTATAACTCGGCGTTACTTTTTCTGGGGTTATGCATATGTTTTCAGGTAATGTGAATCAGTTTGTGGATTTATAGAGCAAAGCAGTTGGAGCTGTGGACACCAAGTCCATGCTGTACATATCTGTGAGTTCTTGCTTGTCCCATGGACTGAGTGCCCATGGGCTGGAGGGCATCAGGGGTGGTGCTGGGAGCAATCTTCGGGTTTAATTTCATCCAAAAGAGGTCTGGCTCACAAAACTCTGTGATATGATCCTGCATGTGGACTGTGGGTCAGCTCCTAAAGCACACTGGTGATCTGAGAAGGTTTTATCCATGCATAAAATTCCTGTAATGTTTTACATTACACAGTGTAAAACTAAAATTTTACATTATGTGTTGCTGGTGACATTTTTGAAAAAAAAAAAGTGTGGCTTTTATTTCTGTATGTGAAACAGTCTGTGACATCATCTGCTGGTGAGGCTGAGTGTAACCATCAGGATATTGGTGGAGCCTGCTAAAGGAACTGCTTTAAGAACAGTTTCCTACTATTGACAGAAGTGTTGGCCTCTTCCAGTGATACCACCTCCACTGCTCACCTTCTATGTCACCTTAGGTTTACCAGCTTCAAGTATTCTTCAGCACATGGTCAGAACAGATGATTTTAACGTTAATATGAAGAAAACAAACATTAAAATAGTTGTGGAGCTAAGGCTGTTACATATAAAGGATCAGCTACGACAGATCCTCAGCTCATTTATGCTAATGTCTCTGCATTACCCATAGCAAAGCTATGAGCATTTATGTCAGATGGACACTTGGCCCACACATCCAAGCTATTCCTGAATAATGTGGCACCCAGGGTTTATATAATTATTTTCACATGCATGAGATAGACGTTTAGCTCAAAGTCTGGTGAAAAGTGGGCTGCCAGTGCACTGTTCTGCACATCTGGTTACTGTGGTTATACTGGTGACCCAGGCAGTGCCCACCTCTGTCCTGACTCTACATGCACAGAGCTTGAGGTGTGAAACTGGGGCTCAGATATCCTCACAGGCTCTGTGGTTGGAAGATGGCTGAACATTAGGTGTGGTTCAAACTCTGTTTTTTTTCACTAATATGAGGTCAGACACTTGCTCAAAACGACTTTCAGAGACTTTTTCTTATATGTGATGACTGAGACTTGGTGGTAGTTCTGCCTACAGAGTCTTTAAGTCTACAGATATCTCTGTGATTTAAAAAAAAAAAAATAAACGAGGATGGGGACATGATCAAATTAATCTGATACTTCTGCTACTTGCTAGCAAAAATTATATCCTAATAATGAGACCAGAATTTGTGCAAGCCTCTCCTAAAACAAGCTTTGTGTATGTCAAGGGTTGAATATTTGAAAGCATTTACCCAACCAGCTCTGCTGAGCAGGTTTTGGTTTATATAGGTAGGTGACTTTTCTAGTGAGGGATGTGGGGTAAAATTTATCCCTGAGGATGATACAGAAAGCTGGGCCAGATTTTGGGTTTATCAAAGATGATATTTCTTAAAGTAAGCATATGAAAGCCTGGTCTTTAAGGTTCACACCTCCAATTATTCCAAGATGAAGCACTGATACAGGGATTAACATAGCATTTAGACTTCAAGTATTTGCAATATGGGCAATTTCCATCAAAATGCAGATTTAAACCTTGGTAAATCTCTCATCTCACTTCTGCGATGTAATCAAGACTTTAATTTCAAATTTTTGACATCTTAGTTAAATATATTCGCTCCTTTTTTTCCCCTAGTCATGAAATCCTGAAGGTTATGGGTTTATAGGTTTCTTTTCCAGATTTTCACAGTCTTCCCATTTCTTCTCATTAATAACTAGAAGCTTGATCACATTTTTTACTGTATTCTCTTAACTGAAATAAAGCCCGAGTAATTAACTGGATAGAGATATTGACTTGGCCCAAGAGTTTGGAAAACAATCCCAATTACCAGGTCTTCTTTACACTTATGGCAATTTATAAAAGGTTTTGTAACTTGTTAAATGAAACCAGGTAAAGTTATTCTGCACCTGAGAGTGCTGTATCATGGCACATCAAAAGTAAAAAAGAACTGTGATCTAGGTGTATGCTCTGTTTAAGTAGCCTTTATGTGGGTAATTTGCAGATACTTCACTGTATTCCCATTTTTTTCCCCTTCAGAATTAGGGACGCTTAATGAAATTATGAGAAGATACAATTAATTTTGTTTTTCATGTTCAGTCTTAAAATTGCAGGTCATCATGGTGGGGATGGCTATCTGACAGGTATTCAGAGCATGTGCCCTCTGCTAGATCTTCTCTAGTCGCTTCATTTTGCTGCAGTGCAAGTATGTTAGAGTATGGAGAAATATGTGATCTCCAGCTTTTAGGCCTTACATTTTCTTCTAGGAAAATATATCTAAGGTTAAAATTCCTTTGCAGCTGCCAGTATTTCTTAAATTGTTTCTCTTTCTGTTTGACGTGGTTTCCCAGGGACTTGCTTGGGTCTTGAGGTAGAATAGATTCAGATTAAGGTTAGATTTGTTCTAATAGAATGTGCAGAAACATAATTTGTGACAGTTTCTGTCTTAAAGATTTATCAGCCCCATTAACTGCTTATGCTCACTGACACAACCATCTCAGGCATTTAGAGACAAGCGGGTGCTCATAAGGTTTGAAGGACTCTGGGTTGCTGCATTTGCCTTCCCTTATCATCATCCAACCTCCCTGTGCATAAAGGTTCTTCTGAGCACAGGATCAGTTGAAAAGCCTGTGGGTCCAGCCTCAGCAATGGCTTTAAGCTAATCCACTGCCGTGGACCTGGCATCTGTCTTACCACACAGCAGTGTATAACATTCCTGCCTATCTTTCAACAGCTTGGTATGGAAGGATATAAATTTTGGTGCTCCTACTACTGAAACATAAGAAATCCTTAGAAATCCTGTGGCCACATTCCTTTTTCTAGCTACTACTTTTCTAGGGAGATGCTTGTGCCTTTGATATATGTCCTTTCTCTCTCTTCTCAATTCTCTTCTCTCTCCCTCTTTTCTGCTTCATCTCTCTTTTCTCTCTTTCTTTCTGATATACATGGAAGATGCTTCAAGGGCATCTGTTACTTTGCTTGTGACATACACAAAATAACTGCATGGTAACTTGCCTAAAACATGAAGAAAATAGGAATGTAAAGAAAATTTGAGATGGAAAACTGAGAGAGGACTGTCTATATTTGTACCAATAATGATAAGCCCATCCAAAGGGAAAAATAAAAGTGGTTTATGAGTGTTAGTAGTCCTAAAAAAGTGGGTTCCTCTGGTCCCAGACCTAATCTGCTGACTGCAGAAATTTGCTTCAGATAAGAACTTCCTTTTTAAGGCCACCATTGCCAGATATATAAGGATCCTTCAGAAGTTTTGCATTGTAACTTCTTATTTCATTCTGAAATCTGCTGACATGCATAGGAATAACTGCCCCAGCATCAATGAGTTTTGAATGAGACCCTCATAGCATCAGTCTCTAAAAATGTGACAAGAGCTACCGAGGGACCCTCTAAAATGTTTTATTCTCTTACCCATGACTTTATATCATGAAAATGAATGCCTTTTCACTGGTCTGAAAGATGGGTTTGTTTCTGAGAGGTTAGTTCTATAATTGCATATGACTATGTTATCTAGAAATATTTGCAAATGGGAATCATCTAAATCCTGAAGATGCTTCCCGTGTACCCTACAGAAAATCAATGATGAGAAATTAAAGCAGCCTGTGAGATTACCTATCATCTTCTGTATAAAACTCTGTTGATACTTGTGTCTGACACAAGAGGAACAGGCCCACAGAAATAGTATTTTTAGATAAGCATTGGAGGGGCTTGATGTTTAACACAGACCATAACTTCATTTTTTTCACAATTAGATGGCATTATTCCTCATTCATCTGCACACTTTCAATGCAGTTGACAATAGCCAGGTATGTAAATAATTTACACTTAAATTTTAATTGTCACTTGCATTTTTTTGGTCCTCCTAATAACCAAGTCATGTCATTTTGCCATGCAAAAAATAAGCTTTGATGAGAAGAAGGCTGCAATTATGAGAATGCATATGGACAGAAATGTGCTGCTGCTGGTCTCACTGAATGGTCTGTTGGAATCAATCTCAACAGTCCAATCAGATCAAGCTGATAAGAGTTTCCAGCAACACTTCTACCGACTGACAAACAGACCACACCCTCTCAACCAGACTAAAAGTCAATGCAATTGTGAGTTTTGATGGGCTGTGTTTCTAAATTAAATAAATATTTGTTGTCTGGGCTCAAATGAACCAAATGACAGCATTTGTAGTCTCCACATTTTAATTGTACCCATTTTCCTGATTGAATTTTTGCACTGTGCCTGTTGATAGGTTCTGCTTGTGCTTAGATTTTTAGTGAGGAACGAATGCACCAAGTAGGTGTGGAAATGTGTTCTGAGATGTTAAGTGGCATTATATCTGCTTTGAACACTTTCACATAATTTTTTTAAATTATAATATTGTTAATAAGTGGTAGCATAGCATATTGTATAATAATATACCCCATAATATATACTATTATATTAAAAAATGCACAATATTTTCATGTTAATAGTTTTAATTTTAATATTTATCTGTGAAAACTTCTGTGAGCAGCACAGGCAACATATCTGAGTATCTCTACAGACAGATGATACAAAATGTTTTAAAAAAACCTCAGAAACTTGAATTTCATCTATGTGCAACTATTTTACAAGAAAAAACACAGAAATTGCTGTAGAGCTTTTCTGTACAGCGTCTCCACCAAAAGGGCAGTCTTATACAGGGATGTTTCATATTGACAAAAAGTTGGTATTAAAGTGAGTCTTTCCTGTATGTTCAAAGTTGTTGGTCATGCCAAATATTAGAAACTATACAGAATTTTAAGGAGAGTTGTCTCTTAGGTCTGAAACTCTCAAGCAGACTGTTTTGCTTTTCAGTGAAGGAAATGTGTTGGTTTTGTGGAATAATCACACTGAATTCCTCAGATAAGTTTTCTCTTTCTCTGAGTCACCACAAGTTCATTGTAAGAGATAAAGGAAATTAAAATATATTTGGTATAGGTTTTTACTTTTCCTTGGATTATGAATCATTCAAATTAATGTAAAATCTTCAGTTAGGGACAAGTACACAGCTCCCATACTTTCTTTGAGTGGTATATCACGTTAGTATTCTTTTACGAGGGGATGTGGAGAAAGTTTTCCAGCTAATTTTTTTTTTTTTTTTGCCTGTTCTCTGCAGATCATGGGAATAGTAAATTTCAAAATTACTCATGCACCACTTTCTGTTCATCTCTGCTGCTGTGTTTGTTCAATCCTTTGGTAGCCTTTGCATACTCTTAAAATATTTCCTTTTTCATATAATTCTCTACATTTATTTCCATCTTATTCTTTATCTAGCCCAAAGCATCCGTCCTACCGAACCCCTTCTCTCTGCTTGACTGTGCCTCGCCATTGTACCAGTAGTGGTCTGTATCTGACATTTTCAGATTGCAGTTTATCCTTCCTTTTAAAGATAGCTGCTTGGCAGAGACTACAAAGAGCTCCCCAGGTGTTCTAGGTTCAGTGTGGAAAATGGTTTCACACGGTTGTTGTAGATTCCCATGATGTTGAAACAGTTGAGTGAATGAATAGGAAACTGAATCTTTCATGGCTGATGAAGCTTTCAGAGCTGCTCTAGCTGCTCCGTCCCGTGGTACCTGGTAATGTGAGATCACTTGCTCATTGAGTTTGGGGTGATTTATTGTTTTAGACACACCATCCTGCTTCCTTCTGCGGAGCTTTTGAGTAGAAACTTGGGTTTAACCCATGTTAGACCCACCATGGGAATGGTTTTAGTGCATGGCCTGCATTAGGACAGGACAAGCACTCCCGGTGTAATATGTGGATACTACAGCCTTCTGTAAACCATCCCATAGGGTCTGGTTTATGTGCAAATCACAAGCTTTACTTTTGCAAATGGTTCCAATTTTTGTGTGAGTGATCAAAGGGTTGCAGCACAACAGGATCACTTATTCCAGAGATGTGTCTGGATCAAAGGTTAACATTTTTTGCATGGAATATTCATTTTTAGCTTTGGTGGAACACTGTAGAGTTTAGCTGGGAGCAATGGTCAGGGTTATGTTATCATTTAAGAAATGAACAAGCAGAGAATCATGGTACATGTCTTAGCAAGGCCAAGTGGAAATGGTGGTGAATCAAACCTGGACATAAAGGAAGCTGGTTCAAAGTGAGGATGCAGTAAATGTGATGTCAGACACACAGAAATTTTGATGACTGGGAGATGGGAAGAGTGTCTCTGTCCAAGGCACATAAGCCATGAGGCCAGAGCACAGCCCAGAGCACGGTTCACGCAGACCTGTGGAGGCTGTGCTGGTGTTTCAGCTGGGCTGGGATCTGCTCCTGCACCAAGCTCTGCTGTGTGAGCTCACAGAGGTGAGCCCGTGCTGCCTGCAGTGGGCAGGCAGCTTCCCTGGAGCTGGAGCAGAGGCCACTGCCTGCCTGGGCGTGTGGCAGCCCTTGCTTAGCACTGTGCCCTGCACCCTTTAGGGGTCTCTGTCTCGCAGCTGGAACACCTTTTTGGCCCTGTTAGGTGGACATTGAGATGTTTGCCCAAGCACTCTCTTGGCAGCCTTTCTTTGAGAGACCTATGGTTCCTCCCTTACATCTCAAGTGACTTGTTTGAATAAATGGTTTGAATGTGGAGATTAAAATACAAATTCTGACAGTTTAGTGAACTGAACCACACCACTTAATTTTTATTTCTTTTTTGTCTGCTTGGAGTGTTTAGCCCTGGAGAGCACGTTGCTATACCACACAGAGTTATTAGGTTACACTGCACTAATTTCTAGTTTGACTTCATAGGGATTTTGCCATTAGATGGTATTCTTATGTGCTATAGAAAAAGCAGTCTCTGCTTCTTTTCTCAAGCATGTCCTGATGTTGTTGCTGGGCAATCATTAGCTAAAATTTCATTTGCAAATAAATAAATAAAGAAAACCTACCTCTCATTAATAAGAAATTGGTATGTGTTCAAGTTTGTTCTTTTAAACCCTCATAACTCAGCCAAATAAAAACAGATTTTCACCAGACTACCAAAAGGCACATGTCCAACCTAGAAAGTGCATTTAATAATTTCCCCCCTTCTGATGCTTTTTTTTTTTTTTTTTTTTACATTGACATTAATCTCCTGTGCACATTTGGAATTTGGAATGGAGTCATTTTCTAGCTGCAGTGCTTCCAATTTTAAATATTCTGTTTCCTTTCAGTTTTTCCAAGCAATTCAAAGATTAGTAACACTGTAAAACATCTAAAAGCATGCTGGAAGTTTCCTGCTGCTTCAAGTGTTGTGTTATGTTATCTTTGGAATAATTTTAAGGTCCCACTGGTGTAGTATAACAAGTTATTATGTCATGGAGCTTATTAGTATGCCTATGGGAAACATTAATTCACACTGACATCATACTACGTTTTTCAATAAATCAGGGGGTTTTCTTTTATTTTTTGGTTTTAAGAAATAGTGGTTTTGTTTTTTTAATGAAAAAAAAGTGATCAGATTATTTTTCATCTGTGTTGGGACACAAACTGAATGGCTTGGAGGATGTGCGTCATTATCTCAGCAATGACCTCTGCATTGTTGCAGGGAATGGAAAGAGCAGGATTTTGGGTGGTTCAAAATCTTTATTTTTCTAGCATATAGATGTTATTATAAAAGACTTTCTACTCTGCGATTAGCACAGCAGGCTTAAATTGCCTGGGCTCTGGTCATTATTATTTCTGTAATCCCAAAAGTTTATGATATTATTCAGGATCTAAAAAATGACAAAGTAGGCTTAAATTTGGTAAGGATTTAATGTGTGATGCATTTCTTTTGGAGCTGAAAAGTCTGTTTTTGTTGACACAGAGAGCTGAAAAATGACCACAGACCACAAAGGTCCAGAAGCATTGCCAGGGAAAATGTATAAAAAGGGAAATGCCCTTACTATGCTGTCTGTATGCAATTGATTTTACTCCTGGTTCCCAGATATACTGTTACTTAGAAAAACAAAAACTATTAAAGCCATTGATTTCCCCATGGATCATGAATTAAACTAAGAATTGAATATAACTTCTATAGGATAGTTAAATTATTATTATTCTATTAAGGTGTCTGTATTATACAGGCATTAATTGACTATCCAGATACATAACTGCAATTGCAGTTGTGTAGCTGGAGAGCAAGAGGCAGAGCTTTTCTTATGTGTTCTTAGGCTTCTGCAGTTGCAGAATGACCAGAGTTCACTCCCCCTTGGGCTCAGATTGCCTGTGAGAGTACAGGCAGTGCTGCTGTCGTCAGTGCATCACAGGGAGAGGAGGCATGCTGGAAATTTGGGCCTCCACACCCGGGGCATTTCAGAAGGAATAAATTTGTAGGTGTAGAAGAAGGGATTACAGGTGACCTCGTCCCTGATAAGTTGCAGTTCTACTAATTACCAAAGAAGAGGAACAGCCTCGCCCTTAACAGATTGCAGTGGTGACTAATAAACATAAGTGTGATAAAAGGGGTGGGTTGGGTGGTCAGGGGAAACCTTGAGGAAGAGGACCTGGAGAAAAAGGACCTTGAGGAGGTAGAGGAGCCCTGAGGAAGGAGGAGCAAAAGAGAGACACAAAGAAGAATGAAACAAGGAAGAGAGCTGCTGTAAAAGATCTGCTATGAGGTCAGTCTGGGTCTAGTGGAGTTAGAGCCTGCAGTCATAGTCTAGCTAGGGAAAAGCCTGTGGTCAAAGCCTGCAAACTGATACTTGCCGGCATAGTCCAGCAGGAAATAACCAGCAGGCAGAGTCTGGAGTGCAACCCTACAGTAGGAGCTTGCTGTAGTCAGGATGGCTAAGCTGTAGGGAAGAATAAACCTGAACCCTTTTCACTTTGTTAAATGAGAGTCTGTGTCTTGGCTCATTTCTACCCCTAACGAGAGGTCTGCTGCAACATAAATTCACTTCAGAGCAGTGTTTTGTGTGTGGGATATAATTCTTAGTAAGTGCTGCTTGCCACAATCAGACTGTGAATGCTCTCAATGTTTCTGAATGTAAGGCCAGTTGTGACAAATGTGAGCATGTTCCATGAATAATGTTGATCCATGATTTAAAAAATACTTTATGGGAAAGTTTTTGGCATATCAGCCTTTCACTGTGGCAGGCCTACGGGTGCTCCTTCAGATTAAGTAGAACACTGGTGGGGTTAAAAGACTCCAGTTTTGGTTTCAGGGCTCTTGGACCAGGTGGCTTGATGGGGGTGGCTGCTATTAAATGATGTCTGCTTGCAGTCAACAGGATAGATACACTTAGAAATTTAGCTAATAATGTGGAAGTTAAATTAATGAAATTAGGCAAGATAGGCTCCCCGATGTTAACTTTTTCTGAGAAGTCACCTCACAGTAGTAAGACTAACCTCACACTCATGTGACCAAGGAAACTGTGGGTGACTGTGTAAAGACAATCACTTGAAACTGCTGGGTGAAAATTCAGTGGGAAGCTAGAAATCTTTAGATTTTGGCAGCAGGTGGTTAAAACAAAGCACAAAAACCTAAAACTGTTATGAAGAGCCTTCAGAGAGAGAAACGTTGCATACACTGAGGTGTTTTTCTCTTGGTGATGAACTCTAGGCTGGGTGTCTTGTACCAATATGTCCCTTCCCTAGGATGACCAACTGTGTTTACTTTCAGTTCTTTGCCATCTAAATAACAGTGAGTGAAGTTCAGACATTTTAAGGCATGTATTGTGATCCTGATCCCTTCCTCTACTCTGTGAACTGTTCTGGCTCAAGGGTATTCAACAGCTGATTCTCCTATCTGGAAGAGGGAGTTTGCACAAAAGCAGTTTCTGTAGTCTTTGCTGGCTAAACTTGAGGAAAAAAGTAGTGCTGGATGTCTCTACAAAATTACATTAATTAGAATTACTTTTTCTTAAGTAGTTAGTTCCAAATAACTTTCTATGACTTCTTCTGCCCTCAAAAAATAAGTGGTTAATATTTTTCCTAATATGATGCCTTTTGATAATTTTCACAAGGATGTGGCAATTTCTGATATCAAAGTTAAGAAAGGCTTAACGAATTAAATAAATCATTAAAAAATGCAGACATTAGCTATAAAAGTGACAAGCATATTATCTTAGTGTAGTTTCTGAGTCATTGGGAGCAGAAAGGCAATGATTTATATTCTGGGCTTAATTGCTGGTCTTGTCCGTGAATGCAAGGAGTGCCAAAAGTCCCACTGCTGTTGGCTGGCAGCAGCCCCAGAGCCATCCCAGCTGAAGGAGCAGGGTGGTGTTCACAGAAATACAGAGTAGGAAATCACCTTCACAGCCCTGCCCTGGCCCAGCATGGCAGGGGAAGAGGCACCCAAAGGCTCCTTACCACCACCTGGAGAAGGGCATTGATTATTGTGAGCAGGATCTCCTGGGAAGAAAAGGGCAGCATAAAAGTGGATTAGGGCTGCAAAGGAGCCTACAAGAGGCACCTTCCATTTTTCTTTTTTTGTGGTTTCAGTTGATGCCATTTCCCATTACGCTTCTGTTTTCCATCTGTGTATTTTTATGGAAGACTTTCAGTCTCCTGCAGGAATTCACTTTGTTTTCTTTGGGTGAAGCAGTCCCCAAAACCTCATTCCTCTAATTGTGAGAGTGCTCAGATGTTGGGGGATACTGAAGGACCAAATGCTGTATCAAGGAGAAGGAACAATTATAAATGTTAGCTTATGAATGCCGTGTTTATGTAAGTGTCTACTTCAGCAACAGTAGTAGAAGATAAACAGCCAGCACTAAAATACTAAAAAAAGATGATGAATATACATGTATCTGACAGGAAGATCCATGAAAGTACAAAGCAGCTCAATGTTATGAAAATATAAAGATGCATTTCTTCTTTTACTAACCTAGATCAGAAGAATTATCATGCATTATATTAAGCAATTTATACTAAAATGTTCCAGTCAGTTTGGAAGCAAGTTTAAACACAAGTCAGCATCAAGCTATGATGTCTTTTAATGTATGTCAGCCTTACTTTATACTGAAAAATTAGCTGGCTATATAATGATTTACGTATTTTAAAAACAATTGCAACACTGCAAATGAATAAAATGCATCAAATAGAATTTAACTGAGTTTATATTTTGTAAACAACAATGCAAGGAAAAAAACATGTGAATGATGCACAAGAATGTTATTTCTCTCTAAAAAAAAAGGTGAAATTATATATTGAACTTCTGATTTGTATCTATCATTTGTGATAAATACTAGAAGCCCAGAAAAACAATAGTCAAAATAAATGGTCAATGTCAGGTCCTAAGTGTGGTACCCTAAATCTGCACACACAGGTCACAGTGTTTTGGTTTTTTTTTCCTAGGGATATCTCTGTATGGGACAAAGAAGTAAAGATCAAACCCCATAAAATACATCATTTATATGCACTTTGTTATAGAATAGCATGGACATCCTTAATGAGAATTGCTGCTATAAGAATATTTCCATGAGTTTGTTCCAGGCACACTGTGGCAAAAAGGAGCTGTCCTCTGGGAATTAAATAGTATTAAAAATGTCGAGGTGAGGTGGGCAGCAGAGGTTAAGGAAAAAACAAACAAACATGGTGCTTGAATTTTTTCCCTTCTACCAGTTCATCATCCTTTGCAACAGATTGAGGTGCAGAATTTGCAAAATGTACGTGGAGAGCTTTTTTACTGCTTCTTTTTTTTAATCTCTGAAGTCCAATGGTGATGATGAAGGTAGCTGTGACATTTGCAATTTTCCATGCACCAGCCCATTCCATTTTCTTCCCTGGTGCCACTTACATGGTACAGTAAGCCTCCAGCACTGACAATAATTATAGCCTGAATAAAATGAAGAAGGTAATATGAACAAAGCTCTGCTGTAATTGCCTTTTCATTATTTGCTAACAGTTAGTTATTCAGTCACAGGGAAAAAATTACACAGTAATTGGTTGACAATAGGAAGCTAAAGCTAAATTCCAGAACTATGATATTTTTGCGTGTTGGTCTTTTAGACCTTTTATTCATATTTTGATTAAACAGCTAGAGCATTAAAGTGAAATATAAATGTAGCCTTGGTTCAGATTCCATAACATTAGTTTCCACCCCACACAATTTTTGTTGAGTGTTGAATTTTAAGCTATCACATATGGCAGCCCTGTAAATATTATAGCCTATTGACTTCAAAATACAGATTTGCAACTCTCATTCATTTAGTTTAACAGAAGCAAAGAATCCCTTTCACCTTAATGCTTCAAAAAAGTGTCCAGTGTGACTATGTGCAAGCAATTTAATAGTGCTGTTCTTCCTTATTTGGGATACTGAGGTATAGGAACGCCAGTCTGAGTGGATATTTTATTTTTGTGGGCTTTTAACCAACAAATTATCTTTATTATTTATCTTTGTAGACATAGGTGTACAAAGCAGTGATCAGTCCCTATCTGGTGGGTTGAGCAGGTGCATGGGTCTCAAGGATGTACACAAGTTTTGTGACCCTACAATGTGAAACCACTGCTTATTAGTCTCAGGGATTCATGGGAAATTTTGCTTCTGATATTTATTTTTCTAGCCTTTTGTCCTAGGTTACAATGTAAAAATGTGCCAGAGGGTCTGTATTCTATCTCCATCTTTATGAACTGTTGAAACCAAGGAGGGGCAGTGTTTTTCTTTGCCTCCTCCCCTGGGCTATCTCCTGTTAATGGGCCATTAACACCTTGCCCTATGAGTCATAGATAACTCCCTCCGGGAGCCATTTGTGTTTAATGGGCCATTGTGAGGACCCACCCCATGACTCATACAATGACATCAGCCCATTGTGAGGATCCACCACATGACTCATAGAATTACATAATCCCATTGTGAGATGCTCCACCCAGGGGGAGGAGCCAAGCATTCCCACCTGGATATAATGTGGGAACTGAGACAGAACAAGGAGCCCTGACCCACTGGTTTCCAGAGGACAAGAGCTACCAGACCTGTCTACAGGATCACTATTTCAGCAAGACCACCTCATCTGGACTGCTGCCACGACCCTAACTAGCAGGGTATCAGGTTGTATTCTGACTCTGTCAGTGTTTTTTTTGTTTTCTTTGTATTACTTGCAGGTATTTTACTTTTTCCTATTGAATTGTATTTCTGACTTGGAGTCTCACTGGTTTTGCTTTCAAACCAGCACACCTTTATCTTGGTAATTTTCTTTATTCTTGGGTCTTATGTGAACCTCAAGTTGCACCTGAAATTTTTCATTTAGTCTTTAATTAGTTTAAAATATGGGGTTTTAATCTTTTCCCCTAGCTTAGCAGAGTACTACTGAGTACATTCTACCGAACCTGGTTCACCTGCCTAAAGTTCAGTATTTGTTTGAATTTCACAGTTATTTAATGTCATCATGCATTTCTCAGAAATTCAGGTGTTACATATGAAAATGACAGGTCAAGTGTTACATTTGTATTTATTTTAATGCATACAATGGATTAGTAGTATTGCTCTGGTTGGTGCAAGATGTGCAAGGCTGTAACTTAGTAAAAAGTTTTAATGCCTAATTTTTTGCTCCTGTGCTTGGGTTGTCCCTTACAATGAGTTTCTACCTGTAAATGTGTCAAACGGCTTTAGAAGGTGTTTTTCCCTTGTATCTGGTGAACCCTTTAAAAAGGAGAAGAAACTAAGGGCTGGTTTCATAACCAAACTAGAGTATATTTACTTCATAAGACATTTAATTAGAACAATGTTTTCCTATAAAACATAATTATTAGCATTTCATCAAGCAAATTTTTGCCAGTCTTGGGTATAAACTACAGTGGACTAATTAAGAGCTTCAGCTGAATCAGAAACTAGAGGAATTGTTGTACCTTGTGTTCTGGGTGATGCACCTTTATAAATGTTCAAACTCCAGCAAATCTATTGCTGGAGTAAGAAAAAATCTCACAGAAGCTGAAACTCAAAATGTGAGTTAAAGCACATTTACAATGGAGCCTTTGAAGAGTTTCAGTCTTATCAGAGTTGGCTGCCTCTCTCTGGGCCCTGGAGGATGGGCTGTGAGAGCCTGGCCCAGGGCAGTGACCGCGGGATGGGCTCTGCCGCCAGCTCCTCCGGCTGGCTGGGAACACAGCTCTGGGCCCGACCAAAAACAAGCAATGAGAGCTCCTGGGCACTTCATGAAGTAATCTGTAAGGCAAAGCCATGCCTTGTTGTTCTGGGCCTGATCCAAATGGCAGTGATATCAGTGGAAATCTTCCTGCTGGGTTCAGCAAACTCTGGATGGGGCCTTCCAAAGTGAGGAGCCGAAGGAAGTGCCAGCAATAAACAAATATACCCCATCAGCCCCATCATCTGATGTATATTTCATACTTTGCCCTTACTTTTATTTCAAGTCCTAGATCTTTATTATAATCAGTAAGAGTCCTGGCTTTCAAGTTGTGAATGGGCATCATAATTATCTAATGCAACTACTCCAGAAATCAGATTAGTAATTAGCTGAACCAAACTGATTGGTGTGACTTCCTGAATGCATCTCTTTAATGTTGAACATTTGCTTTGTGCTTGAAGGATTTGTTTGTGTGTTTCTTGTATGTGATGAGAGCTTTTCTGTAATTAGCTCCTGGGGGACAGCATATTCTAACAGTTAAAGAATAATTGCAGCCCTATGAAATGTGAAATGGCTTGGGCTGGCTTTTGTTGCAGCTTAATTGTATGCAACAAGTACAGGAGGCTTTTCATTTCACATCATGATAGTAAAGATGTAGCTTTCATAAATAAAGAAAGGAATTTTGTACAGTGGTAAATAGTCTCTAATGTGTTAATTTTGCAGAAAAAACCAAAACAAACAAAGCACGTTTGAGAATTCTTGGTGTTATTGAAGTAGATGTTCATCATTGTTTCATTTACTTGTAGTTTCCATGTATGACTTTAATGAAAATGAAAAAGGAAGGGAAAAACAAGTGTGGCAATAAAAGAAAAATGACTTCATGGTCAGTCTGAAGCATCTCATTTTCCTTCTAAATAAATATTTAAATCCTTTTTCTTCTAAAATTACTTATGAAGAGAAATTGAGTTTTTTGGACAGCAGTTACAACAATATTCTGGTAAAACAATTTTAATGGAAAAAGAAACCTAGCATTTAACATATTTTCATTTGAAAAAAAGGGAGAGAAAAAATGGTTTTATTTTCTTCTTTTCATACATGGGTGTGTTCTTTCCTTGCCTGTAGGATATTGCTGTTGACCGTTCGTAATAACTGCAGCTGTCCCTCTTACCTTGCTGTCTGCTCACAGTCACCAGTGCCACTTGCCTTATTGCTCAGTGTCTGTCAGAGAACTGATTTGGGGGTACCACACTGTGTGTAGCAGAGAGCCCTTGTGTGCTTGCCCTTGCACGCAGCCTGTTTGCTGACTGTTAATGTGTCTTGTGCCTAATACCTACAGATAGGATTGCTGGATGCTACTCACAGGAGGGCATTTGGAATGCAGAAGGTTTTCCATCCAGTACCCAATTTACTAGCCTGATGCATCCATCCTTGCCATTCTGCATATCAGAATGATGAGTACTAATTCAATATATATTGATACCTAATTGATATTGTTCAATTACTAACACTCTGCTCTGTGATTGTAAGATGAATTATCCCTAGATTAATTGTAGCATTCATGCATATATTCTTCCCTTTCATGAAAAAGACAAAATTGTGGAGGTTTGAGTTAAGGTTAATTATCAAAGCTCTTGAACCATCCTTTCCACAGACAGCAGTGCTGCAGCATATCTGTAGTGCTTGTCCATTCCTGTGGCTAGTGGCATGTAGCATTTATTTATTTTTTCAGTGTAGATGACAGTGATGCTGAAGTCTCATTGTCATCTAGATCTGATAACTGCGAGTCATTTTGATATGGTTCTGGGGTAATCTGCAGTGTCAGACTCTCAATGTCATCTTGTCACTACCACTTCTTTCCATAGCATCGCCATAGGCAATAGCTCTGCTGCTGCATTTCCTTCCGGGATTTCCCTGTGAGGCTATAGATCCTGTGAGGAGTCACTACAGGAGCTGTGCGTCCCCAGTAATGGGAGGAGAGCGGAACTGTGTTACTTCAGAGCTCCTGCAATCAGTTCCTTGGCTGGGCCTGGTCATGGCAGAATGGTCACCTCAGAGCTCCTTCAATCGGTTCCCTGGCTGGGCCTGGTCATGGCAGAGCTGTGTCAGCCATAGTGCCCCTGCAATCAGTTCCCTGCCTGGGCCCAGTCACGGCTGAGCTTCACTACAATGCTTGGTGGGTGACAGGTCTGTGGGATGCTGCTGTTTTTTCTTTGGCAGCATCTCAGGAATTTGATGTGCAAGTCCTCAGCCACTGCATTCCTCTCAACGGGGAAAGGGAGGCTGTCCTGCTCCGCCTGCGTTTCCCCTGGGTGTTGAAGCAATTCTGATAAGAAACAAAGCATTTATTTGTCCAACCTTGTGTTTTTACACTGCTCCCCGCAACACAACAAGACCTCAATATAGCTGTTGAATGGCTGTCACTTTTGCCACGGAAAGTTCTTTGACAGAGGAAGTGAGAGCAGTGGGTGACCTAGTAATGAGATTGAAATTCAGCCTGTGCTAAAGGCTCATAGGAAACAGCAGTGAAAAACTCTCTGAATATGTGCTTGCTCTGCGCTGTGACCTTGTGTACTGCTACCTTACATACTTTGTATTCTTCTGTGTAACAGCTGGCCAAAATGGATTTGAACAGTGCAGCTTTTGTCTGTATCTGACAAGTAGGAATGACTCAGAAGACAGGTTAATTCAATGAAGAAGTTATTTTTGTTTAGCCAGTAGCGTTATGAACACAATATTCTGCAGATGTTAAATTAGTCTTTTGTGGGAATTCTACACCTATTTGAAAACATCACCAAAATTATTTTAAAATAATTATCAGTATGTTCTAAGCAGAAGCCTAGTGTTTGGTGAACAGAAATGTTTACTTTCTTGAAAACTTTTTTACACAAATACTGGAGGATGTTGCTATGAAAGTGGTTGAGAATGGGCTGGTGTTAACATGTTTTAGATTGTGCTTAGGATGCTAAAAGGAAAAGGGAGAGATTATTGTCTTAAAGTACTTCTAAGCTATGTGGTTCCTACTTCTCATCCCAAAGGATAAAAATATTCACTCTTTCCCTCAAAGGACTAAGAGGAAAACACAAGAGAAGTTAAATGTCTGAAGTGTGTTTGGTCTATAGGTAAAATTAATTTTTATTAAATACGGATTGCTAAAATTTCCAGTGAATGGTCATCTTGGCCAGTAGAACCATGCTTGTCTTAATTTCCTTGTGGAAAATTGACCAAAGACTGTACCTAATTCTCTAAAAAAAAATTTCTGCTAATAATGTGATAGGTGACTTTTCATCAAACAATCTGTAAGAAAAGTGAAGTATAAACTAAATGGAAAATTTTCCCCCATTAAGTGTCTTCATGACAAAAGGTTATTGACTTGACAGCACTTAATTGCTTGTCATACTATTTTTTTACTCTGAAACAGTGTGGTTTGTTAGTTTCCACAGTTCAGATGTGGTGGAATCTGCCAAGCCCTTTGCCTCTGGTTCAGCTCTGAAACCCTTATCCACTTCTCAGCTGGGTTCAAAAGAGACCACTTGGCAAGTGACTTGTTTAATTTCAGGGAGTATTTTAGTTGACTAAGAGCTTGTAAAAGCATGGGGATCTCAGATCCCTAATTTTGTATTTGCAGTTAAATAAATAGATATTTGAAAGGATTCAGTAGAGGCTTTTTGTCTAGGACAGAACAAAGCTGCAAGTGTTAATTTTAATGAATGGAACAATCGAAATATTTCATGTTTGGTAGGTTAGTCCAAGCTTCTGTCTTACTGAGTTGGATTGGAATAGAGGGACAGGATAACATAAGGGCTCAGTAATGCCACAAGTCTGTGATTACTTCCAGCAAGGATGAAAAAAGATGAATTGAATTTTTCCAAACTTGAATTCTTCAATTAAATAGTAACTTCTTGAAGTAGTGTTCACTGGCAGAAAGCTGGTCAGCCCGTAAGTCATGAGCATTACTTTTCTTTCCATGTAGTTAGGGGCAAAAACAGTTATATCACTACTATTTTTAAATATTCCCTGACATGAAAAAGAATACAGAATTTGGAGTGTATGCTCAAATTGCATTTGACATCTCATAAAGTCAAGTCATGACCATTACAGCTCAAACTTGTAGAATAATGTCCAGAACTAATGTCATCCTTTAAAAGACACCACACTTTGTCCTGCTAACATAAATGCAGCATAAATGTAAATATGACCAAGAGTCTGATAGCATAACTAGCATAAACTGTTTCTGAGTGTTTACCTATAGGGAAAGCCTTTGTTGCTGTGTGGCTGGGTTGATAAGTGTGTTACTGAAGTCGCTCAGGTAGGTACAGGGAGCCGAGAGCATCAGTTTTACTGCCCTCCCCTAAGAAGAATACTTTTATTTGTCTTCTACTTAATCTTTCTAAGCAGAGGGTCTTGCCTAACTGAAGCCAATACAAATCTTACCATTGACTTCAATAGGTTTTGAGTCAGTTCCTTAAGCCTTTAATATTTGTTACATTTTGACATGAGTATATTTGCACTCAAAAAGTGGCAAGCAAACCTGGATTTTTTCTTATGTTATGTAGTGCTTATTTTACCGTGCTCTTAAGACATCCTAACAATTATTCCTTCCTGTGCACGCAGCATCCATATGATTTGTGTTTCTTTTCAGTACTTAAAACTAATCTTTGTTTTCTCAGGCTTTTAGGTGGGACACTTACCTTAATCCTCTTATGTTTGTATGCCTTGAAGTGATGGTGCTTTGTATGATTTAGGATTTCAAGAGCCTGACTTAGAATCTTGAGGTCAGCTTGACCTTCTTTGTTGGGTGGTAATTTTTTCTGCTACCTCAGTTGTGAGTAATTCTCAGAAGTTTTGCTAAGTCTCCAGCTCTAGTTTGTTTTCTTTTCTCCCTCTGCCCCCCAACACATGCACACAATTATTTCTTTTTTATTCCATTTTCTTAGCCTCATTACTTGCCTGTGATTTGAGGTTTTTCAGCAATTGAAAGTAGCCATCATCTTACTTTGACTCGTTATCCTTTTCCTTGCTAAGCACTAAAATTTTGCTATGCTAAGCAAGGACATAATATTCTCATTTTATAATTCCTTAATATTGGGTTATTGCTGTTGTGTTGGTTTATTGAATTGGCCTTTAGTGCATAATTTTTTTTCTTTCATTTGATCCCTTTAAGGAAAAATAGCATTTTTGTTGGAAGTTAAGGAAGCAGAGGGCACAACATTATCATTTTGTGTGTGTGCGTGTGTTTGATTTGTGCAATTTACTAGTTTTGACTTCATTCAAAATTTTACCTTTTTGGCTGATAAGCAGGTCTTAGGTTTTTATAATACCAGAATATAGTCAGCTAAGACAAATTGATTCAGACAGTTGTCACAGAAGTATTTAGCTAAAATTACTTCAAAAGTTTTACACTGCTTGACATTGCAGTACTGTCTTTGAAGTGTATACCCTGGAAAATATTTGCTATTAACAATTCCAGACAGGTGTTTCACCAAAGACATGTGAAGATGTAGAAGAGGAGATTAATATTTTGCAGTAGGTTTAGCCTCTGGAGGAAATATTTGTCTTACTCCTTTGGAATTCCACTTGTCACTTCACCAAAAGCTTTGTTCACAGTCAGGGTTTGTTCTGAACAAGTGAAATGAGACTGTACTTGGTCATAAGAATTAGCACAACATATGCTTGGGTGATGTTTAAGTAGCTGCTGTGAGATATTTGTAAGGCAATCTTTTGCAAGCTGTGGCTCTGCTTTTACGATACTTAAAGCAGGGGTACCTGATAATCGTGTTGGGATTAAATACACTTCAAGCACTGCAAGAAAGAGCCTCCGTTATTGCTGCTGTGGCTGTGGGAGTGATCCATCCCACCTGCCAGAGGCGTTGGAGTCTGAAAGGGATGGGACAGGTGACATGACCCCCAGCCTGGCTCTGGGGCGGCTCAGTGCCTGGGGACACTTTCTGCTCCCGGCTCGGTGTCCCCCAGCAGTGCTGAGGGGTGGTGGCTGCGGGGACTCACCGTGCTGGGAACAAGCTCCTGTGGCAGAGCAGTCAGAGTCAGAGCCCTTAGCAGCTCTGGGCTGTGCTGCGAGGAGCAGGATGGAACCAGTCACGGGCTCGCGGTGCTGCGGTTTGCAGCTGCAGAGAGGAATAAACCCGTGTGTGGCTTGTCCTCACTGCTGCACCGCCGTGAGCTGAGGACTGACCTGATGGAGCTCCTGCCAGGCTTAGCTAAGAACATGACTGAATCACAGCCTTGCTGCCTGATACTTTTTGTGATCATGAGCAAGGAAATTATTTCAGATACTAGAAGGGAAATTATGAAATAAACGTGTTTTGATTTGGACACCAAATATAAGCTATTCTGGTGATGTGGTGTTAAACAAATTGCTGTGTGTTTTTAGGAGGTCAAATTAAGTTAATTGAGTGTGAGCTACCAGTCGTAAAGGTGAACAGGTTTGAATACACATTTTTGGGTGGGGTATTCTACTGCCTCCTTAAAATTTGAATTTTCAGTGCAGAGGTGTTAGCCGTCTGGGAACACTGCCCACTGTTGCCACATTTGTTGGTGATAGGAAGCACAGAGCTCACGAGAGAGCTGCTGAGATGGAGAGAAGCAGGGCTTAGATTTTTCTCCCAAGCCAAATGTGTAATATTTAGGTAAGTTATTTAATTTCTGCCATGCCCTGCTGTGTGGGTAAGAATGTCCTCTGATTCCCATCGGTGAGCAGTCCTCATCCCCTCCTCCTGCGACAGGCTTTGTGCTGGGTGAAGAGGCTGCTCCTGCGCGGGGACAAGGTGTGGCTGATGCGTCCCAGATAAACCCTCACACAAAAAGGCACTGTGTCACTGAATGGGATTCCAGTGTAGCTCTTTAATTTCATCTCCTGGAAATGTTTCTCCTCTTTCATCCAACTGCCTTTATCTTAACTTCTGATCTGAGGAAAGCAGCAGCCTTTCAAATTGAACAAACCGTGTTTCAAATAGGCTCTTCTGCTTGTGACAAGATGTACCTCATTTTCTCTGCAAGCCCTCAGCAAGGTCACACCTTTTTAATTTATTTTCTGTAAGAAAAATCTAGTTGCATGATAGAACAAGGCCAGATCTAGCTAGAGGTCATTTCTTGAACTAGTCATAAAGTAGAATAAAATTAGAACCATTTAATATCCCAGAACTTTGCAAGTACAGTTCTATTAAGATATAGGGTTTGTGTTTACAAATCAACATAAATAGCTGCTTAAAGTTGTAGCCAATTCAATTATAATAATGAGAAAATTTTGGATTTTTTTCCCCTTTTTTACTGTGAGAGTGACCTTTCTTTTCCTTTCTTTATTTTTTTTTTTTTTTGAAATCTTCTAGACACAAAATCCCTAGTACAACCAGATAGCGTCATGTACTTGAATTAAGTTTTTGTATTTCTGAAACTGAATAACCCTGTTTCTTCTAGAAATACTCACAAATATATATTTCATTAATATTTATTAATACAGGATTAACACATTTTTAATAGATTTGTTATTTGTTCAGCAGCAGGAAAATACCAGTTTGAAAATGCCATCTGTATGTTGTCCTAGAAATTGACACAGGTATATTTCTGAAAAACATTAGATTCTGACCTCATCCTTAGACACACTGGGTTTTTGAAGAGCATATATTCAGTAACAGAGTAGTGGTTTTTCAACCAAAATTTCACAGCCAATTTTTGTGAGGTTGCTCACGTTTCCCAGAGAGCTGTTTCCCATAAGCCTATCTCTTTTCTTCCATACTTTCAAATACCAGCTGTTGGTTTGCAGCATCAGCTCTTTCCCCAGGCTGGTGTTATTCCAACAAGTGGCGAACGTAAGTGAGAGACATTTTGCGGGCAGAGGTGCTGGGGACCCTTGCGGCCGTGATAGGCAGAGCTCAGGTCCTGCTCAGGTCTGGCTATGGAAATGTCACGGGGCTGCCAGGCTGTTGGGGGCTCTCCAAGCGCCCTCTCTGCTCAGGTTTTCTTCTCGTCAAGTCCATTATGTCAAGGGCCTATCTAAACTTCTTCGTTTTACATCACGGGTGCAACAGACCGTAACGTCTCCTCCTAAGTGCTTCCAATCCGCTTGACTGACGTGTATGCGCACTATATGTCTGTGTGATCAAAGTTTTGATGAAAAATATTGAAAAAGGCTATGTGTACATGTGAGGTAGCTGGTTTTCTTAGAGATTTTTTTATATAATTGATAATGTCATGATTACAGTGTGACCTAGTGCGGCTCAGCCATTCATTCTGGATATGTGTTGAGGTATTCATACACCACGTTTGAATGCTGTACAAAAGGGTGACCCGAATGCTCTGAAACTGAGGGAGGGATCAAAGGCATTCTTGAGCTCTGACAATGCCGTGCTGTGTACGATGATTAACTTGCGTATCACTGTGCAGTTCTACCTTACTAAACTCCTCCTATATGGGTAAAATAATAGTGCTGATTGACATCACCATATGTGCTGAGGATTATTTATTAATAGCTACGAACAGTTTTTGACCACTCAATAGATGTCATTATTTTCAGTTGAACATAACTCACATTTTGATTTGTTTGACTAAATTTACACTTACACGGAGACTGCTTGGAAAAATTGCTATAGGCCCACAGTAATTTATCAGCATTCAGTCATACTTCAGGGCAAATGGAAGCTTTTTCTAATAAAATTTATGTATTAAAATAACATGGAGAATTTCTGAGTTATGGAAAAACACCAAGAGTGTATGTTGAAATAACAAGCCTTCAAATATTAAAGGAATACAGAAAAAGAGATGGAACATTTGCCATTTTTCCCATTCAAAATTCAAGTGATAGATGATATGTCTTCATGTTTTCCTATAAACATAGTTCTGCGCTTAACAGAGCATAATCAAGGATAAATTTGCTTTTGAGAGTTTAATTCTTCCACATGTGAGCTATCAGGCTTAAAATAAAGTGGTCAAAATATCAACTAAGCAGAAAGATTTTCTTTTTTTTTTTGAGACTAGGTTTTGTATTTCAGTTCCAAATCAATAGGATTACTAGTAAAATCTGTGATCATCTTTCTTCCGGATAGCCCAAGGAGCTCCCACTGCCAGGCAGAGTGAGGTGACTTTGCAGGAATGTCACTGTGACTGAACTCACATGAGCAGTCCAGCTGAACAGAATGAGGAGATTCACCTCTGAGGCTGAACAAGTAAAATTACAGCTGCAAAAAAGCTTTTGCAGAACCTCAGTCTTGGTCTGGTTTGGCACAGAGGAAATAACTACGGGATTCCATCATTCTGTTTCAGAGCTTCAATTCAGAGTGCAATAGCATTAAGTTAGAGATGTTTGAAAAATGATTGTTTGAAAGGCTGTCTCTGAAATATTTTTATGCTTCTCTTTCCAACAAGAACATGTTTTTATTCACTGTCCTCACTGCTTGAGCTTCTTACTCCATGTTTGTTCTACAAATCTGATGTTCCTAGGTTGGTCCTTTTAGTAATCTGAAAGTCAAGTGCCTGTACAGGCATTATTAGAGACAGATGATATATGATCCACTCTTATTATTTCTTGCACTGAGAAGACCATCTGTTGTCTTAAAACTACCCACATTTCTTAAGAAATTTCTTTGTAAATTACTGTATGGAGGAAAAGAGAACATTCTTGCTGGGTACAGACTGATGCTTCTTGTTAACATAGTGTTAAAATATGCTCAGTGCATCTTGAAAACATAAACTCACTTATCTGAAATGTGTTGAATGGTGTATATAATTATTTTTGTACCCTTTAAAAAATAAATGTGAAAATAACTTTAATGAAAGCCCTTTAGAATGGGGGGAAAAAGACATTATAAGTATGACTTAATTGGTTCAATGAAATTGTTTCACAGTATCCTCTACAGCTGGTAAAACTACCACACATTTCTCTTGGTTAATAAAACCCGTGACATATTTATGACAGAAATAACAGTTGCACAGAGCAGCAGTAGTATTAGGAATTCCTAATGGCCTCTTTAAAACACAAATGTCTTACTTGGGAACAATTTGAATTTTTATTTTTTTTAATCAGAAACTCCTCTTCCTTAAAACGGTACTATTTCAAATTGCAAAAGATAGAATGATTTGTACAAACTGTTCTATATTATTTGGGTAGACAATGAAAAAAACATGAAAGCCTAAAAAAGATCAGAAGTTTGTTTATACCACCAGCTTATTTCTAGTGAAAAATCCTTTGACACATCTCTGTGAACTGAAAATTGCTTTAGCCAAACTTATCCCCATTTCTACAATACTTAAGATATTATAGTTGAATTAGCTACTTTTGTATTTCATCATTTATTCCTGCTTCCTGGTAATGCAATGTTTTGACACTGTATTAACAGATACTTGAATAATTGTTAGTAAGAGGTTGTATGAGAATATGGGGTACTTCTTCCAACAGGAACTTCAATGTTTTCAACTTGATTCAGGCCAAGGAAGTTTGAGAGGCTAAGTACTAACATTTACTGTATGTGCAGGAATAAACAACTTTTCAGTATAGGTACGAAGCAGTACTAAAATAAGAATTAGATGAGAATAGTAGTATTTATCTTGCCTAATATTATGCACCTTAAAATTGAGTCTGTAAGCAATGATACAAGGTTTCCTCTACAGTCAAGCAATAGGAATTCTTACTTCCACAGCTCAAAATAGTCCATTTCAGGTGTTCCAGACAGTATAGCAGATCCTTGTCTTTACTGGCTTGACTGTCTGAGGGACTGGTAAGGCTAGATGCTTAAATTTTAGATTACTGACATAGCTGAGATTGATCCTATTTTCTATTCATGATCAACAATGTAGTTTGATTAATTAACGATTATTTGTTTGTTATGATGATCTGTGAAAGCAGAGGCTGTTCTGCAGAAAATGGCAGAAATAAGAGAACAAGTGTGAAAACTTTGTAATTATATAGATAAGAATGGGTTTTGAAAGTGAAAAGAAAAAACATTGAACATAAACAGAGATAAGCTGTTGTGTTCTCAGATTTGTGTCCAAATCTGAATTTGCCAAATTTGTGATGAGAGAGATTAATGATTTTGCTATGTATAGGAAAATTACTTTAGGATCTCATTATACCATCCAAAAGCAATGTCTTAGGCTAATAGAAGATGGCAGAGTTCATTGGGCTGGGCTAATTTCACCCTCAGAACATCTGTGGATTTCTGCTGGAAGTGGAATACTGTGCTCCAAGATGCCTGCACTGGGCATGGAGCAGGATGAGAAATGTTTGCTGTGGCCTTTCAAGTCCTGTGGAAGGACTGTATGTAGGTTAACAGCTGAGTCTGAAGAAATCTGTGCTACAATATTGATCAAGATAATTTAGATTTCATGGACCTTTTCTTAATACAAAAGGTCAAGGTGGATAGAATCTAAGAAGTGTTAATAGATGAAGCCAAATAGTATTGTGGTTCCTAAAATATACTAGTTGCAGGCCCTGGAGCTATAATAAATGGTTAACTTTCAGAAGTAGTTAATGCCATTGCCTTGAGAGTCTGGGTAGTCTGCTTTACTGTCCCTCAGGTGTATCTCAGCATTTCAGATAGGATCCAAATCAGACCTTGATTTTTAATCAATACCAGACAGTAGGAGCAACCCCTCAGACTGATGTTGCAATTCCAAAGAGTGTCACTCATTGTGTATTTGTGATGTACATTGTGGATATTGGTTTCCCCACTGCAGTAAAAAGTTTTCTTAAAAAATCAAGGTAAGGAATAATTTAATTTCCTCGTTGCAGCCCGTGTCACAACATATCAAAGCACATTTCTATATGTTCTCCTATACTCCCTAAACAAAGTAACAGAACCTACATGGACATCCCACAGGAACTCTTCCTGGTCATCAAGAACTATTCTGGCTATTAGGGCAGTGTGGGAAATCCAGTAGTTATCATTTTTGTGAGGGTGGGGATTAGAAAATGCAGAATTATCGTGTGGTATTTCATCAATGTTTTATATAGTAACGTATTTCACAAGAAAGTTTTATTTACTTAGGCAATTAAGAAGCAAACCTTCCTGTTCTGTATTTGGCATTCTGTCCTGGAACCAAACGCCCGTGGCAAGTTATGGTCTGTTTTAAAATGCAGAATGTAAATTGGAATAGAGTGCAGCACACACCTGCTCATCTCCAATCAGATGGGCAAGCAGTATGCAAACTGAAAGCAGCTGTAGTGAAGAAAAAACCAAATCAGGACATTCTCTGCTTCCACACAGAGAGAGAACTAAAGCAAATGGAGGAAAGGTACAAAAGCCCTTGTATTTCATCCTTTTCCACAGAGAAGACACACTGTTCTCATTCCAGTGGTGGCAAAAATAAGCATAGTAACTGATTCTCAGAATCTGTGTGACAGGAATGGGACACAGGAAGAGTTCACAATTTTTGGATCTTGGTTCATTTGCTGGTGCTTGTTAAAAGGTCCTTTTTTTTTTTTCAAAGTTCAGATAGTGGGAAGGATTGGTACTGTTTGATAATTGCATTGTACAGAAAAACCTGAGTTTCTTGATGGCTTATTTCTTTGATTTGCAGACATTGTGATTATTGCATTTTGGCTGTGATCCAGTCTTCTCATGCAGCGTTAGAACCAATGGAATTAAAGCTCCAAGTTATCTATTTGTTATTAATGGAGAGACTCAGCTTCTCCATTGCGTTCTTTGGAATGGTTATTCCCTTTCATCATGGTAAATGCTGTGCTCTGGTTGCACCATTGGTGAATACTAAGCTCCAGTTGCTGTTTATTTAGTGAGTGCAAAGAAATGTTTATGTTCATTGTTAATTCCAGATAATTATTGCTATTAGCTTGTTTCATGTGTTCTGCAGGCAGTTATTACACTAACAGATAGACACAGCTATTCCTACAAACAATTACTTGCCTACTTTGTAAAATAAAAAGGGTTTGTCCTCCCATTCTGCTTTTATCTGTAGTCTATTGTTTTATGCATCTTAAAAAACTTTTCATGCAACTTCTTTGCTTACTCATTTTTTAATGGAATACAGGCAGGTGCCAAATCTGCTTATTTTGGAATTCTGTGGTTGATTGCTTTATATGGCAAAATGTATAAACTTTTTTGCAAGTTGCTCATTCTCAGTAACATTTGCAGAAGAAACATCCATCCATGCAGTTTTCTTTAAATCACATTTTTACTCCTTAAAATTTTATCTTACAGAAATTATTCCAAATAAACATTTTGATGCAACTGAACTGTGTGGGAAAACTGATGTTGACTGCTCTCCTGTTCTTTTTATCCAAGCAGTTGAAAGGTTTTGCAATGATAATTCTGCTTACAATCTCCTTTGTTACATCCAGTAAAACACAACAGTCTGGGAGGGATCAGTGTACCAGGTTGCGCCAGGTGCGAAAATGAAATGCATTGCATTTCTTCAGGCACTCTGTATTTTACATTGGTAATTAATCTGTACACATGTTAGTAAAGAGAATGAAATTACTTTGGCAGTGTTCAGTGAGAGCCAAAGCTATACCTCCAAATATGTCTTGTACTGCTGTGATGATCTATTTTCAAAGACCAGCCTGGGAGTCTTGCTCACCTGTGTGTTTGTGGGACAAGTGTGTAACTCTTGGCACCTTTGTCTTTGCTTTGCTTGTGGAGCAGCACTTGCTTGGTCCTTGGTACGCCCCCAGCTCCTCTGCTTTCCCACAGTGGCCCTCTGCTGTGGATTGCAGCCCTGCCTTTGCCGCTACAGGTTAAATTGAGTATTTTTCATCATGGCTCCTTCCCAGCAAGCTCCAAACTGGCCTTCTTCTTGCTCCTTCATCCAGAATTTGTGAAACTCTTTCCGAAGCTAAATTCATGTACGTAGGCTTATGTAATGCACTTAGGCTGCTGCAGATGTGAGGTTAACTTTTAATTCATTTCAAACATGTTACAACTAACTCATACTTGTCTGAAGCTGTAGGAGCTGTTAACACTTTATGGCTTGCAAAACTCTCTAAGTTGCTTCTGGAATCACAGCAGAACAAGGGTCCCTACTGTACTGTCTCTGTCCCATTCCTCCTGACCTAGGACAGAAGGTCTTGTCTTATGCTGAAGAATAACAGCTGATTTGCAGTTCTGGCTGAAAAGACTTCTTTTTTTTTCTGTTGTGTTTTGGGCATTGCTTAGTCAAGTTTTTTTGAAGTTAATTAAGGATATGTTTGCTTATTGTTTTTGAAGGGAGGGGATACAGGAGAAAAAAAAAATTGAAATAGTGTAAATACTAAGACTTGAGAGAAACATATTTTCATTAATGGTCTTCCTTCTCCTTCTCTCTTGAACTCTGTCACAGATGGATCAAATGAGCAACACTTATGAATACAGTTGTCTTTCCTTAGTAGCATGAATCTCAAAAGTTCCTCCAAAGAAACAAGTGAGTTAAAGAACATAACTTATATACAAACAGGGTCACACTAAAAATCCCCACAAAGCCCAAACCTAACATGTTTTCTGCATTTGGTTATTGACTAAATTAATGTATTATGATTTCATTGCCATTTTAAATAAAATACCTAAATGCATAGCAATTCCTGGCAAGCTGAGAAAGGCAAATAAAAAGAATTGATTAGCAGGAGGTATGGTTTTTAAATAGTTTGTTAAAGCAGGTCAAGTTGAACTATGCAATATTCATTCATATTTCAGCAGTAAGCTCTCATTATGTGGTGTAAACTAATCTAGATCTCTCCATCTGGCAGTTGTGAGGAGAAGGAGACAGGTAGTCAAGAACATGATCAATCAGCTGCAGCCCAGTTAAGTACTTCACTGTAATTAAACTTGAACAGCATTAAAAATTACATGCAGTAATTGAAGAGAGGTGATTTCCAGTGTAGTACCTTTAGCTTGTTTGGTGAGTATGTACTTTTATGAATATATAAATATTGCTTTTGGGCTTAATGCCCACATAGGAGTTGATATGCCGGGTAGGTCATGGGATCTCTCAGTGGTGTAAATCTGCCCAGTTGCTGTGATTTCAGCAGTGATACATTAGTGCAGGGTGGCTCGGGACCTTGCCAAGTCCATAAATATGAATGCCATTCTGTATGTTACACCAGCTGTGTAAATCCAAACTGTTAACATCATTACTGTGTATTTATCACTGCCAGACTAAGAAAGCTGTGAAGAAACAGTTATGGTTGAAAGCAGTTAATTAATTAGCTTAAAGGCAAGATTGGGGCTTAGCTTAATGCAGCTATGTAGGCACAGGCACAGGCTGCACCTTTTTCCTCTCTGTCCTGGCTGTCCTTGGGTGTCCCCATGTTTACTCCACCGTGGCTATGCAATATGTAAAAATAATCTTATAGACCAGGCTTACTAAAAATATTTTATATTAATATAAAAATATTAGTTATAAAAAATGAGGAAAACTTATTTCCTCAGGAATCAATTTTTTTTTTTTCAGACCGGTCATCAAAAATAATTTTTCTTACATTTGTGGGCTGGAGGCAAGGGGCACGAAGTGAATCCTGGAACACAAGGTTTTGTTGGGTTTTATTCCATGTCTAGAAAGTACCTTACAGATGGATCAGAAGGAGAAATTGGGTAGGTATCTACCTAGGCAAAGAAAGCTGAAGAGGGTACATTTCTTTCTTCTCAAAAGTGGCGTGGAGCTGAAGTGTCTGTGCAGCAGCTGAGGACAGCCATTCTTGTGACTGGAGCATACACGCAGCTATCTAATTTTAGTTTCTCATATAGTCATTCAGTAAAATGTCAAAAACCTGGGTTTGGGTTGCTGTATTTCACTGGAATAGTTTGAGACATCTGGGCTAAAGGGCATCCATAAATGACTGCAGTGTTTTATGTATGTATCCCTTGCGTGGAATGAGTCTTTGAGCCTTACATGGAGGTTATGATTTCAGGCATCACAAATGGCCACTTTGTTATTATCTTCAGTCTGGAAATCCATGTTTCAGCACTAAGCTATCACATTTTGTATTAAAAAAAAATAACATTTTGCCACCAGTTAGGTTCAAAATGGCACCATCGGATGAGTACTAAGGTTGTATCTTTGCCTGTCATACCAGATGTAACACTTGTCAAATAATACAGATGACCCTTAAGTATCTTCCATGTATCTCAGGTCTAGAGGGCAGGTTAAAGTACTGAATATCTCTTCAGAAAAAGTATTTTCTACTTATTGTTTTTTACTGAACCAATCAACCTATGATCAGAACAACCTACAGACAGAACAAAAGCAAACCCCAGGAAAAGATGCTACTTCTGTTCTTTTTGTTAAAAATAAATCCAAGACACATGCTTTTGTCTTGGCAGGTTTATTTCAAGAGTAATACCATGCTGTCATTGTGCTTGCTATCCATTGAAAAAAATAAAGGCAAATAAAGTGTCAGACAAAAGAGAAATATTAATTAGGAAGTTCTATTTATATATATCATGTTTAACTTGTAGGGTTGCTAGATATTTTCAGACTGAAACAGACCCTGATCTTGCAGTATTATAGTGTCTGAATCACAAAATGAACAACAATCTGTTTACAAAGCACCCTTAATCACAGGCAAGCAGAGATCATATTGCTTTAGTATTTTTATGAGGAAAACAATTTAGACTTTATTATTATTATTTCCTATAGTAAATATAAGCTTTTCAGTATAACAAGGATATTTCCCCCTTTGGTCATAAGTAAATATCGTTCTTTTACAATATGTGTATTCACTGTGGGGTCACAGAGGAGAAGAGAGGATGCTAAGCTACAAAGCAGCAGTCTGAGCATTTGGCAGAAAACTATCAATGCAGAGAATAATAATATCTAGCCCTAGGTATTCGTAAATTATACACAAGCAATTTACATATAATTTATGATTCTAAGTCTCATTTTATTACAAAATTTGCAGTTGTGATTGTAGGAACACTGCAGTTGCGCTGGTGGGAGAGGGATATTTTGTGCGTGTCTCCATTTGAACTACGTTGCTGCACAGTTTCTCCCCCTCCTCAGCACTCTACGAGATGAATGTGTTTGCCCCAGCAGTGTTTCTCCCGTATGGGCAAATGAGAGGCGTCTCCTTGGGACCCTTTTATTTACATAACTTCACAGTCTGCTTTCCCTGCTGGGACGTTCCTCTTTGGATCAGTCGGTGCTGCTCCTTCATTAGGAAATCACATTTGAATTGCATGTGTCGTGTTATCTATGTGACAATGTTTTTCCCCCCTCATTCCCAAAGGTCATGGCAGGGAAAAGGAGGGAGCTGTTTGGAGGAGGTTTGCATGCACGGTTCCGTGTCCTAAGACCAGGAGCAGTGGGTGGCAGTGGGCAGGGGAGGAGCTGGAGGGCTGCCTGCTGCACCTCCTGCCAGGTTTGGGAGTCTTCAGGCCTTGCTGCTCAGCTTCAGTCATCCTTGCTCTTGGGCTTTTTTATGCTTTTCCACTTAGAATATTTTTAACTTTTACTGTAGTTGAGGAAGGGATGGAAATATCTATAGAGATTGTCACAGGCAGCGTGACGCCTTAAGGCAGTTCAGATTTGTTCGAAAGACTTATTTTCCATTTTTCTCGATGCCTGATAATTTACATAGACAGGCTGCTGTTTGGGTCACTGTCCTTTTCACTTGCATTTTCTTCTGTAGCCTGGCTGTGCTGCTCTTTCACACTAGCATGTGTGAGTAGAGCAACAAGCTTAAGGGGGTGGCACAGGAATGCCTGGAAGGTGTGTGCTTTCACTGCTGCGCTCATCATTTGTTTGCTTCAGGAGTGCCACCGTCACCTGGACACACGATGTGCTGGTGTCCTCTGAGGAGCAGCCCTGTGGCTGGCCTCTGCTGGAACTTCAGGGATGTCAGGCCTTGATGGAGGGTGTTGGGTAGGTGTAGCTTGCTGAGGGCAGTGACTCTGGGCTCCATGCTGCTCCTGAGGCCTCGATCTCTGGATTGTGCAGACAGCAATGCCGCAAGGGCCCATGTTCTGGGGAGGGGTCTGGGAGTGGGAGGCGTTGCTTCCCCCTGTCCTTGCCTCTACTCCTTTTCCTCACAGATTAGGAAGACCCATGCAGCCATAACAGGGAGAGAGCATTTCCTTGCCTTGCCACATGGGACAACTGCTCTGTGGTGGTGCCAGATGGATTGTCCTCCACACTGGCTGACATTTAGCATTAGTGATTTAGACCCTTATGGAGGCTGGCAGAGAGAGACAAGTGAGATACTCAAACATGCAAACCTACTCTGATCTAAGTTGAAGATTACTGTTTGGTAAATAAACTGAGATCAAATCCAAGTAATTGGCTTTGAACTGACACCTCTGTAGATGATTTTATAAGCAAAGAAATAAAAATTAAAATTAAGATATGACTCATAGATTTGATGAAATTACTATCCAGTAAATACTTTGCAAATGGGATGTTTGATAGTAACAAAGGTACATATTGAAGATTTAAGTCTACAGATAAAGACTAAAACATCTGTTAATGCTGCCGTTGCTGTTCCTGAGCTCCATTGTACATCCATCCTAGCACACCTCCTCAGTACAAATTTGTGCTCTAAGGGAACAAACACTTCAGCTGGGTCCTCTTTGGTGTTCACTTCTTTCAATTGACTCCACACTTCTTGGTGAAGCCATGTCAGAGAGAGCTTTGTGTTAATAGCTGTCTAACTGCTTTTCACTTTAGGATTATTTCTTTGCAAGCCTGAAAACCCAGGGTTGTGTTAAGACACATTCCACTGGAGGTGTGTCATGACTGTTAGTAGCCTGGGGTTGATTCCTCTGCAGGAGTTTGCCAGGACTGTGATAGGAATTTCATTGTGTGCACTTAAATCCAGAAATGCCATAAATCCAGGAATGGTCTGTTGGAGGACCATGTCCATGATCAGAGTTACCCTAACTGTCTTTTCATTGTAGGTTTCCTTTCAGGTAAAAAAAAAATCCTTTATACCTACTGTTTAGTAGCCTGATGGAAAATTTGCTTTATTGAAAAGCCTGACTAAGTATTCATATTTCTGGCAAGATAATCAAAACTTCAGGCATCAGGACAAGTTGTGTCATTGTAGAACTTCCTGCCATGGACTAGGGGAATTATTAGGCTGCTCCATTTACTGTCAAACCATTTTTTTCCCCATTTCTGAGGACTAAACATGAAGATTTTTACTTAATCACCTTTCGGTTTTCCATATGAAAGGTCTGGTCTCCCGTCATGGAGTGCTCATTAAAATAGAATAAAATCTTACAATCATGTTACTTACTAAGAATCTTACAAAAATCGTGTCACAGTCATATTGACTCATGATTTGTATTCTGGGATGCATTTTGCTGGGATTGGCTGCAGAATTAAACCAAAGGAACAGTTGCTGATAGAGCTAATTAAGTTATTGGGTTACTTACACTGAGTAACAGATGCCTTCAGATTTCAGGGGTCTTTAAAACAAACATTTGAATGTTATGTTTTAGAGAACCATTGGAGGGTGGTATTTGTTGCCACTTTGCAAGGCAGCTGGACATAAAGACCCGAAGTCAGCTGCTGAGCACTCAGGAGCAGCCACGTGCTTGGGGCAGGGAGATCCTGGCCATCCCAAGGACATTGCCATTGCGGTGACACAGAAATTATGATTATGCTGCCATGAAATTCTTAATGGATTTTATACTTGAACTACTTACCGCGAAACATACCACCTTGTCATGATCATCATTCACCTTCGCACCAGTGGTTGACCTCACCTAAAGAAGGTGAATAAAATACAGGTAGTTTATCTTGACTATGTTTTTACACTGACCTACAATGTGTTACGTTTCCCTAAGTGAACAAGTACAGTAGATTTTTATCAATCTCTGTGTTAGGAATACATCATTAATATACAATATATAATATCTATTAACATATATATGTTAATATATTGTTAATAAGATATGCTCTGGGAAATTTTGAGCACAGAGCTTTACTGGCTTAGTTTGCAGTAAAAGACATTAACCATATCTATGCTGTTCAAACTATCACACCATAAACTAGAGGGAGACATAGCTGCATTGTTTTAGACTCTTTGCTGTTTCAACAAGAGAAAAATCTGAAACTAAAACAGTTCTGACAGCCTGGAAACTCATGCTGCTGTTATTAATGGGCTCTTTGGTAATAGAGGCAGAATTTAGTGTGCCAGATGCACCACAGCCATAGAGGGAAGATGCAGGTCTGGGCTTGTAAAGGGGACAGAAAAGGTGCACTGGAGGTTATTAGCACAATAAAAACCTCACAGCCTGAGAGCTCAGCTGCTAAAATTAGTGTCATTTTAGTTTTGGTTTTGCTTTCTATGTTAAAAACTGCCTCTACTTCCTTATCTTTGCAGTTTCTCAAAATTCCATCCAATCAGTTTCCTCCATCCAACCTGTTCATATTCCTATTTATCCTTTTACCTTCCAACTCTACTTACCTTGTGTTTAGCTCTCCTGCCAAGAACCTTAGACTGTGGGAATTAAAAATGGCCTCAGAGTAGCCTGAAATCAAACAGGTCCTTTCCTCTGGAGCACTTGGAAAGGTAGAGCTGGTACTTTTGTGATGGTCTCTATTGATTCAGCAGTTCCTTCTGGGGATGAAGCTAAAACACAAAATAAGATTTTAAAAACCCCAAACCCACCAAACCAAAACCTTTGTCTTAAAACTGTGCAGACTTTAGTGAATGAGTAAGAAGTTTAGTTTTCAGAGTCAATATTCTAATAATAATGTTAGGAGGCTTGCTGTTGTAGCAAAAATATGGTGGTGTCCTGGCTTTGTGTATGTTTAAATGCAAGAGTTTACTTTTAACTGTCATTTTCCCATTCTACAAAGGGGAATACCAGCTCTTTGTACTCACTACGGGCCATGTAAAGAGAAATGAAAAAGTCTAATCATTAGAACAAGTAAAGGCACTTTCTCTTTACAGTGTTTATTGCAGCTTTCTTTTTTCTTTCTTTCCTCCCCTTGCTCTTTGAGTCCCAGTGAGGACAGCACAGCATTTGCTGCCTGTAGTCCTGGCCAAGGACAAAAGAGGGGAATATCATAGTGCAATTTCTGTGTGCCCACCTCTTCAGCTTGTAACCAGCTTCCTCGCTTCTCTCTACTGAGTGGTTTCCTCTGGCGCAGACTAGTTATCAGCATGAATAAGGGCTCCTTATTCCAACCTGGTTGCAGATTTACATCTTGATGCTAACTGACCTGCCTTTCCATTGCTTTTTTCTTTTTCCTTTTTTTTTGTCTTTTTAAAGAATGTGGTTTAACACCATCAAAGCATGAGCAGCTGTTGCATTCAGCCTTGTCTCAGGCAAAGACAAACCTTCCACGTGACAGTGTCTCATTATAGCAACCTCAGTACTGCCCCACAGCAGTGACTGCCACGTTGCTCCTACCACACAGGAGCATCTGTCCCACAGAACTTAGTTTGAGGAGTTACCACAATAAACCACCTAGATATAATTGCTTCTTTATTTTTGCTAAGATGGTCAAAATCAGAATGTAACTGGGCACCTAAAGCTTAGTATATAATACGCTTACAGTCCAGCAAGTGTTATTGCCTTCCTTTTATAATTTGGAAATGGAAGAATGGTGCATCTATCCTAACCTTAGTCGCCTGCATCACGACACTCCCAAAACGAGTCTTCTTCATGCATTATAGTATTTTGTAGCCTATGTCAGACACCCTGATAATGCTGCTAGTTTGTGTCAGTTTGAGCCACTGTCTCTTGACATGTCCTCCCTCTAGAACTGTTTCTTTTAGCAGTGGAGAAGAGAGATGGAGCTGCAGCAGGATAAGGAGCTGGGAATAGGAATTAGTGACCTGACAAGGCAGGAGGCAAGAAGGAAGAAGTCAGTATGTCTTCTTGAAGATCAGCAGATATTTTGGGACTGAAGTGGACAGTGTCCAGAGAGGCTGACAAAAAGAGGTGGTAGCAGAGAAGACCAGTGGTCCTGGAAGAGGGATGATGGCTGAGTGATTTGTCTGGAGTGGTGCAACAGCTTCATGGCAAAGAGGATTGAACCTGTTTTCCAAGTGTGCAGTACCATGCTGGCACAAACTTTCGTGTGTGCATTTGTGCACCATATCTAAACTTTTGCTTTTGTGCTGCTAAAAATCCCATTTAACTTGATTAAATGAGCATGTATTCTTAAATTTTAGAACCCAGTGGGTCAGGCAGGTGACTTAAGGCTGGAGCTGAAGCGTATTTTCCAGGATATCTTCAGCACAGGAAAATTTCAGTTTGTGTTAACAATTATTTCAGCCACGTGGGCAATGGAACATTCCTTTACTAGGAAGGAAAGTCACCTTTCTCTTGTGAAGGGGTTCAGTTGATCTGTGGCACAGTGGATCACACAAACTCCGTCTACCATGGAAACATTAGGACTCTTTCAAGGTAAGACAGGCAGTTCTGCAGACACTGACAGGAGCAGCACTGACAATAGCCAGAACTTTGGTTAATAATCAAATCTTGCACTCAGCCTTTGGGACTCTAGGTGATGGAGGAGTGCTGGGGCCATGGAACAAAACATTGTAGATGAACATATCTCACTTCATGGGACAATTTTCTTATGTGTTCATTTGCATTTAAAATTGGAGTTGAAAATAAGGCTTTTAGAAACTTTTAATTTGTATTTAATTATGAGAATTTAACTTCAGGGTCTCTATCTGATTTTAAAGAATAATTAAAATTAAGTATGGCTGGAGTGATTCTTCACAGTTTTTCTGCCTGTCCTTTAGGACTTAAAGTAACAGTAAATTATTTGTGGCTGGGGGTGATCTATATGTAAATTCCATTAAGAATGGAATTTTGTTATATAAAAATTCAGATTATGAAAATGACATTGCTGCCTTGAACGTCAGTAGCTAATAAATGCATTGGTTGTTACCATTACTTCTCCTAATGTCCTCAATTAAAATGATTTAAAATAGTACAATAGATAAGCAAGATCAATTAATTTTATAAGATGATCAAAGGAATGTAGTTCTGCATTGTAAACGCTCTAAATATGATAATGGCTTTATCAGGCGGGAAAATAATTTGAAGTAGCTTAAACCTTATTCATTTTAGCTCAAGGGTCTTTTATTTGTAGCTAATCAAATGGTCTTTTGTATTTGCTAAGGTAGAATTTTCAGATTCTGTGCATTAATTTTACAGAGTAAATTTCAGACATTTTTGAAAGTAGCCAAAAAAATTCTCAGAGGGCTGTGATTACAGGATCCCATATAATCAAAGAGAACTTCATTATATTGATGTTCTGAGTAGGAGTAGGTTGTTTGCATTTGCAGTTTTGGAGAAGATTATTTATAGATTGTTTTGCTGCAGTGGCATTTGCTTTACCAAGATGTATGAAGCATCAGTTGGGACACATCAACTGGGACCAGCATTCTACATAAATGGTTATATAGACTTTTAAAATTATTATTTGATGTTAAGTCTGTAGATTTGGAAATTAAATATCTGAATTGTAAGATGAGGATACACTTGTGGATGATACATCTAAGAGTGTCTTTGAAACCATGGATGAGGGAAGTGTCCTGTTGGTCAACCTAAAGGGAAGAGAGGTTCACAATCCTGGGAGATTTTCTCCTTCCTTTCTTAATGACCATCTGTTTGCTCTTAGTCAAATGACTTAATCCTCACTGTGCCTCATGCTACATACTTAAAAACTTTTCGACCATAAGACAGTGCCTGAGAGGTATAAGAAAGAATTGACTAGATGATTTAATGCACCAGGAAACCCTTGAAGGTGACAACAGGCAGTGTTCATCTTGCTGTGTTTGGCTACTGTGGAGCCTTGCCTTGTAGATATTTTGTTGAAAAGCCTCCAAGGGAAATTTTTTGGCTGCTCTGTCACCTGTTTAATAGTAATCACTGATATTGCATCCCCTCTTCTCTCTGGATTTCATCAAGGCTGGTCAGGCACTGGAACAGCTGCCCAGGGAAGTGGTTGAGTTACCAATCCCTAGAAGTATTTAAATGACATAATAATGAGGCACTTAAGGACACCATTTAGTGGTGGAACTGGCAGTGCTATGTTAATGGTTATACTCAACAATATTAAAGGTCTTTTCTAACCTGAACAAATGTATGGTTTTCTCATACTTGATTCCCTGAAGAGCCTAGAGGAGAGAAAATCAGCTCTACATCATGGACATGTTACTTTCTCTTCATGGGATAGAGAAAACATCTGAGGAGAAAGGGAGGCAGCCTGTTCTGCTGTCTCTTAGAGGATGATTCTTAGTTTAATAGCTTACAGTTCAGAATCCTGCTCAATGCATATGTTGTGCTTGGATATGTGTCATATTTTTCAGTTATCTAAATGGGTTTTGTGCATGTTTAGCTGTCCTCCCTGTAGAAAGAGAAATAGGAAATGCTGGAGGGGAAAGAACAGATCAGACGGTGCAATAAAGCTGTTGCACAGAGGTAAAAGAGGGCAGAAGGAAATGTGGGATTGAGAATGAGGGACAGTGGTGTGGGGCAATGAGGATGGATAGGAAGTATATCTTCAGTGCACGGTGCTAGGAAGGAGACAGGAGAGTGACAGAGCTGGTGTGAAATGAGAAAAGGAAGAGAAGGGGAGCACAGCCTCTGTTAATCTACACATAAACCTCTGGTAGATGGGATAGAAAGAGAAGGTATGTTGACATGGCTCCAAGGAACAGAAGTAATCATTGGTGTTATGGATGCATTCTACTGTGAAAACAAAAAATGTGCAATCTTAAAAAAAAATACTTGTCGGAACCCAGGGGTTCCTATGATACTCCTGGATGACCCAAACCCTGGCCAGGAGGCTTTTCAGCCCTGCCAAGGGGTGTCAGAGACCTTGGCTTGACACTGAGAATGCCTGTGGCTTTGATTTTAACCTATGGAACAAGTTACCTACCCTGTATGAAGAATTACAAGTCACAAAAGTTTAGACAGAAAAATAGTAGTAGTTATAGGGTAAAAGAAAAAATTTGAAGCTCTGTACAGGGGGGTTTAAAGGTCTGTACAGGGGGTGTCTGAGGCACAAGATGGAGGAAACAGGGGGTTTCTTTGTTCTTCTTTGTTCTTCTTTGTTCTACTTCATAACCTCCATCTTCTTGGGGATGGTGGCACTTTTGGATTGGTTTAGAGTAGAAAGACATTGTCTAACATAGGTGATAGTCATTGAAAAGTAGTTGTAAATAAAGGTTACATAGGTAATAGTATAAAAAGACAAAGCTGACCCAGGGGCAGCCAGTGTGTCTCTGGATGCCTTGCTGTGTTGTCTGTGCCAGGGCAGAGAAATCTACATTTGATAAGAAATTAATAAACTGCCTTGAGAACAACAGCCGATGACTCCAGACTGCTTCTTCAGCAAGGCGGGTTGGAAAAAAGGACTTTTTACACATTGTGGGGTCGCCCAGAACAGGGCAGACTGCCACAATACTTTTCAATCTTAGGTTCACTTCTAAATTGCAATAGATATAAAAGAGTTTATCAATAAAAGTTGAATAATTATATTAAAAGGGAATAGAAGCTTCTACAAAAAAAGAAATGAGCTTTCCCTAAAGTCAAAGAGAGAACCAAAAATAAAAGCCATATCTCAAAAATTCAAGATGAGGAGACAGAAAAAGTCTGAAAGCTATAGCATGATGTAATCTTCTCCTCTATTTTTCAAGTTCCACTTGAAGCTCAGATTGGTTTCTTGTGCCCCAGCCCCATTCATTGGCAGCTGTTCCAGGATCTCTCCACTTTGCTGGTTAATGACCTTTTCCTAATTTCCAATTTCCTGGCATTTCTAATTGCTGATTGGTACTTGGTTCTCTCAATTAAGTGATTCTTTTTCCTCCCTAGAGCCTCATTTCTTTCACACCTCTCTCCCCACTGCTATTTACAGATGTTATCTACCCTGCTTTGTTTTGGTAGGCTAAAAAAGGAGAACGTTGTTCTACTCTGGCTTGGGGCTTTTTTCTCTTGATCTTCCTCAGCTGTTCTCGTTAGAGCCCGTTCCTGCAGCATGTGAATGACTCAGTGATGATAAGGTTGCCATGCCCTGTATATTGAGATCTGTACTGTGCTGCCTCTGTGAGAGGTACCTCTCTTTGTACAGTGTAGAATCAGGTTTGTAATCTAAATCCTGCGCTGCTTTGTCTTTCGCTTTGATGTGGATAGCAGGAATGCTTATGCAAGCTATGATGTACATGTACATCATAA
Organism: Bombycilla garrulus; assembly: GCA_013400315.1. NCBI lineage: Eukaryota > Metazoa > Chordata > Aves > Passeriformes > Bombycillidae > Bombycilla > Bombycilla garrulus. The sequence continues at coordinate 660,088 of VXBU01011431.1, read as the reverse complement.
AAGCCTAAAAAGACTATGTTCCTAATTTTATAATAACAACTAATACAGCAGCTATACTTGCTTTCTAAACAAAAGTAAAGTGTTATTGGTGTAATGAACCCTAACGGAGTGTACATATGTTCCACCTCCACTTATCCTCTAAGCCATCTCAGCTCAGCCAAGGCCCTGAGTTCTGAAGGTTGATGTCCTCCTTCTTCTACCAGGGAAATGGATCAGCCCATCCCTGCTCCCTACCCACAGTTTTCACAGGCCTGTAGCAGAGCCATTTGGAGAGAAATGAGGATCCTGCATGGACAGGTGGGAAAAAGAGCCCATTGTTGCAGCACAGAAAGTATACAAGTCTTGAGGAATGAGCTAATTAGGATTTTGTATTCCCACATTGTTGAAAGAAAAAAAATCTTGTTTTTCCAGTTGCTCCCCAAGATGTTACTGTAACTATCTGCCACTTAAAGAACACACACACACACAAATACTTACATGGGAAAAAGATGAATCTGCATTTTTAAGAAGAGACATGAGTCTATATGGCAAATAAAAGAGTTAAAGAAAAATACTTGTTAATATCACATTGTCATAATAACTGCAAGCTGCCTGACAAATTATCTTCGCACCCTGGCCCAGCCTGTATTAAACTTCGGATCAAGAGGAGGAGGTATTGCATTGAAGTTGAAATTGTTGTTTGCTTTGTGTGCTTGCATCCAGATGAAGCCCTCTAATACAATGGCCAAATGAAATAAGCTTGGGTCAGTCACACAACTCCAGTGAGTGTTTGAGCTGAAATACTGCACTTCATCTGCAGTGTAATTCCATTTGTGCTATTACATAATTAAATTGAGACTTGAATCGTGTGTTTTAAAAGATTATGTGACCATATGCAGCTTGAACAAGGGCCAACTTTTGAAATAGTGCTTTTTACCATGTCTTTCTCTTATATTTGTTGAGGGGTGGTTTATTTGTTGACAGGTATTTTTAGGGAGTTGTGNAAAACACCAACACAAACAACCTTATGAAGCCCCAAATGTGTAAAGCATGAAATAATGACACTCCCACTCATACGGGAATGTAAACTAAAACTGCAGAATGTGCTTTTATCAAATCATACTCTTAATTAGGTTTTAGGAGAATGCTTTATAGTCAAGGTTTTGTTGAATAATTTAATTATGAAACAGTACACCTGATTTTCAAACTAAGCCAACTGATACTGCCTGAGATAATCACCGTGAACAACTGAGTTTTACATACTCNATAAGCTTGGGTCAGTCACACAACTCCAGTGAGTGTTTGAGCTGAAATACTGCACTTCATCTGCAGTGTAATTCCATTTGTGCTATTACATAATTAAATTGAGACTTGAATCGTGTGTTTTAAAAGATTATGTGACCATATGCAGCTTGAACAAGGGCCAACTTTTGAAATAGTGCTTTTTACCATGTCTTTCTCTTATATTTGTTGAGGGGTGGTTTATTTGTTGACAGGTATTTTTAGGGAGTTGTGGATTTGGGGTTTTTTTGTTGGTTTTTTTTTTTTGGTGGGGTTTTTTTGTTCAATTTTAAGGGTGTGTCTTTTGGTTTTGGTCTTTTTTTAATGAGAACTGAATGTTGCCAACATTTAATGACTTGATGTGATCTAAGCTTGGAGTAATTCTTCATATAATTCAAAATAACTTTTGGGAAAGGAAAGGTGGAAAAAAAAAACCCAACCAAAAAAACCAAACAAAACCAAAAAAA
>VXBU01011431.1:601772-658323 GCA_013400315.1 Bombycilla garrulus | reverse complement strand
TGTTTGGTGGTTTGTTGTTTTTTCTTTCAAAGAACTTCACCTTACAAACTTTCTGGAGTGGTTTACCATGGTAAATTATAGCATTTGATGAGGGAGATACAAGTCAGAGCTGGGTGCTAAAATTAACCTGCTGCCACAACAAGATATAAGAGGGGAATTGTGGTTGATGGTGAAATTCCTTTAATTCAGTTTATTTTATTAATTCACAGTCCTGAGTTCATGAGGCTTCAGAGCTACCTAGTTAGAATATGACCTCTAGCCTGGCTATTGCTTGTAACCCAAATCCTGAGCTCTACCCGAAAACTGACCCAGCTCAAGCACAGCTTGAACAGACCCTTATCAATAAAAATAGAAGCAATGGTGTTTGGTGTTTGTGGGGCTTTTGAGGTAGACTCGGTGGGGAGACAGAGCACATCACCCCATCATAATATATTAATAGAGATCAGTATTTCTGAGAAAATAGATTTTATACTGTTTTGTTGTGGCCATTTTTTTTTGGATGGGGGTGTGAGGAGGGAAGGCAGCCAGAGTATACTTTTAACCATGTGAGTCTGTATTCCCTGGCATGTTTAAATGATAATGGAGTTTGTGTCCTCACTAGAGAAGGCAAATAATGAGGTGGTTGAATTTTAATCACTAGTGTTTGTTCCTAAAAAGCCAATATCCCTAATGAACCAAAATTCAGTACTACAATACTTGCAAAGGACAGTACAAGGCCATATGTATTTTTAGTTCACCTGTCCTTTGTCTCCTGAGCAGTATTGGTCAAAGCAAGTCTTCTAACTTGAAAAGGTTTGGTTATTCCTAGAATGCTATTCTGTTCTTCATCAGTTGTTGATTTGTGTGTTGTTTCTGCCTAATCTGGGACAACATTAAAATCAAAAGTCCAATTATAGTTTCATTAATCTTTTCAAGATTTCTCTTGTGTATATAGGATAGTTGTAGGCATCTTGTAACTTGATGCAGCTGAGTTGTACTCTGGGTTATACCAAAATAGCTGTATTTTTAACACTTTTTCACCATATTAAACATACCAAATCATCACATTTTTCCATGCTTTGCTTGAGCTAGTTAGATTTCAGAGGGTTATCTAGTCATTATTGGTCTTTAAATACAGTCATCATCATAAATGCCCCTCTGTTTCCGTTTGCTCTGCAGAGGTCAAAAGATGAGGTTGGTTTATGAGCTTATTTTGCCATGTGTCACTATCGGCAGCACAATAGAACAGCAGGATGGAGAGGCAGCTCTCACCTCTCCATTTATTACTCTTGTCAACTTGGAAAGGATTTTTTACCTTGTGAAAGGCCCATCAGCAATGAATCAGTGAAGTGAAGACGACAGTTGATTTGTGAATTCAGATTATATAAAGTGACTAGGCTTCAGTGGACTGTGTAGATAAAGCAACTGTCATGATAAGGTGGCATGTGCAATTCCACAAAACCAAATTTATTGCACATTTAAGGAAATCATCCTATTTTAAAATGCCATAAATTTAAAATTGAATATAAGTTATACCCTTGAATTTTGATTTATATTTTGAATATTTGAATGTGATGCTAAGTAGCGTAAATTTAATTCTAGGAGTTTATGCATTCCTTATTTAAGGGTCATTTTGACTTTCTTCTGAATATGTTATTACATTCCTGATATTTTATTCCTAGCAGAAAAATCACTTTATCTGATATTTAAACTTAATAAACATCAGCAAAGATCAAACTATGATGGCTAGAATAAGACAGGCAAAATTTATGGAGAAAGGAGACAGGCCTCAATTTTCCTCCTATAGACACAAACTTAGTAGCAAATGCTGTGTTTGTGTCAATATGGGTCTACAGATCATTAATGATATAAATGTCTCTCAGGTGTTCAACAGATGAAAGTGGATAATTTCACGGCCTCACAGCACCCATTCATTTGACCTTTTCTGCATTGTGGATCCTTAGCACTTGTAAAGCTTTGCTTACAGCCATAGACTCCAGCACTCCCAGTTCCTGGACTCTGTTGGGATTTGGGAGTGCGTCTCATGCACCCAATCATGGGAATTTTTAGTGGTGTTGTGAAACTCCAGAGGTTTTGTAGAACAGTGTTTTGATTGGGGTGGAATGTCCGTATGGGCCCATGGACTCTGATGCCACATAAAGGCGAAAAGATCCTGGCACAAGACATGAGAAAATATTACAAAAACTGCCCTCTTCTTGTGGATATACAAAGTGCTGTGGAATATCCATTACCCTTTTTAAGAGCTGCCAAATGCTAAAGGATTAGGCAAGGAAAAAGCAGTTTTTTCAAAATATTTCATGACAGCTTTACATAATAAAGAGTTTTAAATTTTGAACGTAACACCTGCTGGACTGGCTCAGATTTGGATGGTCTCTCTGACATTGGTCAGGACCAGATGCTTACAAAAAGGTGCAAAGAAATGGACAGCTATGGAAAAAGTGGCAATTCGGGATTTTTTCCCCCTAAACCAATGCATCTAGCAATTGGCTTATGCCCTCAACTCTGAGTTTTAGTGTCACTTATAAATGTCTTTTTCTTTTCTGGTCTAACTGTAGATGTTCTTATTATTCACATAAATGTCTAAGCCTTTTTGAATCCTGCTAAGCTCTTGGCTTTAATAATATCTTATGACAATGAGTTCCACATGTAAATTTGGTAGTATATAAAAATACAATTCATTGTAGATTTGCTGCCTTTAATTTCACTGAGCACTTTTTTCAAAGTTTGGAGCTTTTAAAAACCCAAACCTTCAGAAGGCGCACACAGCTACAATAATGACTTTAATATGTTTCATTATTTATTTTTCTTCTTGCTTTAAAGTCACGAAACAAGGAAGTTCAGAGGGTCTACAGGCCATCTTAAGACAGACTCTTATTCTCTTACAACACATCTGGGCCTATAATGTCACTTCACAGAGACGCCTCCTCTCATATCCCAGTCCTGCAGAGTTTAGCAGAGAGTTTTTGCCTTGGCTCTGCCTGTTTTGTTGATTATTAAATTTAAGTTTCAGCCTGCACTTTAGAAAGCAGCATACTTCAAAGAATTGTTGGTTTGCACAAGCGTCCACATGTTTGGACCATTACCAAACATATGGGTTTTTCTGAATCGCTTTTGCCCATAAAATGAGATGGACATCTTGAGCAATTAGATTTTTCCTCTGAAATTCATAATATCAGCAAGTTGCAATCTTTGGGTAAATGTGAGCAAAGATTAGTTTAAAAGTGGTGTTATTTTCTCGAAAGCTTATTTGAAAGTGTTATTTAATTGCTTGACTGCCTTCTTACAGGTTAACTACATCTACAGTGGCAAGCATATGACTTCTCATATTTTATTTTTTGTATCATTTGGATGTTGAACTGATGTATGTGAATCTGAAAATAAGTCCTTTGGCAAGAATTTCTTAAGAGCTATTGTGGCCAGAAATCCCTCCTGGCATGTACCAAATCAACATTTCCTAAGTATGTTCTAGGCAAAGCTGCGCTCTCTGATGTGGTACAGGCTTCTGACCTTCCAAACAAGGCACTGCTTCCACAGGTTTCCAGGCTCCAGGTGGCAATAAAACGTGGGCTAACACTCTGCCTCCATAGTTTAATGGGAACATATAGACCTCCTTCTAATGTCTCCATGGTACCTATGAAAGCATTTAGAAAATCCCACAGTGTCCCAAAACCTCTCTAGCTCGAGACCTTTTTTTGTGTGGTTGCACCAGCTGGAGGGGATCTGGTAGATGTGCTGTGGTTGGCAATTTGGTTGCACTTGTACCTGTGATGGATGCTCCTGTCATTGTCCCCATGCTCCAACTTTGACTGCACATGCTGGAAAACGGTGGCACAGGAATTGAAGTATGGGTTAGAAAGAAGCTTCAAACACTTGAAAAACAACCCTTATAATCCACAGGACTATGAGTGCTCTGCTTCTTAGAGACAAGGACATAAGTGAACTGGGTATAAGGAGTGTAGAATGAGTTAGAGTCCCTCATACTAGACCGAGGATGTTCGGGCTATCTGAAAAAACAAATCTGTACATCAGATTAGACTGAATTGTTGCGTGGGTTGTTTACTGCACTTGCCAGGCTGTAGTGAGTACTGGAGGGACTGCTTATCATTTGCATGGTTTTGAAAAGCAAAAAGGATGTAAGAAACATCTTTGCACAAACTGCTGTGATAATTAGAAAACTTACAAAGCAAGTCAGCCCTTTCCATTAGTTTTTCCTGTTTTTGTACTAAATGGTTGTTATTAAAAGAGGGAAAGGAAAAACGACTGGTCTGCTTTGTGAAGGACCATCCATAAACTTGCCCTTAAAGCTCAAAGCATGCAAGGGTACAAGGGTTTCAAAGAGCGCAGCATCCTTCCACGTTTGCTCCTCATGTTTGCAGTGCTTGGATTCCGTCCCTCTGAAATACAAGAGCAACTGCACAGGGGACCACGAGGCTGCTCTTTGGCCCCAGAGGTTTGCAGATGGAGTGGCACAAAGACAGCAGGGAGGTGGGGAAAATGAAACTGTACTGGTCGGGCTAAGAAGCTGGAAAGTCATTTTTCTCTTCTTGTTGGCATTTTGACAAAACATTTTACAAAAATCTTTTTTTTTTCAAACAAAGTGTGTCTTTTTGTTTCCTTTCCTTTAAATCTCATCTCGTGTTAGAATTGCTCTTCAGCTGGAGCACAGGCCTGTGCTGGAGAGGATAGATAGGGCAACACGCTGGATGTTGCCACTAGAATGTAGGTAAATGAGAAAACACTTGCTTCTCTTTTTAGGGGCTGGCAGCTTTGAAAACTGGCTTTCATGTGAATATCAGAAACTTTATTGCCTTGACTTGGTGACCTCATCTACTAGAATGAAGTCATTCATTGAGCCAAGAAAGACAAACCTTCGTTCCAGAGAATTAATCAAGTCCATCAAGTGCTCTGCTTACATCTTATCTTCAGCCAGTGAGAGAGCAAGCAGTTAAAAACTTGACAGCCACCAGATAGCCTCCTGTTCTTCATGTTATGCTAACATCAAAAAGGAGCAAAGAGGCTTCCAAAAGCTCAAACTTGCTACTGGATAAGCACAGCTTGACATAATTTCTGACTTGGGGATTACATTGTTTCAAATCAAGGTATTTCTTAGAGAACAAAAACAAGGCATTCCAGTGAACTTTAGCTTTAAAAAAAAAAAAACTATTAACTCTGCCAGTTAGGAATGCTGAGCACATAATTGCTCACCCTGCCTTTTCATCCCAAGCTATCGCAGAACCCATAAACATTCCAATTAGGCAGCCAATTAAAATGAGAAAGAGCCCTCCTGAATTATACAGCAGTTGGAGGCTGTTCTGCCTTTCTACTTGTCAGCCAGTGAAAGGTTTTTATTGCATTTGAACTGAAGGAGGTGAAAGAATTAAGTGAAACAGTGATGTTTGAAAGGCCCATGTGAAGGGGCAGTGCAGTGATAATAGTTCTCAGCACTAGTGACAGGGAGCCATTAGTAAGCTATGAAAAGCTTTGTTATGCTAAGAGGTGGACATTATAAAAGATAGAAGAAAGCAGTTACTTATAAATAAAAAAGCCCCTTAATTTTGCTGTTTTATTACTCTTATGGCATGAACTGTATAATTTCAAAATCTGCTTATTTCACATGATGTAGGTTTTTAAGGGGTTATTTTTCTGCTCAACTAATGCTGGTGCAGAATTTTTTGAGTAAATTGTTTTCTGCCAAAATGGCATCCATTAAGATATCAAAGAGTGATGATACAACACAGAGATCCAAAACGCAAAGAGAAAAGCTAAATATTTTGGATGCTGGATTGAAAACATGTCATTTTGCAAAGGCTGATTATAGCATAAAACTTTCTCTTATTCTCCATGAGGAGGCATGGAATCTTACTCATTCTGTTTATGCACCATAAAAGTCATCCTTGCTGTGCTGGTTTATGCCCCTGATTGCACTGTTCTTGACCTTTGGGTGATGGCTAAAGCAGTTCCATACACCCTAAATTAACAGTGTGGATTTATCAGGAAACTTATCTTTTCTGAGGCCCAAACCACACCAAATCACAGAGAAGAATCTGGTTTTTTTCCTAATACCACTGTGCTGTTTTAATATGCCTCTTTCCCCACTTATTCTTCACCTGTTACTGCATTTGGCAAGGTTTCTCTCCATTAGCAGGACCATTCCAGTCGTTTAAGGAGGAATTGCAGAGGGGATGGGGGGGTAGTACTTGGACAGATCTTTCCTCTGCCTAAGATGTGTCTGAACAGAACTGCACTAGACGAAATAATTTCCATTTTCCTCAGGGCAGGAGCAACTTATTTTATATTCTTCTGTATTTGAATGTTCTTATGTTGCTCAGCCTCAAATAGCATCCCCTTAAATATGTTTATTTAGTGGTAGATGATATCAGTTGATACCACACCTCCTCCTTGTCCCTTTTTTTCAATGTGGAATAGTTTCCATGTCCTGTGCTTCCTTTTTCAGTCAGGTTTCAGCTCTCTGACCCCTCTACAGCTCCTATTCCACAATATTTTGTCATGTCCTGTTCCTTCTTGCATTGCCTGCCTCCATGGCTTCCAAGTCCCCACATTTTCTGTTCTCTCCACCAGTATTTACTATTCAGCCGCTGTCTACGCAGAGGAATCCTGTGCCAGAGCTGTTGTCTGAGCAGAGCTCAGCTGGATTTGCTGCCTCCTTCCACCCCTTCAGTTCTCCATTTGTCACCACCCTGCCGCAATGGGGAAGAGTCTGTTGGTTCACCTTTAGTTCTCAGCAATTGCACACGATCCTTGTCCAGTGCCCTGGCTGCTTCCAGAGCTGTGTGACCAGAGAGGTTCCCAGCCCCGGGCAGGGAGGATACTGCCCACGCTCCTGGAGAGAGAGAAGCAGCAGCAATGACATTGAAGTCTGGGTAGGCACCAGAGCCATGAAACTGTGAAATATATCTATCCTACAGCTCCTTCATAGGCAGAATATTTATTATTAGAAATATGATTTCTGTCAGCTTGGGAAGCGTGACATTTTCTGGTAGAGACAATTTTGTGTGTTGGAAGAGCCTAAAAAGCAGGAGTCATTCTGTGCATAACATGTCCTAAAGCTTACATGTAAGTGTTTTCCCATTTGGATTTGTACATACATCTCATCAAAGCAGGGCACGAGGAAGTTGGATGATGTTTTATAGTCTCTGAGGTGCGGAAGGTCAGACTAGGTCTAACATTCCCTTATGGCATGTGCATCTGTGCAAGACATTTAGCTCCCATGCTCAAACATGGCAGCATTCCTTTCCCTGTGTTTCCCTTTTGCCAAGTTACCATGAGCACAAGCGTGTCTGGGAGGGTGGCTGGGCTCTGCAAAAGCTGCGTGTGCTGCTCTCTGAGGAAGCTTTTACCTCAAGAGAGAATAAAGATGGGCTTGTTTGGGTTGTTTCTGAACGCTTACTCCTCAGCCATTTCATTAATTTCTAGAAATTGATTTCTAGTTTGACCTGTAGCTCCTGGAAGGTAATAGAAAAGCTTCTAGGGCTTCAGTGGGTCTGGTGAATATGCAGCCATAGCTCTTTGTTTCCTTGTCCCTGCCCTGTGCTGCAGGGGAGGGTGTTCCCAGGATTTCCATGGGTAGGTGGGAGAGTATCTGTGTGCGGGCACTGCCCAGCGTCACCGGTGAAAAGGGAAGTGGTGAGTGGTGTAGCTGTGCCTGTCCCACATGCTCCTGATGAAGTGGGTGTGTACAGGACCCAGAATCTGGACTTTACTTAAAACTGAAGCTTTGGATTTCAGGAACGTCTCACCTTTGTATCGGAATAGAACAAAATTATTTTTAGTTGCTGGAAGGTACTCAAATACAGACTGACAGAATCTCCTGCATTAAAAATGGAGTGTTTCTCATGCAAGGTCCAGACCAAGGAATATTTCATAGACCAGTACTACCAAGATGACCGCCACTGGACATTCCACGTGGTTGGAGACAACATCCAACTTCACAACCACCAGGAGAGAGAGCCATGGCAAAAAGAGACCATATGGCTAAAAAAGATGGTGATAGAAGCTACCCAGCTCTGGAAGGCTGGAAAACTATATTGTTAGTTTTGAGATGTAAAATAAGTTTGACCCAAGAAAAATTCTGAGTACTTTTTCAGCAGGTAGGAAATGTAGTATAGTACAGAAGTTAAATTGGTAGCTGTATGTGAAGCTTCAGACAAAAGGAAAAATCCTGCTTGAGCTAGGCAATGCCATAGAAGAAATGGACTTAGTGTTGACATGAACTTCTAACATGTTATCAAAACAGAGTATTGCTGGCAACAATCAGATAGTTCTGGTACACAGGGACAAAGAGGAGAGGAATTTTGCCAGACAAATGGTGACCTGGCACGTAGTTGTGAATTAAGGGAAACAGGAGGGAAAAAGCAAAGTAGAGAAACACCATGAAGTAACAATACCAAAGACCGAGGCTGTGCAAGTTGACAATATCAAATCAGGAGCTTTCACTGTTTAAAGAACAAACGGAAGGTGGACTTAGAAATGACCAGTGCTGAGGAGCAGCTTCCCCTAATAGAAAATAAGAGGTAGGGACAGCAGCAGAAAAGTTGATTTCTCAGAACTTCCCACACAGGCAGAGAGTGGGACTGGGAAAGTGACTGTGTGCAACAATCTCTGGGCCTGTACATTGTGGTACTTGATAAAATAATTTTGTAAAAATTCTAAAAATGGTTAGTGAGTGTTTCTAGAAACAAGGGAAGGAAAATATTTGAGGAGCTGTGTTTTAATTATGGAACTGTGGCTATGCTGCATACATGTCATCTTTAAGTATTTTTCTGATTTTTGGGTAAAAACGTTCAAATACATTTCAGTAGTTAATTGCATCCAAGTTTTAAATGTGTCTTTTTCCCTATAATTAATTTTTAATGGCAGGAAACATGAAAAATCATTATTATTTGGACTATTTTCCCTTGCTTGCTTCTTAATCCTCTAAATTTACTGCAGAGATAATGGGCAGCAGGGATGACATCATGCATATACAGCTGCCTTTTTAAGTGCCAGGGCCAGAGGAACCACTTATAGTAATTAGGAAATCCTTAAACAAGTGTTTGTGAAGTATTGGCTAACCCTCACTGTTTGCTTTTTTCTGGCACCACACTAGAAAGGTTTGACCTTGAATAATTATCTACTCACTGACTTTCTATCTTTTCCAGTTACTGGAGCACACAGGCTACTGGTTGATTGCTTTATTGTGGTGTGATATTTTCTATATTTTAAAATAGAAATAAAATTAAAAGGCCACACTCCCTGTTAATCAAATGAGGAAGTGACTGATGTACTGTACTGAGCAGGCCCTAAGGAATATTTCAGAAGGATCAAAGATAAATCAAGTAATATTTGATAAGCTTTCTATAATATTGTGTAAATTACCAGTGTTTTCATATCTGTACTTCAAAACTTCTTCGCATTATTTTTCACTATTTCTCTCTTGTCATTAATTAAGAATCTTCCTACAGTATATTTAGATATATTTTGACCTTAATTATCATCACCCACTTTTTAATGTTTTCGATTCAAGACCCAGGAAAAATTGAACAGCTCAAAGAGAATTGCAAGCCACTTGTGAATATTCTGTTCAACTGACTAAAAAGAAGGTGGTCTAAAACTAGAGGGCAAAGTGTTAAATATAGCATCTTTTGTCTGATTCAGTCAAGTTTCAAACTTGTCATTTACACATTTTAAATTCATCTCCTTATTCAGCCTGCATATCACTCAGACTGTGGACCAGTGGATGCAGAAACTCTTGTTCACTAGTGCAGTGAGCCACTACACCAATTGGTCAAAGTCATTCTTCTCAGAATTATATTAAATCACATAAGAGACACTTTTTTTTTTTATCAGGAAGGTTATCATATTTTTGTGGGATGCAAAAACACTTTTGAAGATAGGTTTAGGGAAAAATTCAAATGAAAACAAAACAAAAAAATCCAGATAAAAAATATCAGTATATGAGTATTCCTTTGCACATTCACAATTGCATTTGCATTCTTTCATGACTAGATGCAAATTTTTAGGCTAAAATCTGTGGTGATATCCTTGTAGAAAAGAGAGCATCATTATTTTTCTAAGAAATTTAACTTTAAAATAAACCTTTCGCTTTCCTTCTGACTTGTTTTTAATTGCCACTCTACCTCCCATACTCCTGAATGAATTCATATGGTTGTCATTTTTCTTAAAAAAACCCTTATCTTTTGGCCAAATTAAACTGTGTCACATGCACTATCTTTAAAGGTCTTTCATCTACTGTATTATATGTAAGAAGCAGCACCACTGTCAAAAAAATCAACTAATTAAGAATGCAATGCTGAGACATCACCTTAGAGGCAGTGTCTTTTAGGAACAATGCTGCCAACAGAAGGGTCAAGAAAGATGACACCAGCTGCTGTCTGCGTGCTGGGGCTCTCACACACCTCTGGTAGCTGTTCCACAGCCTCTGCAATGACTCCACGGCCTTTGGAAACATTAGCAAGATTAAAACTCTACAGTTTCCCTTCCTGAACTGCAAGTTCCTGCTCCTGGAAAATTGCGAGGTGTTGTTGTGGTTCTTGTGTACACAATTTTACATGACAGCCCTGCATTACTGGGAAAACAAAGTGGCACATGTACTGTGAGGTTCCTAAGGAGTATTGCAGTAAGTTCTGGGGAGCCACTGGTGTGTTTCCTCATCTGATCTGATTACTCAGTCCAGTGGAAGGTGAGCTTGAACTGTTCTGAATTATCCTTTGTCAAATCTCAAGACTGACAAAGTGAACCTGACTTGCATATGAAAAATGGATAAATCCACGCTTTATTCCTAATGGCAGTTCTTTCTCCAGCAATGATTTAAGTTCCACTTACTTTGGATTAGAACACTTGCAACATAGCTGAAAACAATTTTTAACACATTTAACACTGTTTAAAATAGAACCGGTTCTGTCTTGGAAAAAAAACAACGTTGCCTCATCAAAGAACAAGAAAAACCATGTTTGACACAAGTTTAGTTGAAGGGAATGTCCGTAACAGGATCTGAAACTTGCTAACCTTGGGCAATAGCTTGCCAGAGAGGAGAGACAGGGGAATGGTGTGGAAACCTGCTGTTGGATGTGGGAGAGCAGTCGGGGAAAACTCTCCTGCTGTCTGAGGTGATGGTGGAAGGCACAGAGGGAAAGTTCTCAAATACAGATCCCTAAATCCTGGGTTTCACGATCTTCATATGGCCTTCTAGGTGAAATTCATTGAAATTTTAATGTCTCTGAATGGCTAAATCTGTGGGTGCATTTGTGAATGTGCCTTAGTTTGGAAAACAAACCCTTCAGTAGATGGTGTCTGGTTTTTCTGCTGCTTGTATGTAATATATTAGTGAATTTATTTTTATCATTATCTAATTCTGGGGTTTATATTTTGCACAAGAGCAACCTTAGCAAACAGTATCAAGCTTGGGATTTTCTAAAGATTGTAATGCTCATACGTGAACACCAAGCAAATCATTCTTCTGGCACATAATAGCTTAATTACAAAATAAAGATTATTTCAATTAAAACTGAAGTGAATCTATTTCTGGGTTTAAAATTGCTATTTCATAATGTACATCACAATGCATAACAGCATGGGACAGGAAATGACTAATACTTTATCCAATTTAATTTATATCGGTGGAAGCTTAACCTTGATGCCTTGGCCGTAATTCAAGTGGAGTTAACACCCTTATTTATCCCGAATTGCTGTGAGGCGTTGAGCAGCACGCAGGGCCGGAGCTGCGGCACACACCCTGCGCTCCGGGGACACTGAGTCACGGCTCTGCCGAGCCAGCCCTGAGTCACAGCGCTGCTCCCGGCCCGCCGGGACCCCTCGCTGAGCCTTCATAGCCCCCACGTCCCATCCTGGGCATCTTCTGGCCTCAGGCAGACCAGAGAGCATCTTCCTTCCTCAGCCCCTTGCGCTGTCTCCTGCGGCAGTGTTTTTATAGGTGCTGAGAGCTGGGACTTGGTCACTTGCAGTTTTAGCCCTGATCATCATCTTCCCCAGGAAAGATTCCTGTGAGGCAGCAGGAGAGCTCGTGGTACCCCTTTCAGTTGCCTGGAAGTAGAGAAAATCAAAATTGCTCTTTGGAGAGTTTTTGATGCTTGCTCAGGAGCCTGACTCAACATTAAAAAGGCTTGAGTGTTTGCCAGAATGCTAATATAAGTAATTGGAAGAGCTCCTAAGTGGCTTCAAAGTACAAATATTTTTAATTAATTGTTGTAAAGATACAATGTACCAAAGGTAAGTGGCGCAGAAATAAGACGTTGTGTATAGAAACTCAAGCTCTTTAGACAGGGAAGTTGTTCTGCCCACAGCAAGTTCATCCTGGGAAGCAGCAGTAGCTTTCAGGCCTCTCTGAGTCCATCACAGTCTAGGTACTGAAAAGTAGCTCTCCAGATTGTTTTGGTTTAGTTGTTTTTCTGTCTTTTTTCTCATAAGTTCATGAACAATTTATCTGTTTAGATCAATCAATCATTTTAACAAGTATGGGGCCCCTCTTGCCATCTCTCTGATGCATTGAGGGCACACACGTGCTCAGACACAGGTGCCAGTGTGATGGCAGGGGGTGCTCAGAGCTGGAATGATTTCCTTTGGGATGTGGGTTAAATCCAGTGATAAAATTTCATTGCTGGGTTAAGTTTATATCTGTTAGCCTTAGGTTTGCTGCCTTCCTTCAGAGAAGGAAGGAGTATGTAAGAAGAGGAAATCAAAATTAATTTTAGTAGAATAGTATGCATAAATTGCAGTTTATGCTTTGTGCTCCCACTAGATGCTGGCTGCCACCTGCACGTGCTTAAATATAGTGTATCTCTTAAACCCACAGCCTCAAACATTCTCTTGCTTGCATTGAAATGTTGTGCTGAATGTATCAGTTTATTAAGCAGTTGTGTGTGTTTATCTTATTTTGAGGTTATTTACCATACGCATGTGTGCACACATACCCCCCCACCCCATGTTGTGTGCTACTGGAAGTGAGCAAATTGCTCCTTTTTATGGATGAATGGTGCTGGATGTTTGAGGAGGTCTGGATTTCTCTGTCATCCAGCTGCATGTTCTTTTAAATTGCTTCGTGCAGCTCCAGCAAAGTGATCCTAGGGCGGACTTGAGGCTGAGCTTGATGGTTTTCCCTTGCTGACAGCACCTGGCACCGTCTCTCCCTCTGCCCACACCCTGGAAGGAGGAGGACACGTGTTGAGATGTGGGGGGGGCTCTGCACACACTTAACTCTGTGCCAAGAACCACTGTAACCTGCCGTAAATTACAGCATCCCTGAAATTACTCTAATTTGTGCCAGGGTGTATGAGCTATGTAAGAGCTCTGTGCATCTGTAGCCTCCCTCCCTCCCCCTCCCCGTGCTCACACCTCTGCTCTGGTTGCAGGTTCACCTTCCTACAGCCACATTTCTTACAGACTGTCTCCCTTTTGCTGCTGCTTTCTGTGCTTGTCTCCTGCAGTTACAGCAGAAGCTGCTAGCTGAGTTGTGTTTTTACAGGGAAGGCCTAAAGCAAGAGTAAGACTACCTAAAAAGCATCTTAAGGCTGAGCATCCTTATTTTAAAAAATAACCCCAAGTTATTTGACACTAGGGTGCAAAAAAGGTCTATCAGATGTCCTTTGCCTTTTCTACCATCTGAGGAGAGCTTTTGGCCATCCATCAGGGTGAAGGAATTGTCAGGTGGCTCTGTAGCAAGGAACCCACTGGGCAGAGGTTGCAACTCCTTTTTGTCCTTGTTTAATTTTTTTTCTGTTGCAGGAGATGAAAAGTTTTTGTCTTTAAAAAGTCATCCTCACCTGATTTTTTTGTTAGATGTTTGGTTTTATTCTGCCCTTGCCTCCTTTAATTCTATAAAATATAGTATTGGAGAGCAAGTGACTTTTAGTAGCCTTGCTGCTGTTTGCCTTCTCATTTCTCACAGTCCAAGCTGCAGGCTGCTCCTCACCCGAGTCCCAGTGGCTAGGACATCTCTAACATTTACTCTGCATTCCAAATTCAAAAGCATTTTACACCTCTGGATATTTTCATAAATTTCCATAAAATGCACCAGACAAAACACTTAGAGTGTTGTTCCTTGAGAAATTATTATACTTTGCATTTGGTTTATCCTCTAAAAAAGACCTTTTCCTCCACGTCTCCACTGCTCCATGTGGTATCATTGATACATTGTACATCACATCCCTCATATTAATACTCTGATCAATCACTGCTGACAATACAGTGCCTTTGTGTGAGGGGCTGTAGGACAAATGTTTTAGCTTGTGAGAAGAAAATTGTTAGCATTTGAATAGAGAAGAGCGTGGGGGAAGGATTAATAGCCTACTTTGATGGATTAGAATGTAGGGAAATTGCTCAATATTAATATGAAAATGTTTGTGAATTGGCTGTGTGGGGCTGTCAATGGAAAATGAGGGCCAGTGATTATGTCTCCAAGGCCTTATCAGTTCAGACTTGACTCTCACCAAAGACTTTCACACAAAAGACTGATGAGAGCACTAGAAAATAGCTGAATAAGAGCCACTACAAAAAGAGAGCCATTCAGCCACCAGTGTCACGATGTCAGGTTTTGTGCCCTTTATGTAATATTGTACATCTTTATATTAACATATCTGAATATGGATTTTTAATAAAAGAGGCAAATGAAACTACCTGCTAGACATTTTTATTTCTATAATTTTTTCTTATCTCTGAAATATGACTGGAAAATGAACCAGGGTTAGCCTTAATAAACAACTGTGTCTGCAAGGGAGATTTCTTTTTGAGCATTAGGTTAAGGGTTTCAAATATGGCTCTGTATTTATTCTTGGAAAAAATGGGCTGTTTGATGGTCCTGAGAGACGCTGCAGGAAAACTTGTTTCCTATTACCATAGCTTCAAAACAGATCAAACAGACTGTTTCTGCTGTGTCCTGTGTTCTTAATAAGGTTTTAAATGCAGAAGTATGCCTGGTTAGAAATGTATTTAACATAATTGGTATATCTCAAGTAACTTTACATGTTAAATTACACATCCTCTTTTTGTTTTATATTTTCTACTTTGTCTACCCAGGGGCTGAAATAAAGCTATGCCTGTCTTGGCTGTTGACATGTAACTTGTGGAGCTGGACCTCCAAAGACACACCCAAACATTGTCAGTGAGCTACACAAGTAGTTAGTTACAACATTTTTCTATTGTATTAAAATACAATAATTACAAAATAATTTTGTAAATGAAAGGCTATGCTTTCCCCCGGCTATTTTGAAAATGACTTTCTTCTTGCTTTGGGTTTCTTATGTCCCTTTTTTTGCTACTCAGTGTCTGACTTAGCTTTGCACATCTTGTGAGCTAATGGCAGACATCGGTCTCTGTGTGGTGACAGTGACACTGCATCCAAAGTGGCTGAAGTGTCAGTAGGTGTTTCTGGAAAAGCTTGCTGCTCTCCATCACATCCTTGTTACCACCCAGTGATGTGGTAAACCCCTTATAAATTAACGGAATAAACTCTGGGAACTTTGTTTATTCCAGTGATGAAATCTCAAGTGTTCGTGGTGGGGTGAGCCTGCTCACTGTTGGCATGAGATTGTGGCTTACAGATGTCTCCTCTGAGCTCTGGCACTGCTGGTTTGTCCAGACTCATTTCATTTGACGCTAGTGACCTTCATTAGGTTTAAAGGTTGTGCCATGTGTCCCATAGATCCCTGGACCAGTTCTGCCTCACCTGTGCAGTTCAGATGTCTCTGTGTCATCTGTGACCTAGCCCAAGCATCTATTTGAGAGATAATAGACAACTCCTAAGAGTTACCCTCCAGTGACATAATACTCTTGCGTGTGTTATGAGCACTTGTCCTCATGGATAAATGCAAAGAAATGTGCAAAAATATTTTAAAAAATCAGAACAGATCATTTAGTAAATCTTTTGCAAAATCAAAACTATGCAGCACAATATTTTAATGAATTTGAGTTTTTCAAAATACTTAATTTTACAAGTTGCTTTTTTGTTGTCGGTGGTGGTTTTGGAGAGTGGTGACACTTTCCAATTCAGGAATTTTCTTTAAATTTGAGCTCAGCATGCTGTTAAAGAAAATGGTATGTGTGTATCTATATTAGAGAAAAGATTTTGGTATAAAAGTCTGTCTCAGTTAAAGAAAGACTAATTATTTTGCAAGACCTTAATTATAAGTATACAACTTTTTAAAGCTTAGAGTTTTGTACATAATTAGTAATCCAGTTTCCTTTCCTCACTTGTAAATCACAATCTGGTGGTGCAAAGCAACTGTTTGGCACTTGGCTTTTTGTAATGTCCTCTAGTTAGTACTAGATCAATAAATCTTTATAACTTGTGCCAAGTCTCCTCAGTGGCTAAAAAAGGAATTTTGTGCACGTTTCAATAAAGCCAAAATAGCAGACTAATGTGTTAAATATAGTTGTGTGTTAAACAGAGAAAGTACATAGCATCAACAGTTGTAGGAACCTAATTCACTTTTCAGACATTAGCAGCCAACCAATATGAAAAATTAAAAATTTAAGTACTGTAGTGTTTTCAAATCTAACTTCCATAAAACTAAGTGGGGATTCCTAATGGGCACAGAAAGTTCACTTGCCTAGCTTGTGAGAGCTTGTTTTAAATTATATGTGTGCTACATGATATAATTAAAGTACAATGCATCATTACTAACTCAATTTAAGCAGATTCTAATATTTTACAAAAATTGATACACGAATTGTCTGAGTCATTTCATTACATGATATGTGGCAAATGGGTCTTCAGAAGAAAATGGATACCCTTAGTGGGGAAGAACACCAATCTTATTAAAGCTAGAGCTGCAGCAAGTTCAGGCTCTGATTTGAAGCTGTGGTAGTGTTGTCATATTTTAATAAATTCATTCCATTATTACACGTTTTAGCAATTTTATCCATAACATTTTTCTTAGGAAATTTAAAAATCTGATTTACTGTTTTGTCTGTTATAATTATTTAAGATTCACTTAGAACCTTGTATAAATGATAACACCCATTAATTAAAATATTCTGCATATAGTTTCACAGAAGAAATGAACCTAGTATTTTATTTTCATCTCCTGTTCCTCTGATGCTTTGTCTCCATAGTAGCAATTAGGAAGTACATTTTTCTGTGTGTTTGATACTATGTTTGGTAGTGATAAAAATGATTAATGATACTCTGTGAGTAATCCTCTTAGTATATATAACTAAGAATGTATCTTTGTGGACAGATGCAAGTAAACATTAATTTTGCTGCCTGTGCTCATGAGCAGCTTGTGCCAAGTTGGCTGGGCCCAAACCAGTGCTAATCTGGAAGCCTTATCACCACTCTCATGTCATGTTGTACCTGAACTGCTTTCAGTGTGGGAAAGTCAGTAAAGATTGCAGATAAGCGAATAAAACTGAAGATAAAGTATATAAATTAGAAAGTAGGTTCATGCCATTATTTAGGACTAGCCCAGAGGTCTCTCTCAAGCTGTCCTTGGGGTGTGATGCTTCTTTTTGCAGCCATATTGGGTGGAAAAAAGTTTCTTTTTAACACAGCTAAGGTCTAGGAGGTGAACTGCAGGTGGCTGTTCCCTGCTTCCAGGTTTGTCTTTCCCTCCAGTTGTAGAGGGAGAAAAGGAAGCTGTATGAAGGCTGGAAGAACAAATGCAGGAATTTGCAAGTGTGAGGTTCTGTCTGGGAGCTGGGCAGGGTGTATGCCTTGTGGGGGATTTCTGGCAGAGGCATGGTGGTTATCAACCACCCATTGCCACGTTGCAGTGAGTAGAGTGGAAAACACGGATACCCGATATTCAATGATTTGTTTGTATTTCATCTCTGGTAATTGGAACAGCATTTCCAGGCTCCCCTGGACTTGTGGAAGGTCACATTGGCTGTGCTGATTCTGCTCATGCAGCAGAACCTGTGTGCAGCACACCATGAGCAGGGTACCTGCCTGGCTAACTGCGGCAGCTGAAAGCGCGACAGTAGGAAACAGGTCACGCCTGTGCTCTGGGAGCATCCTTGGCTTCCCCAAAGGCTCTTTAGAACAACAGGCTGTCAGGTGCCCATCAGAAGAGTTTTCCAGCTGACTCAGCACACCCTGGCTGTAGCCAGGTCACAGGTAAGTTTGTTCTTTATAATGAAGAGTGACAATTCTGAAGTTGTTGCTCTGTTTCTTTCCCAAGGGCTGGGGGGAAGCTGTGTATCCCTGTTTTCTGTAACACCTGGTTTCTTTGCTTGTTTTGCTGAACACACTACAGCAAGCATTTGAAATTTGTACCAAAATAGGTGTAATGTGATCTTAAAATAGGTTTAGGTTAATTTTGAAGGAAGGATGGTTTTTATAGTTCGTTCTCTCATTGCACTGCTTACTTCCATTTATGGAATGACTCTTCAAGAGAGAGCTGATGACCTTAAAAAAAATGTAAGGTGATATGTAGATACAGTTTTTCACAGTTAAAGGTCACCTTGACTTTTAATCTTGACTGCCATACTTTTCTTCTCATTAAAATATTTGACAAGAATTCTTTGCATGAATGAACAGCACAGAGCACCATAAGACTACTCAATTTTCGCTGGAGGTGTTGCATTGTTGTAATAAACAATTGTACTGGCAGCTAAAAATCATTATCTGATACACACATTAACAAATAAAATGTTCTTTTACACGTTTATTACCTTGAAAAACCTGTTTTTTCTCATAAAGGGATTAAACAGCACCGAGCATGTTTCTTAGGCTTTTTGGGTTCAAATATCAAATTCCCTGCAATAGTACAGAAAGAAAAGAATATTTGCCAAATGCTTTGATTCCAAACAATTGAATATTATTCATGATTGACTTTAATGATTAATTTCCTATTATGCAACTCTACTCCCATTCTAGTTTGTCAGCACTTGAAGTGAAATATATTTCTGAACATCTGTTCAAGTATCTCTTGGTCTGATTTCTTTTATAGGAGCCAACCTAAAAATATGGGGCTATTTTAACATAGAAGCTTTGTTATTCACTATACCCAGATGTCATTCTGAAACAGAACAAACTCAGGTTTAACTGTCATGAAATCTGACATCATAAATTTTATACCACTGAATAATAAGCCAAAATGGAAATCACTATGCATAAAGCAGAAAGTCTTGTAACTTGACCTTTACATAAAAGGAATGATTATATGTAAAAAGAGCTTTTTGAATTAAAAATGTAATTCTTTTCACCCTCTGTAGCTTGAGGGTTGCTATAAGCACTGAGTTTTTATTGTTATTTTTATCCCAATTAAAAGAATGCAGTTTCCAGCACTCAGCTGAGGGGACATACTGAAGTGGAACAAGGCGAAAATAGGTCAGAAAGTGATAGGCCAAGCCGCTTCCCTTGGAAAACCACATGTAATCCCAGGCACACTGATGAATTTTTTAAATTGTGTATATTTGCCTACAGATTGTTAGTCTGTTTCAGGAACATAAGGAACTGGCTGACACTGAGCACCAAAGACCAAAATACCAAATAGTCCAAGTTGCTGTGAAAAGCCTCAGTTCTGAAATTTGTCTAACGTCTCTTGACAAGTGCTATTGTTTGTGAAGTAAGTGTTGAAGTTGGTCTTTGCCAGAAAGATTCATTACTGAAAAGCCTTTTGTGTTTTAATTAGACTGTGGTTTAATTGCAATACATTTAGGATGCTGATTGCATGAAGGGAAATATGAGGAATCACACTCATCTCTGCTGAGACCTGGAGTCAGTTGGTAAATTGAAAATTGTTACCTAAACTTTTTTTTGTTTTCAGTTCAGTAGCTTTCTTTCAAGACATTAATTTCATTGTCTGAATAGTGGCGGTAATTTAATAAATGTTTGAATATTGCCACCAAGCTGTGAGACTTGAAGAAATTCTTTTCTAAAACCAGGCAGGGAGTTTGTTTGACAGAATCAGTGCCTTTAGATTCACGATTACAGGAAAAAGAGAACTGGTGTTGACTATCAGAAATCACAAGAGAAAAAGAAATCTTTTTGTTGCATGTCTGTGTAACATATCACTCGCGTTACTTCTCGACATTGAACATTTCTTCCTAATCTGAAATTAAAAAAGGCAAGCTTACTAAAGTCTCAGTCGGCTAAACTGACATTAATATTGGAAATCCCAAGCAGCTTTCTGAAGGAACAAGAGTAGGAAATTAGACTGTGTAACATCTAAGTAAAGACTTAGATGTAATGCTGATTGTTTTCATAAACACTGACCACTTTGACACATCTTTGTCTAATCAACTCCCCTTTTCCTGAAGGGAACCTTTCCTTTCCCTCCTGTATGGCTTTGCTCATTTTTAAATTAGAAACATATCATAACAGTGCTGTTCTGCTCAATGGCTTTCAGATTTAGCAAATAAAATAAAATAAAAAAAGGAATATGAAACCTGCAAAGCACTATCTGACAACACAAAGAGAAGTTAAATCTAAATCAGGTTTTCAAGAAAATCACCAGAGAATCTCTCAATTTAAATTTTATTCACAACAAATACCAGCTACCTACTCATAGCTAGTTAGCATTTTGACTTGCGCACATTTGCAAGGCCAGTTGTGCACCAAAAGCACTGTGTTTTATTTCTGGTTACATTTTTTTTCAGAAATTCTGTGATTGTTTCTGATTAAAACATCCCCAAAATTCATATTTGGGAAGAGATAATGTTTTAAAAACTGCAGATCCTGCAGTTGCCACGATTTCTGGGTCTATTGACTGAAAGAAGCTATGTGTGTCTGTAGTACCTCTGCAGGTTTTTTCCTAGCAGAGTGGTTTTGCATATATGTAGCTTTAAGTCCTTGAACAGGCTTATTAACATCTGTTTGTGTGCTTGAAATGACACCCTTGCTTATGGGCTTTTTGAATGAAAATACTAATGTCACTTCCATGACGTGAAGAGTTATTGCTTTTATTTTTTTTTTTTTGATTGCAAGTTAAAATGTCTCATTTTAAAATTTCTGAATGGAACATGTAAATAAATTTATTGGAAATAGCCCAGAGAAACCCTTCCCCAGGCTTTTCCTGCTGAAGCCCAGCAGCAGTCCCTGTGCTCTGCCACGCCGTGCAATCCTGGATGGCAGCCCAAGGGCTGTGACAGTGATCCTCAAACTGCCACATGTGGCACACAGGCTAAATGAAGTACTGTACATCTTTGTCCTGTCAGATGCCTTCCTTCAGAAACATGTCATTGGATCAAAGTCAAATATGTACTCTTAAGGAGGTTTTTTTTTTCCCCTGAATAGAACACCATATCGTATTAAGGAGCTGTGCAAGTTAAGGGATGATGACAGAGTTTAGTAGTTCATACCCTTAGAGCAGCCTCGGGAGTAAAGGCAAGGTTTGGGACCTCTCCTGTTCTGCGCGCCTGATCCTACACCTGTCACATATGTTATGTTAAGGGTGCCTGCAATTGGCCATGCCTCACTGCCATTAAGCTAGGCTAACCTAAGGAGATGATAACATTTTGTATCTGTTTGAGAAGATTTAATTCTTCTCACTGGTGAGGGAGCGTACTAAAGCAGAAATGGATTTATTAGCAGGTATCAGAGAGGTAAAGGAAACTAATAGGTCTGCACACCTGTTTCAGCAGCCACCAGTCTTCTTTTTTTAAAAATATGTCACAAGCAGGTATCTTCACTAATTTTACTTTTCCATTGGGCGCTTTACCGCTTTCATCTCCATCTGCCAACTCACCAAGGTCAGTCTAAAATTAATCCAAGTCAGCGTTATCACCATCTTGAACAATACTAATGAATTTTCCATTAGTAAGATTGCACCAAAATACTATTGATGAATGTTTTCTACATCACAAGACAGTCTGGAGGGAGATATGTATTCATCACCATGGAAACATGAGGTTCATTTTAAGTAGTTCTGAGTTTATTATTAAACCAGCCTCAGTCACGGCTGTTGGTTCTGTTGTGAGACTTGCTTTCCTTAACTGAAGGCACTTTGGACCTAATCATGGCTGGTTCTAAATCCTGAACTAAATATGTCATTTAGCTCTGAAAAATTTCTAACATCTAGAAACAACATCCTACTTGTTGAGCTCACACCTTCCATTTCAAGAGAGGACCCTGAATGTGTGGCTGATTTACTTCTCAAACTCTTTGCCAGTTGTATTTCCCTTGTCTTGGGAAAAATAAGATAACTTTTTTATAATTTCTGGAGCTGAAGCAATGAGCTGTGTTCTAAGAGATAGATGGAAGATTACGTGCATAAGCTGTCACTTTTAGCCAATAGTAATATCATAATGATGGACTCTAACATGGTTTCACCTAAAATCATGGAGTGGTTAAGTTGAATTTCAGCATGACTGCAGGAATAACACTTGGAGACAGATTTTTTTTTTCTTTTATCTTATTTTTTTTCCCTTGCAGATTATTGCTTGTAGGAAGTGTAACTTGGTAAATGAAGAACAACTGGTTGACTGACAGTCGGGTGTACTAAAAGTTGTGTATAAGGATGTGTATCTTTGTTATTTAAGTGTCTTAGTTTTGAAAGACAGGTGCCTGCCAAGGAAGGCAGGAGCTTCTCTTGGAATAGAAAATGTAAACCCACTCCCTCCAAATTATTAAAAGGGGCTCTCAGGCAAAGATATGAGGATAGGAATAACAGTTCTTTAATATGTATAAACAAAATAAAGTGAAACAAAACCCAACAAACTACAACCTAATAGGAAAATTAGAACAAGATGCACTATTAAACAAAAAACCAAAACCTGACAGTTAGAATACAACCTGACACCCTGTCAGTCAGGGTNTGAGTCACGGGGTGGGTCCTTAATGGCCCATTAAACAGGAAATGGCTCCCGGAGGGAGTTATCTGTGACTCATAGGGCAAGGCGTTGATGGCCCATTAACAGGAGATAGTCCAGGGCAGGAGGCAAGGAAAACACTGCCCCTCCTGATTTTAACAGTTCATGAAGATGGAGATAGAATACAGACCTTCTGGAATATTTTTACATTGTAACCTGGGACATTAAGTCACAGGAGAGCAAAATATACCTCAAAAATTTGAATTGAATTGTGAAAAGTATGAGGAGGGTTTTTTAACTGAAAATCCATCTTGGTGTGTTTATAGGCATTAAGAATATAAGAAACAGAAAGGTCGATATGGGGTTTGATAATGAAGCAGCCTCAGTATACATCTTTAAAATATTCAGATTCTTTTTAATGATCCCTTAGTATAACTCCTAGAAGCTGAAGGGGACAGCCTTGCATCCAACCACAGCTCCTTGATGGTTACATTCCTTGCTCACTGCTGACATCAGACAAATTCAGAGCAGAAACCTGAAAGGTGAAAGCCTTCATACTCTTCTCCTTAATCTTTTAATTTCTTCATATTCTTTGACCCCCTATATTAGACCTCCATTATTAAATCCACCTGCACATGCTAGATTGCTTTCCTCCCCAAAAGAAAGGAGAAGAGCTATTTATGAAAGTAAAGGTGAAGAAGACTGGTAAAAGAAAATCAGTGTTGTGTGTGAAAGAACACAGAAGTTTCTCTGATGACCTGGGGCTCTTAGCTGGGGGGAGGTTGAGGGGTGTCTTCTGCGGACAAAGTTGTATTTTCCTTTTCAAAATGTTTTGTTTTGTCTGTCTCTTTGTTGCAGCTATTGATAGTTAGCAGCAAGGTCCCCTACAGGCTGAAATGTAATATTTTCCTTCTGGGAATTTGCTTGGGGCTCCAGTAGAAAATTTCAGCAGAAAATTTAATTTCGCCACCAACAAAGAGATGTTGAGAGAGAGGCTCCACCAAAAGGGGCCTGGGCTTTGCCAGATAGAGGTGTCTGTGATCATGGGCTGTCTTGATTTGATGTGAAAAACCAATGAGAATAAACTTTATGCAAATAACATATTTGGAAAAATTCATTGCAGAACAGACTTGTGAATGGCTTTTCCCTAGAAGGGAGCAGTTGAATAATGGCACTATACAGTGGCAGACGTTAAATAGAAATATGTGTTTGTTAACTTTTACTAGAGTTTACTTACTCTAGTCCATAATAAACTGAGATTTTGGTTAGATGCAGGACTGGATGTAAATGCTTCTCATTCTGTTTGTGATAAAAGAGACCATGTATCAATTTTTGGGTACATTTTTCCTGTTAAGGTGTTAAGGTGACTATTTAAGTTCGGTTTTTGAGTGACCTCCTTTAACGTGCTTTAAAAAAGATCAAGGGAAATTGTATATATTATGTTTAGATGTTGTTCACCCATGCCCACCCCCCACACTCTACATCCTTCTTTAGCCCCTGCGCTTTTTATGCAGCTGCTTTCCCTCCAGCAGGATAAGTGTGTAGTGCCTCTCCTATAGATGCCTGTTCAACATGATGGCATTTCCTCACCTCCCTTTGAGCGAGCTGTTGGAGATCTCCCCTTCTGCTCGAGTGACTCAATGTATCTCCTGTGTGAAGTGTTCAGGGCACTCAGGATCCCGTTTGGCACTCAGTTCCCCCTGCGTCACAGCCTTGAGGCTGCTGCAGTGTTTGTTGACCCCTTACATTTGTTGCTGTTTCCCGTAGTTGAAATTTCTTACTCTTAGCTGTGGATTTCTTCTGGGTGGTGCTTTGGGCCAAGAGCATGGAGCAGTGAAAGCCACAGGGACCAGGACAGGCACAGTTTTAGGTGCTGGAGGCAGAGGTGCTGCCCATGGGGAGGCAGGGGTGTCAGGCTGGGCTGTACGGGTGGGCGCTGTAGGACCACCAGGTGCATTCTCTTCCACTACAGGCTGGTGATCACCACCAGTTCAGGTTCACTCCTCGTCCTTGGGATCAGAAGTGTGTAAATTCCCATCACTGCATTTGTGGTGAGCAGTAGCAAGGGCTACTCAGCTTAAGCCTGAACAGATGACGGTATGGTTCACATGAATACCCAGTGCCAGAATTTCGCTTCCCTCATGCATCTGTAAAATAACGTAGGAGATTTCTAGGGAATGAAGAGCATAGAACAAACAAGTAGTAAGTATGTGGCTGGCAGTCCTAATAGGGGAAGCCAATCTACATAAAAAAAGGGCTTTTCTGCTTGTTTAGACAACATCACTTAACCCTGAACAAATATTTAGATACATTATATTCAGTGGTATTTCTTTTTTTTAATGAATGGAGTTATTTGCATATCTATTTTGCTGAAGCTTGGGATTCTCTTCTGTGGAAACATCCCCTTCTGCCGTAAGTGAAATGCCTTTCACCGAGGCAGCAGCAGTACAGAACAGCTTTTTGTCCTAGGGTTCCTTTCCTGAAATTTGCCAGGTTAAGTTTGTAGTCTCCCCTACAAAACTTGGTGCCAATAAATCTAATCCTCAATTCATTTGATAAACAGAAGTTGTAGCGCTACACGTCTCTGTATTTTGCAGTTGGCAAAGGGAATCTGCCTTGTGCTTCTCCCACCCTGACCCCTCCCTTCTGCAACTGTCGGGTTATATTTGAATGCCAAAAAACCAGAATTAGTTTTGCACATCAACGCTGACTTATAAGGCTATTTGAAGTTAAAGCTCTTTGCCAGTTTCCATTTTCTTCACAGTGTTCCCTTCCGCTTTGGGTTTGAAGAAGGAGAAAAAAAAAAGAAAAAGTTATTTAACAAAACTTGATCTGTTTGAAACTGCTAAGTCCAGGCTGTCCTTCCTGTGCTACCACAGACAGCATGAGAAATGAAGGCTGAAGGGCTCGGCCGATTTCAGGAAAAAAATGCCCCAAAAAGGTCAGGAAGAAATGGGAGCCTTTTCATTTTGTGCTCCCCGGGTGATATTCAATAACTCTTTTGGTCTTTATACTGTAGGACGTAGGCTCATTTGCTCAATTTGGGGTGACAGCAGTGTGTTTTGTCAGAACATAGCTGGAGTTTTAAATGAGGACGGCATTCTGAGGCAGTAGGAAACATCCTTTATCTTAGCAACAGGAGGGCATGGAAATGCAAGTTTTTTTGGCAGCAGTCGTATAAATCTAGTGTTTTGGAGGGGCTGACCCGGGCTGTGTGGAAGGAGCGCTCAGCTTTCCTTTGACGGTGTGATTTCCTGCTCCACGGTGGAGAACTTGTCTGGACGGGGTCCTGAAGAAAGCCTACATCAATTACTTGAAAGGAAATCAACTCTGTCTCCAAATGCTTGGCAGCAGGAATATTCATTGTTAAGGGGGTTATAAATATATATACGTATACACGCACACAGCCTAACAAACACTCTTCTATTTTCAAGCATTTGCTGTTACAGTGACACCCACCACCCCTTGTACTTAAACTTCTGTCAGTGCTGCCTTTGTGTAAGGCTTTTTCCAAGGGTCTTATAACTTTACTAAAAAATATAATTCTTGGACTTCAACAGAAAATAAAGATTCTTAGCTTAGAAGGCTTATTTTCCAATAAAATAAGTTAGTTTTGTTTTTCCATGCTTTCACGTTGTCAGAAATAAATAAGAAATCTATTCTCAAGTGAGAACACTAAATTTAATTTTTTTCCTGGTTCACTGAGGTCAAGTATATTCTAATTTATTTCCCTTTGAATTTCTTTTCTTTCAAGGCACTGCCATGAATGTAAGCATCTTTGGGTAGTTTAGAAAATATAAAAATGATGAAGTGATATCTCTTTGGAAAACTGCTGCTGTGTAGTAACTCTTAAGCAACTGTTACATCTTTTGTGTCAATAATCCTTAAATTAAGGAGTCACTAAGCACTGAGTTACATGATAGATCGTAATGGCTCAGTGTAAACCTATTGTGTAAATCTGTAGAGAGAAGCCTTTTGTTTGCGTAAAGCATAATTCTGAGCCAGAGGAGTGCCTAAATACGTATGTACAAGGGACTTTCTAATGCCTCATCATGACTCATTAGAATTTGTTTTATAGAAAATTGATACAATTCGGCTTTTTATTCTTCTCTATTTAAGAAAAAAACAAAACCAAAAAACAAACAACAAAACAAACAGATACAGTTTTAATGTTTTTTTGTGGTTCTTTGACCCTTTTTGATCAAAGCTTTACAACTTTTTTACTATTTTTTCCTTCTTTCCATGGTGCCCAGCACAGGGGGCTGGGACCTTGCTGTACTTTGTTGTATTGCCATACAAATGGAATATGCCTCACCACCAAAAGAAGAAACAGGAGTGAAGTCACCCTGAAAGGAGGAAGGAGCGGAGTAGGCAGTGCTCATATGGGATGTTTTGCTGGGAATTCACATGTGAAATGGTGGCAGACATTGGTTCTGTGTGTTGGTGAGAGGTCCCTCACCCTGGGCTGGCAGGGTGGTGGCTCTGTGCTCCCTTGGAGGGAACGAGTGACTAAGGCATGTTGTGATGTGCTGTGTAGATCAGCATTTGTATGGCTCGGCCTTGTGCCAGCAGCCCGTCCTTGGCCTGGAGAGCCCAGCAGGAGTGTGGGGAGGTGTGTGCTGTGGCCAGCCAGACCAGCTGAGGTGAGGCAGGGCTGTGGGAATGTGCCAAATATCTCTGCCTGCCCCACCATGTGGCCTCATTTCCGTGTGTTCCCTCCCATCTCCATCCCCTCATACGTATTTCAAAACTGTCCCAGACCGTATATGCCTTGGAGAAAGATTAATTTTCAATGTAACACCCACAGAGAAATTCATGTCCAAAATATGTTCTTCTTGTGCCAAAAGAAGAACAATAAATGACTGGGAAGAAGGGAAAATACATTTCCAGACTAGACAGAACCCACCTCCTGTACTCCCCTAAGCAAAACCACATTGCTGTTGCTGTTTGGTTCCTGCAGATAATAGGGAGAGAAAATGTCAACAAGGAGTGAGTCTCACCAGTGTGGAGACTGGTGGTGGAGTGACAGAAATTATGCATTACTCTCCTACAGGAACTTTTGAGTGATCTGGAGACACCTTGTGAAGGCTGGGGGGCAGTGTCTCAAGCGAGGAGCAGTGAATTGTCCAAGTAACTTCAGGCTCAAGTCCTGGTGGTTGTTGGCCTTGAGAGCCAAAGATGGGCTGTAGGAGAAGCCAATTTCAACACTTGGTGGAGAAAGGCACAGGATGTGACTGTGGCAAGGCACAGAGCCCGGCCCAGGATGGTGTGTAGGAGTAATCTGACTGCTGGGAAGGGCAGGGTCTTCCTGGCTCCTGCACTTTCATGGTGCTTTCTGCTTTGGGGGCTTTCCCAACATGCCCTCCCAGCAGGGGTATATCCCTGGGAGGACGGCAGGGATCTGCAGGAGCAGTCAGAGGAGAAGCACCCTGCTTTGCAGAAAAGACTGGAGCTGTCTGAAACTGATTTCACTCTTCATATCATTGTATAAAGAGGGATGCTTCCTGACCGCCTCTGCTTTAAAATTGGAAATTGAGGAAGAAGCTAGGGAAGAGATCTCTGGAGGTTTCAAAGAGCCAGGAATTGCAGCCACTCATCCTGCCTTCTAGTTCCCTGCTTTTTTCCTGCTTTCTCCCTTCCCAGAGCATTGGTGAAAACAGCTCCACCAGTGCTGGTTAGACAAAGTTCAACAGAGTAGATCCAAACCTCATTTTTGGCCAGAATTGTTTAATGACAGCCTATCTGTGATATTTCCATTTTGCAGATATATCCATGTTCATGACAGGATCACCATGGGATACTCATGGGATGCTATTTTCTAGTCTTTTATTTTTCTTTTTTTTTTTCTTCTTTTTTTTTTTTTTATCTAGAGAAGGAAAACTCATTTGTTTTTCTGTTTTTCAGGGAGGCTTTTAACTGGTGGTTGGGACTTTCTGGTGGTAGTTGTTTTGGTTATTTTTCAATATGCAGAGAAATGTTCTCTACCCAACCATCTGTTTTAAGTTAGTTCTTGACCTAGTAAAAAACTTCATTCACTGCATGAACAAATTGCTGATATCTAAATATTTTATTTGATTAATTGACTGAAGGCAAACATTTTCTTCAAAATATTGCAGTTTTACTTTAAAAGCAGCACTACAAATTGTGAATGGATTTTGAGTAATCAGAATGTTTAGTCAAGCGAAGTTTCAATACTTTTTATTAGTATATTTATCACATGCATAGTTTAGCTTACAGAGACTCTCTGTAATCATAATTTATGTAAATGGGAATTTTATTTTCTGTAACACCTCTAAAGTAATCGCTTTTCTTGCCGTTTGATGCTCTCTCCATTAGACATTTAATTTCCACTTTGTTTTTCAATAGGAGTTGTTGTGACTCCTTGAAAAGCATGAAATCTCTAAATTATGAAATCCAAGCACTCTGCTTTGAGCCCCTGATGCCGAGGAAACTATTTCAATACACAAAATTAAAAAAACATACACAGAATAGTTGTTTAAAATTCACAGCTGTCAACATGGAGTGTTTTGTGTGAGAGAAAGAATGTCGAGAAGGCTGAGATCCCCAACTCTCCACAGATGGATTGGCTCTCCCTGCCTTCTCCCTGGGCATTGTCTGGAGGCTGCTGCAGGGATCCATTTGCATGGCAGCACAAAGGTCCTCTGTTGGAGCCCCTGCCCAGCATCTCCCCAGGCTTTCCCTTTAAAGGGGCCTTCCTGGCCACAGTGGCACAGCTTTTCCTGTGCTGCTCTTTAGGAACAGACAGAAATCTGGTGTTTTCAGAGGCTGCAGCACAGAGTGCGGGTTTCAGTTAGAATGAAGCTGCTGGGAGACGTGGAGGCTCTGACTTTAAAGAGTTGTTGAAGATAAGCTGTGTTGGAACAGCAGTGGTTGTTTATAAGAATAAAGTTATTAGGGGCATTAGGATTGCCAGCTTTATATTTATGCTGTATGACATGACGGAAATGGTATCACTGAACATCAAGTATCAGAATACATAATTTTTTATGCTAATTATAGCCTGAGTTTTCCCACCAACACTGAGGAAAATGCATTATTTATTGTTTCATTCTGCTTCAAAAGTCATAAAGCACCTTTAAAAACAAACAACTGAATAAACCTGATTACAAATGTCTCTCAGAATCTGATCTATTATAATTAGACTTTTATGTGGAAGTACAGCTATATTTTTAAATAAATATTATCTTCTAATAATAATTATTTATAGTCAATTTTTCTTTTTCCTGCCTATTTCAGTAATATTCTGTGGCTTGTATAGCAATAGGGTTCTGCACAGAATAAATCTAGGGCACTGGAATTATGTTCTGGAGGTCTAATGGTAGAAATTTGTGGAGAAACTGAGCTCTGACTTCTCCTTTTTTTGCAGAGAGGCCTGTTACAATAGCCAAAGGTTTGTCAGCATTTCCAAAGGGCTGTTTTCAGAGATTTACACCTTGTTGTAGGCTGAAACCTGGCAAACAGGCTTGCATGCCTGAAGGGATTTAGTGTTTAACATGTCTGAGTATTAACATGATTAAGCAAAAATTGGATGACTTTATTAACCATAACTTGATTAAAGGGTGATTAGTCATTTTTACGTTTGAGAATAACAGCCTTCTGCATTTGGTGCAGCAGAAATAAGTTTTTGCTGCTCAAGGTTCTTTTGCTTTTGTTCAGAGTGCATTTAGTTTCCAGCGGTGCATCCTGCATGCAGGGAGCAAAGCTTCAGCTCAGATTAAAACCTGACACATGTGTTTTTCACACATATATCACCCCACCCACATAAAATCGATCCAAAGAGATTTTCTGTATTTTCAAGCCACAGGACTTGCCTAATATAGATAAATTTTCTCAAAAGGGAAAATGTTTGCATGAGTGAAGTATTTTCCTCAGCTTGCAGATGCTTATGCAAATACACATAAACATCCACAGCAGTCACTTTGAGAAGTGCAGCATTGGAGGGAGCTGAAGAAAGAACCCAGGCTGCTGCCTTCACCTCTGTACTGGGAAGGTTTTTCACTAAATAAAGTAAATTATATCTGGTACTGCAGCAATTGACATTACTAGTGACGGTGCAGAAAAATAGCCGTGTTCTTATGAAAAGTTTGGGGTTTTTTATCAGATGGCAAATTTTATCAATTTTAATCACATTATATTTTGCTCAAGATACTTGTGGACTGTGTGGCTCCTAGCTCAGTGATGGGAAGGGATGTTTTGCCATTAGCTTCAAGAGCACCGATTATGTGTCCTTTTTTAGTTTTCAGTGCCAGGAGACAGGTTAGTGAAGATCTTCAGAGACATAGCAAAGCAACAGCAAGTCAATATAAAATTTGAAAGACACTTACTCCCTTAAAATATGAAGTAAAAACCTTGCAGTTAAAGTCTAGTGAAATGACTGTTTCAATGGTTAAAACCAGACTAATTTAGAATCTCAATCTCAAGAAATAAACAATGAAGCTAAGTAATTTAATAAAAGTAACTGCTGAGAAAGACACTATTGATAAATTTTATCATTACATGTGCCATTGAATTTTAATTAGAATTTAGCTATCTTACATAGCAATTAACTCAAATGAGAATTCTACATAAACTGCTCTAGAAAAGGAGTGTTCATATATGCTAATGACTACTATGCGTGATTAAACATTGAGAAAATAAACTCCAAATGTATGCTAATAAATGGCAAAATCTACTGTGTAGAATTAATATCTAACAGAGGAATGGAGAGATGTTTCAAAGCATGTGTGTATATTGTTTAAGTCAGCACATTAAATTTCAAAACTTAGGGCCCTGCAAATGGTGCTGCTGCAATTGCTCCCCTCACGGGAGCAGCTGTGCTGGGATAATGGAGCTGCCTACACCAGCATCTTCCCACCTCAGCTTGGAAAGCTGAGCTCTCATGAAATTACTTGACTTTGGAAAATACAGTTTTGTTTTGTATTTCCCACTTACAGACCTTATATATTTAATCCACTGTTACAATTTAAAAAAAAAAATGTATCTGTGGTCTTATTCCTGAATCTTTGTTGTATTTCAGATGGATTCCCATAAATGTAAAGTAAAAACTAATATATTCACATGCTGGTTTATTATTATAGGTGGCACTATCAGATTCTGATTAATTAAATGGTGATTACTTAGCCATATCCGTCAAGAGCTGGTACCAGACCTCATGTTTTTGGTTCATGTGTGAAGGTTTTTGTTTGCTGTAGGCTCTCACCAAGGATGTTAAAATGTGATGGGAGAGAGAATTGTACCTAGAAATCTGCTCTACTCTTGCTCAGCAGTAACCAAATTCTACTCTGTTCGACAGGCAGAAAAAAAAAATTGCTGCGCAGCTCTGTCATATATTTGCTTGAAGGAAGGGTTTTGCGAAGTGAAGCAAGGCTGGAATGACTGTTTTCTGATGAGTGTTGGACAAGAAAAATTAATCTGTGCATGGTACTTGTTTTGGCTGTGCTTCAGAAGCCATCTCTTGTGATGTCACCTGTAAATAGCCAAGAACTTTGACATCCACTCTGTGTGAAGCTGTTTAAATAAGTGCCTCATTTATAGAATCCTGCTGCCTGCAAAATGGCTCCAATGGTGTTATCCCCACGCCTGAGGGGAAAGTCAAATAATGAAACCCCAAAGAGTTTCTAAGTGAGAAGGGGCACAGGAGGAAGGAGGAAAAGAAAGCTAATTTGTAACAGTACAACCTCCTGTTATCTCCTCATTGTATAGGACTCAGTAGTTAGAAAAAACATAGCATAAAGCCAAAGAGACACAAAATCATTAAATACATAGTTTCTGCTTGAAACTAAGCATGTGATTCTTTGTTGCTGGACACCTTCGGTATGCTGAAAGCTATTGAAATGTCAGCTCTGGCTTTGTTAATTATTTGTGATGAGATTTTTATAGACTCTGAAGATCTAGAGAGACAATATTATGCCATACTGAGGCCCTGCATAATGCTTGCATATCTAGTGTAGGTCAGGCCTGTGTCTCAAATATTACCCCTGTTCGATTGCCCTGCAAACCAGTGGTGTGGCCCAGCAATGTTTGCTGTCATATTGTGGAAAAGGGCTTTTGAGGACTTTTTTGAAAAACAGCAGCTTACACATATTACTGTGCAATTTTGTGTGTGATCTTGCTCTTTTTTCTTGTCTGACAAAGTATCCATTTGGAACCATTCTGCTCAGTTATTCACCCTGGTGCATCTGAAGGTGTGTACTCACTATTTCTCAGTTAATGTGCATATTTAAGTTGATAGTTATACTTGAAACCTGAGACAACTCAAAATGAATGGATTGAGAAATAAAGGTATAATGCTCCACATTCATGGAATGGTTTAAGCTGATTTTTCTGCAGAACAGTCTCAAGGGTTGTTAGATTTGAAGGAGTTATTTTTTGTGGTTTTTTTTTTTCCTAAAGAGATATTTATAAACACAGCATCTCTAAAGAGATATTTATAAATATATGTGCATATAAATTTTACTCCAAGGCCCATGCCTTTGTTTTCATTTGCGGTTGTGAAAATTCTCACTGTAGCTCATCTGCATTCATCCCAAGGAAGTTTTGGCCATAAACTCTGCTGTAGAGATGCTCTTACACAATCCTACTGTTAATGTGCAGAGAGATAGTAATTGTGCATAACTAAGAATAGTAAATTTTTGATCCTGTAGGTTACAGCACCTTCCTTTAGCTCCACCTTTATGTGTACTATTTAACAAAGTCCTGGTTTACTTAATTTGTTCAGTAAGTTTGGGGTGGAAAAGAGGTGGATCTTCCTTATTCTGTTGTACAAAGCTTCTGGTTAGATCCAGTATTCTTTGGGATAGGTTTTTGCCCTAATATGGGCAGCTTACTTAAGTTTATATGCTTTAAAAAGACATGTCCAAACCAATAATCTACAGACATGATTAAATGCTAAACTATCTTTTCTATAGATTACATACTGGTCCATGGAAATTTTGCTTGCATTTCTATTGTTCTTGATACAATTTCCAATGGATTTTGTCACTGGTTTCCCATAAAGTCTTAAGGACTGGCACTAAATTCCTATATGTGTCAAACAACCATTGTGGAAGACGAACTTCTTTGTTATTATGGAATACATGCTGCTGTTAGCTGTGGTTTTAGAATGTTATCCCTTCAGCTTTAATTTATTGATATGCTAAAAAAGTGTTTATTTGCCCCAGTTTCCTTCATCAAAACACAAAAGGTTTCCCAGTGCACAACTCTAGCAGCCTGTTATCTAAAGTTTCATGCTCTGTAAGCAGTAGAATTACCAGTGTGTACTTGCCAAGTAGCTTCAGAATGACAGTTTACAAGCATCAGGTCAAGTAATCAAAATGTTATAGTGGATATTTGCTACAAATGTAAATATATCAAGTATCTTTAATTGTGTTGTTTGCAGTTAAAGTAACCCAATGCCATCTTATCTGGAGGTTATCGTCTGAACATTTTCAGTAAAGCTATAATAATATTTATTTTTGTTTTATGTGATGAACAAGTCTTAAAACTAAATCTGGTGAATTAAGAGTTGTATTTCTGAGGAGCTAACTACCACTACTTGACTGCTGTTGTAAAACTTTATTAGGCAATACATCTGACCTCAAATTGGAAATTTGTGTTGGAACCAGTTTAGGGAATCATTATAGCTGTTGTTAATTTTATATTTGTCTAATAAAACACAGCAGGAAGTACATGACATGCGCTAAAGCAACTGATGGTAGCTGCTAGTCCTGGTTTCAACTACTGCTTCCTACCCCGTACAGGCACAGGATAAGAGAAAAATAAATAGAACTTAGTAATTTGTGGTTTTCTTTTGATAGCAAATTTCTAATCAATACTTCAGGGCTAGTTCTCGGGAGGAGGTTAATATTGTTATTACCAAATATATATTTGTAATGAAAAATGTGCATCACCATGATCTTAGTGATAAAGATGGGGTGGATTTATTGTGTCATTTTCCAGACTGTATTAAGAGCACCATTATGTTGTTAATGGTGTTACCTGACCAGACTTTATTTTGGAGAATGATCATGTTAAAAATGGGATAAAGGAAGATAAAGGAAGGTTGGCTAACAGTGTAGTTGCAGAAGTGACAGAATCTGAAGAGGAAGATTTGAAGGCTGAATATTATCAAATTAAGCATGCCAGAGAAGTCCCATGCCAAACCAGAATGAACTGGTAAATCAAACTGGAGATCCAGTAACACAGGTTTGTTAATTACAGTATGTGGAGAGAGGACTAGTGTAAATCCAGAATAAGACATACAGCATCAATATTTAAAAACACAGGAGAAGAGTAGAAGGGATTTGAGAAACTGCAGGGTTTTGAGTCAGATCTCAGTAGTAAACCAGTTTAAAAAAAACTGGAAAGAAAACATGGTTGAAGGCATTGAATTAAATGCAAACTAGGAAGTGTGAGTTACCCATGGTAAAGCAAGCCAAATTAACCTGATTTTTTTTTTTTTGTTGGTTTGTTGGTTTTTTTGTGAGGCAGCTGTTTTTTCTATTTCCTTTTGTACACAAAGGAAACATATTGGATCTAATCTCTTTGTAATTTAGTAAAGCATGGTATGTTGTCCCCTGAGAAGCATGGGGTGAAACCAGTGAGGATGAAAATTGGTACAGGCTTTGTAATGTGAGCAAAGAATACGTTGATGATGAATGTGGAGAACATCACCTCAGTATTGAAGACCTCCAGCCATATGATGACTGGAATGGGAGGAGATAACACTGCAGGGCATATTTGGCCCTGTGCTGCACATACACCAAAGCTCTCCCCAGTACTGGCTTGAGGTGGGTGTTTCTGTTTTGGGCTTCCTGCTCTTACACAGCCTGACTTGATCTTGGGAGGCTTCAACCTGCTCCAAGTTGGGACAGGTCGGTTTCAAGGAAGCAGTTCCTCCACAGAATTTTGTAACCTCCACCCAATTCATCTTTGCCTTTGCTCTCAAATTTTCAGTATAGACTATGTTTGCCCTTTTCTTTAGAATGGTGCCCAGCCCTGCTCAGTTAGAGCAGTGAACCATGATTTTTCTCTTTTGTGGGTGTTAAAAAAGAGATACTATCCATTAGTGAGCTCTGGTTATAGCTTATCCTGAGCCATGTCTGCATCAGTTCTTGTCCAGATTATCACTGCTCTCATTTTAACAGCCCTTTGGCTCTTGTGCCATGAGTGCTGTTTGGCTGCCATATTGATAACTAGGCAGAACCTCTCCATTCACACATTCACAGTTTGCTACCTGCTTTCTCTGCATTTCCACTCAGTGCATGTTTAGCAGTCCTAAATACCAAGGCTGCCTTCATTCATTAACTCCTTCCTTCAGTCATTCATTCTTGCAGACTCCAGTGTAACTGGAGGTGCCAAGCCATGCTGGATATGTTCTTCATAGAACCTCAGTCCATTTGAAATGACTAATTTTTTATCAAGTGAATCAGTGCACAAGCCTGGCAGTAAAAGAAATGTGGACTCTACTCTCACTTTAGCCTTTCTGAGGTCAGCAGACAATATTAACACGGTTGTTTAATTTATGTTATTTACTAGAAGGCATTCTTGTCCTTGTTGCTGTTTAGAAAATGGAGACACACACACAGACAAATTAAGAGCGTTGTAAAGAATGCTCCATAATTTTTTCAGCTATTTTTGAGATTTTTTATCTCATTTCTTTTTCATTTGTTCAGATTTAATTCTATTTTTAAAAAGCTTGGTCTTTACACAAAGAAAAAAAAAAAGAAAGAGAGGAGAGAGAAGTGTACATTGACATACTAAGTGAAAAACCTCAAGAAAAATTACAGTAAATTAAAATTTATTTCCCAAGGGACAGAACATATTTCAGTGGGATGAAGGAAGAAACTAATAGACTTTCTATGAACAGCCATTTTTATTTAAAGAATAAGCTTTCAGGCAAATATAATTCTGGAGCCTCCTGAGGATAGCCCTTTTTTCTTGTTAGGAATAATACCAATTAAAAAGTGCACAATTAAAAGCACTGAAAGTTTGTCAGTGTACATTTTCCATGGAGCTGTGCTTTCTATTATGCTGTTGCTTGCTTAACATGCTTTCTGGTGCTGGTTTTAGCAGGAACTGCGTCTGTGCTGCCAGTCTGCAGACAGTAATTTGTTAATGCTGCCAAACAAAAATGAATTCTGTCTGCTAATTTAAAGCACTTCAAATCAAACCTTTTTGGGGTGTTTTACAAAGTACAAAGTACAAAATTTGACATTCTGGGTTTTCCCTCACCTGTTGCTTTCTCCCAAGTATCTGTTTGGAAGGGGGGGTGAAGGGTTTGTTTGGGTTTTTTTGTTTAAGTCCAGATCACATCCCTGATCTTGCACAGCACCCTCAGACCAATAAAACTGAGAAGGCAGTGCTGCAGAGGATGTGTGAGGGTGAGCAGGCAAATGAAGAGAAGTGCTTAAAACAGCTGTGCTGCCAAAGAAGATGTGGAAGGAAATATTATGTCCAGGACAGGGTTTGCAGGTTTGCATGTTCATCATTGACTGAGGAACAATTAGGGTTTTTTTCCAGCTGTTATGCTTTCACCCTCAGCTTCTACTGACACTTTTGTGTAGGTCCTGTCTATCTTCAGCTCAGGTCTGTTCAGCCTGGTGTGTCCCCCTCAGCCTCTTTTCCTTCTCCATAGTTTATAGTTACTTTTGATCCTCACACTTTTTGAGTTGGCATCTATTGATATTGGATGAGTAATTCTTAATCCATCCTAAGATCCATATCTGTTGTATTTCTTGGCCCTAATAAAGAAGTCTCTGCTTGAAAATCAGGGAATGTCATTTAGGGTACAGGTAATTAATTACATGAAATTTTCTCCAGTATTTAATTCTTATTCTCAAAGTTCCTTCCATTTTTTAAAGCAAAGCTACTTGGTCTGATTTATGATGGCAGACTCAAGTTGTGGGGGCAAAATAAAAAAAAAGGCATTTTTGTTCATTCTAGCCAAATGATTCTCAATCGTTGAAAACTTCAGTTGCATTAACACTGAGGGTACCATCATTTTTCATAGATCTCCTTGAAAATCCATTTCTCGCACACACATACACACAAAAGATGATTTCAACAAAGTTACAGGCTTAGAAAGTTGAATGAAAATACTCCATAGCTAATCTTGACAGTTCCAAGCTGGAGAAAAGCCAGGGCCCCAGAACAACACACAGCGAGTGCGTTTGTAATAGAATCCAGAAATCAATACACATGACCAGATTTTCCAGTCCACCACGCTTATTTTGTAAAGCCAGCAGAGGTCTGGACGGGAGCATTCCCCATGTCAAGGAGACTCTGATGGCCAGAAGCTGTTGATGATGGCAGAGCTGCCTCACATGCCAGTTGTCTTATCTCCTCACCGGGGAATGAGGGACAGCAGCAGGAGAGGAAAAGCTCTTGTGTCTTGTTTAACTGGAGATGTGCCCCACAGGAAGCGGCAGTGATAGAGAAGCAGTCTCTGTATTAGGAAGGTTCACAAAAGCTTGAGTTCCTCAGAAAGCTTTGTGAGGCGGTTGCTAGCATTCCTCCATGCTGGAATAACCCATGTGGATTTTTGCTTTCACATTACTTTCCAAAGCTGACACATTTTGGCAGTAAAATCTGCTGACTTTTCTGAACATCCAGCAGCCCAGCTGGAAGAGCTGCCAAGATGGCTGTTGTGCATGCACTGACACTGTACTGTGTGAATTTGGGGAGCATTGGATTTGACAGACTCATGAGGGTCAGGTGCTCACATGGACTGGGACATGCCTTTCAGACTGACCAAAGTCTGAAGGGTCCCTGTGCTGGCTCCCCTCCTTGCTCACATGCTGCCTAAAGTCTTGGGGAATGTTCTGTTGAAGGTGGAGCTTTCATGAAAGATGAAATTTTGTACAATAACAGAGTTTGGGAAAAACACTCCTGCAGAATGTAGCTCTTCTTTTTTATTTACTTGTCTAGACAGCCAGGATGCTTTGCTTTGGACAGTGCAGCTTTGATGGATTTTAATCCCCAAGCAATTTTTGATTCCTGGTCACATTTATGACATATACAGTCAGCTTTTTTTTTTCTCCTTCAGATGCATGCATCCATAGACTTGAATGGGTGTAGGAAAGATAAATGGCTAAGGGAAAAGGAAATTAGCCTGAATGTTCTTAAAGTAGGAGCAAGGAGACTCTATAAAGGCAGACTGTGTGACAGAGATAAAAACTAAATGAAAATTAAGGCTCAAGAGAGGGCCTGGCTGATGGGGGAAAGGAAGTCCAAATATTTTCAGATAATACCCAAAAGATGAAATGTAAAAAATGCTCCATTAAATCCCATTTCCCCCTTACTTTGATATTTTAATTTCCCATTTCACTTTCTTTCATAATTTTCTTCTACCATTCCAATGCTACTCACTCTAGTGAAAACCTACTGTTGCAAATCATTTTCCCACAGACCCATCCTTTAGCCCAGTAATGTTTGGTGTCTGTCCAGTTAAATTTCGATACCTATCAGAATACCGAGCTGGCAGAAGGGTTCACTTCCCTTTCTCAGATTATAGCTGGAAGTTCAGATGTGGCCAGCCAAGACAGTGAGAAGCATGTGTTCTTCAGAAATAAAATGGCAAAATTGGGATGTGCAAAATGCACACATACTTTACATCATCGTGCAGCACTTAAGTATCTCTACAAACAGCCTCAGTTGTTTAATTATTTTAATTTTGTTGCAAGTTTCTTATGCATAATAATAATTTGTCCACTCAGATTTATGCTATTGCAGGCTTCAGTCCAGCAAAGCACTTAAGCACTTGATTAACTTTAAGCACATAAGTAGTCCCATTGCTGGATTGGAGCCATAATAGAGGAAAAGAATGTTTCAGGAGAAATTGTGCTTTTCAGGGGGTAGGTGGGAGTGTTTTTTGTTTTGTTTAAAGTGTCGACAGCACAGTTTATTTAGCTGCCTTTTAGACAGTAATCTTATTAGTAAAATTGGCAGGATTAAGAGGCTATTAAACAAAATCTGTGTGTTTTCACATCAGTTAAAATCTGTACTGTATTCCCTTGGAATACAACAACTCTGTTGTGCAATAACTGGATTTTAATGTAACCACGTCACTTAAGATTGCATTAAAATACATTTATTAAATCATTTGGCTGCTCTATACTGGTGGGTTGGAAGCTGAAAATGCAGAGAGCCTTTTCTGACTTTGAAAGAGTATTTTGTAGGTTTTCCTGCAGTTTTCCTTCATCAATCAAACTGCATTTGTTTACCAAGGAACATGCAGTCAATGTTAATTTTATGGACATTCTGCTGGGTCCAGAACGAAGCCATCTGTCCCCAAAGGTGGCTGGGGTGAGCAGTCTGTCCATCATGTTGGTGTATTCCAGACGGTGAGGACAATGGACATCGTCAGAGTTCGGCTGCTTTGTTTTCTTACTGCAGAAAACACACCACAGCAGTTCTGTCTCTCTATTTCCTGCATCTTATCACTTTTAGATATGTATTTTTACCATTAAAAAGCCAGTAATCAATAAGATTTTTTTTTTAAATGTGGAAACCTCAGTGCTCTTCATTAAAAAAAAACTTTGTTAAAACCAAGAGTTTAAAATCTGGCAGCAAAACAAAACAGATATAAGAGTTTTAAAACTAAGAATAATAAAGTCTGCTCTGTCCCCTTAAAAATAAGCAAAATCAAATCTCCCCAAGGTAGAAAGAGTGTCTCTAACTATGTCATACACATTTGATAGAAAGGTTTCTGGTACTAATAGAGTAAATAACCTGTTTGCTCAGAATTCACTTGTATTAACATTTCTGGCAGTGATTTCCTTTTCATGTTTGTTAAAATACAAAGCTTTATATAGGTGCTGCTATGTTTGTACTAGAGATTCACTTTCTCTGACAGCTGATACATTTGTTTGTAATTGTGGTAGAATACTGGCTTCAGTGCTCGGCCCTGCTCCTTTGATATAAGCAGGTGACTCCTAACATTTATTGATGGTTTGGGGGATGGTTTGATGGAAAAAGTTGAATCGTTGCAAAGTAATTCCTCAGGTCTTCTGAAGTTTATTATTGACTGCTTTGATCTTTGTTCTGCAGATGTAGAAATAACATTGCCTACAATCTGTAGGTGTTCTCTGCGCTTTTTCAACTAATTGTTTTGTGCATCTGACAAGATGCAAATTTACCCAGATCTGTCTACGAAGAGGCTTCTCTGCTGCCTGCTCTTTTTTGTAGAGAATAAAAACCCACTATTTTTACCTACTTCTAAAAATTGATTCTGAGTGTGTCTTTTGACATGCCTGCCTGCCTTCACTTCTCCCAGACATCACCAGCCACCTGCCTGTGTTGCAGCATCCATCCTGGCTGGCTCGTGGGACTGAGCCAGGAAGGAGAACAGCTCAGGATGGAAAAGAACATTCCACGGTGGGGAATTCCCCTGGCTGTAGGCAGACATGGAGTCTCACATACTGCTAATGTATTTTTTCTACAGTGAATTACAGGCTGATGGGCACAGCCTTGTGATTACATAGACACACTCACTCTACCTTTTAAACCAAACAAACCTGGGCATCAGTAGCAGAGTAGCTGCAGTGGCCTGGAAGCTGGGGAAATATGCAGGTGGTCAGCTTGAGGTGAGTTCTGCAATACAAGAACTCTGAACTTAACTATTTAATTTTAAAAAGTGCCAATATCCCAATACTAGTAAATGCAACTGATGAGTTTTGAAAGCTAAGACATTGGAAACCTCTTCCTTACATATGGACTTCAGAGGTAAATAGCTTCTCATCCTCCTCAGGTATCATTTTACCTTTTTATAGGCTGCTCCTCACTACTAATACATTTATACAACTTTTATTTGTGAAGAGACGGTTTCTGAATCCTCAGGAGAATCAGAACATCTCATCACTTTTTCATCCAAATTTAATTTAATTGCGTTGCTCAGGTGTTTTTGATGTTGGATCCTTTTCAGCAATCCTCTCTCTTAATGAAGCTGAATTTCCACTCGAATTTGATGTGAAAAATGCTCGAATAAGGAATATCATGAAGACTCAGTTCTCATTCTTCTAAGTCATTAATAGTTATTAACTTGATTTCCAAAAGTGCTGAGCACCTAAAGCTCTTAGAAGAGATTAGCACAGGAACTGCTGATACTAAATTCCTCCTCCGGAGAGTAGACACTCCCTCAAAGTCATTGAGAGGGGCTGGCACAAGAAAACGACTTCCACTGTACACTCCCCTTCCACACTGCTCAGTGGCATGAGGAGGAGAGCTAGAGGGACTGTCAACAGAACAGGTGTGGTTTCTTGCATACTGGGAAATCTGCAGAGGGCCGTCACTCAGGCGGGGGGACTCTGATATCACTGATGGCACTGCATGGTTCCCTCACACCATTCAGAACCTGGAGGCTCCTCATCCTGTATTCATGGTAGATCATAGCACAGTTCAATTCTTAGGGGTTAGGACGCATCTGTTCCTTTAAAAATAGGAAATGCCAATCCCTAACGTGACACTGAGGAGAAATATTCCAGAAAGTTTTTGAATGTGTAGCATTTGGTATTGGTACATTCTTCATTAAATATAAATTTCAAAACTACTGGGTTTGGATGTGTAATAATGGTTATTGCTGCTTACAGCCTGTAGATGTGTGTTAAAGTTCAAAACCATTTTCTGGAAGTTTTATGATATGACAAGACTGGTGGTACTTCTGGCATCTTGACTCTGGTGAAATAAATGAACAAAACTCACACTGGTTTTGTTTAGATCACAAAATTCATGTTGAGTTCAGCAGTGGCAGAAATTTAGTGCATATCACAGGCTAGCTAAAATAGAAAAGCCAAACTCTTTTTGTTTATTTAGCTACAAATTCCATTCTAGATTTCCCTCTTTTTTTGTTGCTTGTTACAGTTTCATTAGTAATAAATTTGACCCATAAGTATCTACACCCCAAATTAAGTTAATTTCCAAATGATTTTAATATAACTTTCATCAGAAATTTAATTTTCAGAAGCTTGTTATAATGTAAAATATGTTTACCGAAATAAACATGAACATATGTATTCATATGTATATCTATGCATATATATGTGCATAAAAGTAT
This sequence comes from Bombycilla garrulus, assembly GCA_013400315.1. NCBI lineage: Eukaryota > Metazoa > Chordata > Aves > Passeriformes > Bombycillidae > Bombycilla > Bombycilla garrulus. The sequence continues at coordinate 615,548 of VXBU01011431.1, read as the reverse complement.
ATAATGAACCTGGATATTGGGTTTTTCTTAGAAAGGATGTCACAATGTATTCAAGGTTCAGTAATGTATTACTTCTTTTATTGCTTTAAAAAGCCTTGAATTCTTGTAGAATATGGTTTAGTGGGTCAAACATCCCCTTTCCTCTCATTTATCAGCCTTTTGATCTTGTGTCAGGTCTAAATGTTGGCATGCTCAGGCCATAACAGTGTGCTGCAAGATCACAAAAAGGCACACTTATATCTTTAAAAACTTATGGGCATCCTGGTGCTACATCCCAGCATAGCTTAGCAGATGTGGTATTGAGTTCCCCCAAGTCTTCACTACCCCTTTGTCTATTATTTTTTTTATAGTTTTGTTCTGCATTCCTTCCACTCAACCTCAAGTGGATGGAAGCCTGTTAGTTTATTACTTACATATGTCTGCACCCTTTTACCTCAGCAGGGAAAGACAAAATATCGAAGAGGACTGTAGGTTTGGGATGGTCAACTAATCCTTCCCCACCTTGAACTAATCGCCAGGCTGATGTGTTATTGTGCTGAGCTCTGTTCTTCAGCGCATTGCCAGTGGGGTTTCAATTTGTAGAAGCATAAACAGATACTAAAGTAAAAAGAATGGTGCAGTGATTTGTTAGCAGAGTTCAGATCAAATTATCACAGCGGTCCCCTGCTGACAGTCCTAACAATTACCTCCTTTTTCTTGGTCTTTCAAATGTTTTCTGTTTCACTTAGGTCTTGGTAAATAGTGTGCTTCTCACTGTGCTTTATTTATTTACTTACAAAAGGAAAAGAAATTGAAACTTCAGCTTTCATTCAGATGTCTGTATGTCTATATATTTTGTCCCAACTTAGATGTGTTAATAACTTTGTTTTCTTTTTTTTAAAAAATAAGTATATAGGCAAGGTAACTAAAGACGGCTTCAGCTTTCTAGAGCATACCTGCTTTTATAACATTTTCTACCTCTTTTATAGCTTTGTTCTATATCTTCTCGAAATTTGAAAACTTTTGAGAACAGCAGCTACTAAATAGGAAAATAATAGAATATTGTATACATTAGGCCAGTATTCAGAGTTTAAAGCATTTGAGTCCTATTTTGAAATCAAATTGGGTGCATGTCAGTAAGTATTATTCCCTTTTAACAGAATATAGTCAGTTGATGTTATGTACAGGTTGTCTAGAATTAACTTCAACATTTGTTTCCATTCTTTTTTTTCCCTTTCCTATTTTCAACTCTTGACTTTCACTCTTGCAGAGTTACATTTGTCTGCTTCTTACAATTCTAGTGGGACTGATTTATCATCATTTGCTAACATATCTGTCTCAAAATCTGAGCTTTGATCAGCTTGTATTTTATAACTTACATCTGTTCTATGTTTAACCTTTTGTAATGCTGTTTCTCAAAAATATTATCTAGTTTAACAAAAGAATCATGTTAGTCTAAGCATTTTGTTAAACCCACCTAAAATAAAAAAAATCCTACATACCTGTCTATTTTGTTGTATTTTTGTTACTGTTTCATAGTCTCTTTTTCATTAAGTCTATAAATCTATCACACTTTTCCCTGTGGTTGCTGCTGAATTATAAACTTCACCTTCCTGTTCCTTCTCTACCTCTTTTTCTCCCCACAATTCCAGCTTGTGCTTTGCAGCAACACCACCACCAGCATTGCTGTTCTGGCCTGTTTGCTGCTGCAGGATCCAGCTCCAGCCTATAAAAAAAGTAAACGTGGTGATTAAAAGTACTCACACAGTGGGCTGCAGGGGACAGCAGGAAGCTTCTTGGTTTTCAATAAAATGAATAAAACTAAAAATTCCGTCTGGGAGTAACTGACATTAATCCTCCCAACACGATGAGTCCTTGCAGGGAGATAGAAGAATAGTGGGTTTGGTGAAGCACGGAGACACATCTGCATGTTCTGATGGAAACTAATCTGCCTTCAAGAAAGGAGGTTTCATTTAAAAGGACTTACCTCCAGACTGGCTCTGTCTTGGGTCAGACTGGGTAATACTGGGACAAGACTTAGAGATGCCTGAGGAGGCCTTTAGAAAGTTGTCAGCTGTTCCCCAAATTCTAAATAAATAAACCATCCCTAGCACTGAGGAGGCTACTAAAATTGGTGAAATAGTTAAATATTTTTCCTTGGGTTTTTTTGTCATCCTCTGATGTCAGGGGGACAGTCAGCCCTGCTCTGCCTGGCTTCTGAGGGAAGCACAGCCATCGGATAGGGGCCATCAGCGAGGTGGAGAAATGCTCTTGGTGCCAGGGCACCCTCTGACTTGCTCTGTGCACTAATGTGGCCACACCAGTTGCATGAAAATAGCCTCAGCCATTCTCCAGCAGCTAAGAAGCTTTTCAAGTACTTCTGGCTAAGTCCGCAGCCACAAATAGTAAATGCACAAACAGCTTGATCCTGACTGTACTGGTGTCTGGATGAATCTGGCCTGAGGGCCCAATCAGAGAAGAAATACTCTCAGAAATCTAAGTAATTCCAACTCACATGTCTTTCCAAAGCAGTAGACAATTTTAATACAAATGGAAATTTTATTGGCATAGGGGCTAAACTCAGTCTCAGCATAAATGTATTCAGGGGAGCTATACTTGCTTGTACCAGACCAAATTTTGGCTTCAGGAGTGAAGATATAAAGCACTGAGAAGCTATATATTTTGAGCCAGCAAGGACATTACAAAAGGCAGAAGGATAACTGGTATGACATCACTTCCTTCTGAAATATTATAAGCTATGGAAAAAGATTAGTTACTGTTTCTGCAAATAGCTTAGAAAACTTGGGCAGGTATGTTGAATGTATTGAGTGGACCAGTGACAACAAATACACTTGTGTAGTGATTAATTAGAAACAAAAACCAAAGCATTGCCTGTCAGAAAGTAGCATATATAGTATAACCAGTGTATTTGGAGTATGTTTGGATAAAAGGAAAAAAAAAAAGGTAGGATGAGAGTCAATAACAGGAGCAGTTAATGAATGAAAGGCAGTAGTAGAGCTGGAATCAAATAATAACATTTACTGCTCTTTGTTATTTGAGCAACTTCTCGAGAAAGGCATGCAGCACTGCCCCTGCTTGTAAGTAGGGAGATGAAGTGGCAAATCCAGGAACTGAATTTATTTTTTCTGGAACCCTTCCAGTACTGTAAATATACGACTAAAGAGATGGCAGTTGACTATTCTCCTGTACCCAAATTCCCCTGCCATAAGTCTACATAGAAGATATTAATTCCACTTTATTGGTTTTTATCCTGGGAACTTGCAAGATTCTGTTCTGCATGATTTAATCTCAGAAATCATCCACTCTTGCCAAAATGTTAAAATTTGTATAGGGAAATTCTTCTGTGGAGTTCCTGTTTACTTCACCGTTCTTTCTAAGAACATGTAAATATTGAGATAATTATACCAGACAGAACAGAAACACACTGTTTTCCATTCTCAAACTGGCATTTAAAGGTGTTGAACATCTTACCTTATCTCTAGTAAGTTGCCTGGGTTAATTAATTTTTTGTTTTGAATGTGCACCAGCTACAGGCAGACCAGAACCACATGTTCCTCAACAACAACCACAGCTGACTTGTGATTTGCACGTTGATTTTTAATTTGGTAGCATACCTTCATATACAACTCCTTTGAAGAAGGCAATAGAGAAGTACTGGCTAAAAGTTACAGAATAAATCTTTTGCCAAAGGAGCTCACAAGACATTAATCTTTGAAAAATGCAGAAGCCTATTAAAGATAAAAACCATAAACAAGTGTAAGGCACTTCTTAAAGTCTTTGACAAAGGTCTCAGGTGTAGAGGGGTTAAAGCGATATCTTGTTCCTCTAAATATTTCGACAGACAGACTTTTGATTGCATTATCTATTAAAAAAAATTGCTTTGAACCTTCCGCCAATGCAGACCACTTGTGCTTTCTCAAACTAACAAAGGCTCGGTCAACAGATAAGAATTTCTGACCGTGGAAGGGCAGCTGCTTTCCTTTCATCTTTCTCCTGGTGTGTATATGAAATGTTTGCTTAGCCTGGCCCTGCTATCATGAGGACTTTTTTTTTCCTTAATCCTTCCTCTAATTTGAATCCTACACCCAGTCTGCAAATAAGACATGAAGAAAATTTAGATTTCAGCAGTGCAGGGTAATCCTGCTGGATGCTGAGTACTTCAGCCGAAGTTCAGCACAATACCTAGTCTTATCTGACTATGCATATGCTTATCTGTAAGCCTAAACTTAAGCATATGATTAAATGCTCTGATTGATTAGGACTAATGATCCCTGCTGAAGTACTAAGCCCTGTGAGAGAAGTTTGTTTTACAGGCAATTTTGCAGTTGTTTTTCTTCTATTGTTACTTCTCACCAGAGGAGGTAATTAAGGAAGTGTTTGTTTTAAGAGCACCAGAGCAATTTCTGTATTTTTTTTTATCTGATTCTTGAAAATTCACTTGTGACCAGCCTTGTGTTTATTAGTCTTTTATTAGATATTTTTCTTCAAAAGCAAACACAAACTCTAGAAATTGTGCCAATGATATCCAGGTATGTCTCTTCCTTCTCAAAAAGCCTAATCTATGTGCAATGTTAATGAGAAAAATATTAAGACAAAATGCGTAAAATTGCTGTCTAGAAAGGTTCAATCTATATGTAAATGTAGGGTTGAATACCAGAGAACTGGCTAACAGTATCCTGAAGGAAAGGTGGTATTCACGTAGACTGGATCATTATAAATGTATTCTTTCAGATGCTGCCTACTTTAACATTATATGACTTCCTAATGAGAAAAAAAAATCTGTTTCGTTTTACTTCCTTCTTGCCTTTTTCAGCCTGTCTCTCTCTCTCTTTTCATTTTAGCCAGCTAGGCCTGGTGGAGTGAGCAGTATAATTAAATCGAGACGTTTGAGTTGTTGATTTTTGTGTGTCACCTGGAAAGGACGAGTGTAAGGCAGTAACAGTTCACCTAATGATTTATGAGATTTTGGCTTCCAAAGATGTTTAATAAGGATCACTTGTCATGCCATGCTGCTTGAAACAGTGTGGCAATCAAAGCCTGAAGGATATGTTTGAATGGGGGAAAAGCTGTTTTTCCTGCAGGTTGCCTTCACAAGGGAGTTTCCTCAGGCACACTGTGCAGGAGACTCAAGTTCTTCTGCCTGGGCCTTGCAATGACAGGGCACTGGCTGGTGCTTTGAGCACCAATTCCTGAACACCCAGTTCCATAGCATCAGGCTAGGAGACGGCAATGAAGGATAACAGCTTCTCACGTTTCATCCACAAGGAGAGGGAATCCTTCTGGACCGATTTGTTATGAGCAAAGTGTCTCACTGTCTTGCCTGTGTCATCCCGACCACCACAGAAAAGCTTACAAAGAAAGGAATGGAAGGAGTTTGGAGACACATGAAGGACAAGGCAGCAGTTGAACCTTACATTTTCTGTGGGCTGAGGGGATCAATTTTCCCTTGCAGGATTCCATTAAATTTTCTTAGCATTAAACTGTGAGAATTTTAAGCTACTGCCCTCTGGAAGAGAAGCCATGTGCTTTCATGACACTCAAACTTTGATCCTAAGTTGCTGTAAAGCTCCAGTTCAGCAAAATGCTTGTGTGTGCTTGATTTTAAATACATGAATACTTACAGTGACAAAATGGTCAAGAGCAGCATGAAGTCTACTTTGCTTCACAGCTTAGCCAGTATGTAACTTATGAGTAGGTGGTATTATCAGTCTAGGGCACCTATTTCTATACAACCCTGCCTGGGAAATGCCTTCCCTGGAACTCGTGGGATTTAAGTGCATACTTAATTTAGGAAGAGTAGGGAAAAGGATGAATATGCTTGATTTATATGCAGTTTATCTTCTGGTGGCCTAAATAACTTCTCATATCCTTACTCAATTTCTTAGGCTGTTTAAATGTTTTTCCTTTCCAAGACTTTTTGGGAAGCACTCTGTTGTTTCTTTCATAAAGACGTTCTGCTGTGCCTTTCACCTTTATTGACTGAAGAGTTTTTGTGCATCTTGTAAAAACACTAATCTATTTCTACAGATTTTTGCTCCAATGTCTTGCACATAAAAGTCTAGGTGTGGCAATTTCCCAGATTTATGTAAATAATGAAATCTGAGCTAATTCTTTCAATATTGAAAATTTGTATTATTTAAAGGCAAAATCACTAGCTGGGACTTCAGAGGGAATGCAGGTTATCTTGTGCTTCTGACTCTGACATCTGTGGATGACCAGCTCTGTGAGAGATGGGCCTGGATTTTTTCACAGGGGAAAATTTTGAATAAAAATCCTGATCTGCTACCAATGGAACCAACAAGAGCTCGGTAATTCACTTCAGACCATGCAGAATCACGTAAAGTTGAAAAAAAATTAATTAGGAAACCCAAATGTTTTAGAATTAAATCTCCACACAAAGCAAAATTATTTCACTGGGTTTTTGTTGTTGTTGTTGTTGGAGGTTTTTTGTTTGGTTGGTTGGTTGGTTGGGTTTTTTTTTTAATTATCCTTTCTCTGTAAGGAAGATAAAAGATCTGCCATTTTTTTTTTTTGCTTATTTTCCTTATCAGTGAATTTTTCATAGGAAAAATTAATGGTTTTGTGTTAGATTTATCTGTTGTCAAGGCTACTGTTGATGATATAGCATGGCTGCTATCTGCCATGTAAGGGGATTCTGCTGTTTATGTGTCAACAGCAACTGTAAGCCCTGTAGCCTGATTTCCTGTATTACACAGGTCACAGAATTTGATGAGGGTCACAGGAGGGACCTCATAATAGCTCTATGTATACAGAAGCAAAATGCCAAGGGAAAAAATTATCACCGAGAGTATTAGTCAGCAGTGAGTTGAGCTCATGCTGTTGTTTCTATTACTTAACGCATGATTGTACCAGCAGGTCTGTAGTTCCAGTGATGGTAAACCTTTAGGAAAAGGATTGGGTGGGGGTGCTGTCTCTCTAGGGTTTGTAACTCTCTTTATAAAGCCCCACCCACACGACAGGACATGGTCCATTTAATCACAGTGGGAAAACGTGAACGCTGCCATTATTGCCTCCAGACTTGTTGCATTTACTCACCAAGTCATGCATGCTCTCCACTAAGTGTTAGTGTTTGACATAAGTTTAATTTCCACTATCACAAGACAGCATTTTGTTACTTTTGCAACATTTCAGTTGCTGAGTTGCATTTTGATTATGCTGATCAAAGAGTCATTGAGCATTGGAAGTTCATATTGGCTGTGATTCTGCCTGACGTATTCCGCACTATGTCATGTCTAACTCTTTGTGATGATTAAACATTCATTTGCACCGACCGGGGGTGCCTGACAGTCTTACATCATAAAACACTTTATTCAGTGCAAATTAGGATTCAGTACGCTCCTCTGTGGGGGATTTTCCCACTAATGACATATGTAAATAGCACTCATTCATTCTAATATTGAGGGGAAAGGTACAGAAGCATGCAGATCTCCTAATGAATCTGTGTTATACCTCAGATGAAAGGAAAACAAAGTGGTTTTCAGATGTTAATTTTGTTATCTATGCACACTGTGCTCTCCTCTACTCCCCCAAAGTTGAGATACACAGAATCAGATTTATAGAGCCTTTATATTCACAAAACCAGTTTGTCAGAGAGGTACCCATGCATACACCCTTTCTGTGACAATATGGAATCCCTTCCTTCCATGAAGAAAAGGAAGAAATACAGCCATATTATTCAAATGCAAACCCTAATATATTGGGGCTCTTCTTTGTGTGCATGTAAAACTTTTTGCCTGCTCTGGCTATAGCAACGTGGCACAGTTTTAGCTAACAAAGCCTGCTGGCTTCTGTCACTGTGCTACACTGGTATTTTTATGGCAGCATGCTCATATGCAGGGTGAGAGGTGGACCTTTCCTTAGGTGGATAGTCCTTGTCCTTGGATTTATTTCATAGCATTAATGTGATTGGTTTTAAGAGAGCCACAGCAGAAGTATTTGGGGTCTTAACGTTTTGTGACCGAGTTTTGCTCATTTTGTTTGGCCTCTCATTCCTGGAGGCCTTTCTTTAGGTTTGTTTTCCCATGGGCTTCCATGGAGCAGGGGCCCTGTGGCAGCAGCTCCCAGCTCTCTGCTCAGCCCCATCCATGCCTGGGCAGCTCCAGGTCAGGCCTTGCCTCATCAGGACTTAACACTGTGTCTGTCAAAGCCAGCAGCAAAACTGTCCTGGCTGCATCGAGCAAAAAATAAGCCACGATCCCCTTAATGAGTGTGTGCTCCGCAGCTGCGCTGAGGCACAGTCAGTGACAGGAGGGGACACTCCTGAGAGAGGGGGACACTCCTGACTCTTTTATTTATTTCTCCTTAAAAGAGTTTGAGTTGTCGGTGTGAGCTTTGTCATTTCCTTCTCGTGAATTGGAGAAAAGCAGTAAGTTCACTTTGAATAAAATTTTTTTTTCCTTCCTCTTTTAGCCAAGACTTAAATGTTTGCATTAAAAAAATAAGGAGCAACCAGAAGTTTAGTGCTGTTTAACCACTATAGGCAGAGTAGTTGTGAATGATACTCTTTTTATTTTTTGCTGTGAGGAATGAGTGGTGTTCCTTCAAATTTCTGTTGAGCTAAACTCGATGCAGACGTTGGCTGTAAATGGGTCAGGCAGTCATTGAAGTGAGCAGTTGGCTGCGTTTGTGCTAACTCTAGTATTTTTGGTGTTTGCCAGAGGAAAAGGAATTCTAATTTCTATCAGTCTAAATTGTGCTGGGCAGCATTATCAGCTGGAAAGACCCCTCTGATTTGACAGGCACCACTGTATGATGATTAATTACTACTCAGCTTCATTGGACTTTTCTAATTTCCTTTTGCCACTAGCTGTAGGCAACAAGCGATAAGTACTGCTCTTATTATTTTGTGCAAAGGAAAATGTCTATTACTGCTCTGTCCTACAAGTAATCAGAATAAAAAGACAGTTGATTGGAAAACCTGTGAGGATCATTCTGTCTTTATTTATCCTACCCTTGCTTTATTCCTGTGCTGCTTCTACACAGAAGTTGTTTTACACAGTTGCCTGTCAAAATAAGAAGATAAAATCATAAGCTCTATCAAAGTAGTTGACATTTTGAAATTTGTATAATGATTTCATGGGAATTAATCCTCAATCTCCAAATAAATCCTTCTCAAAATGCTAATATAACTAGGAATCTTATACCACAGAGTGTAAAACAATTATTAATCTTCCTTTTCTATTTTACCATAAATTTATTACATTAATAGGCTGTCTTGTTGAGAAAAATTATGGCATTATTACCAAGTGCAAGAAGAGTAAGTACTTTACATAACACATTATAATAATGATTTCATTGAGACACTGAATGCTCTGAAGTATACCAAGAAGGTTTGCTACTAAGAACTTGTCAAGGACTTCACTGCTAGAAATAAAAATCGATGCTGGCAACTCTTAAATCTTTGTTCTAAAGAATCTTTTCAAATCATTAGGCAAATTCCTGTGAATTAATTCCGGAAGAGCCATCTGAGTTGCTTCTATGCATTTAGAGATGCCATAGAATTTACTTTCAGGGTGAAAATGCACACTGGCTAAGAGCAAAGCATGTCTGCACAGTGTGTGAGAATGCTGTGCCCAGATAGAGGTGTGTATAATTGTAGTAAAGTTATGTGCTGTCCGGACAAATTACCTAAAGATTCAACTCCTTGCCTGTAGGTTTAGCTGGAGCTTCAGTTTAAAAGCTGACTTGGTCACATCTGACAGGGCTGGATGTCCTTATCTTCAGCAGGTCTATTTGCAGAATGTTTTCCCACTTAGGGATTTAGAAATGAATGGAACCCGTGATCCTGAAAGCCTGCGTCACCCTAGAAAAGGGACCTACCTAATCTGCTTCAGATGCACCTGAATGTTACCCTACTTTTTATACTACTTTTGTGAAAGGATAGAATGTTGATACGCAAGAGAAGGTGCTTGGAAAGTCTTCCAGGGAATGGCATTTATCCTGTTTCTGTAAGACTTGTTGTTCTGGATGACTCAAAAAGTTTTCTTTTGATTAGGAACTTCCCGCACTTTTTGCACTCAGTTAGAACCTCAGGTGTTCTCATGGTCAGATGTGCACAGCTTCTACAAGAGCATGGGAGTCAGGAGACAAGTGTGAAACTGCAGTTGTTTTGGGTTTTGATTCTGTCTTTAAACTGAAATGAAAGATGTTAGCAAGATACCCATCTCAAAAAAAAAAAAAAATTACAAACCACTTGCTTTGAGACCTGAAAATAGTGTGGGAGGCTCTCGAGGCTCTTGTCCTAAAGTGCCTCCCATCAAGTGCACAGCACTTATCAGCCCATCCTTTCTGAGGATGTAAATTCCAAGCCTAATGCATTCTTTGTAAATATGGATGGCCTTTGTGTGGAAGATGTATACTGCTAGCAAGGGGGAGAGAAGGCATATTTGCATGCAACTTTCACATCTGCTGCTGAACCCAAGAGCCTGATTAGTATCTGCATTCCTTTCCCCAAATAAACAGAGAGCCAAATGGCTTGCATATCTCCCAAAACGCCTCTTCCCCTGTCCACAGTCCTCTCTGGCCTCTTCCTTAGGCCTCTGCAGGGTGACGGAAGACAAGGGATGCCACATACATTTCCTTTTTCCTGGTCACTACAGGGACAGAAACTGAGCTCTGGACAGAAGGGCTGGGAAATGATGTCAAGGTGGCTGATCCAGAGCAAAGATTCCATACCACTGACAGGGAGCTGGTTTGGCTAGCACATGCTCACCATACCATAATTCAGGACATTGAGCAGAGTTATTTTTTTTCCCAGATGTAATTACTTTCAATTTTGTTTTCCGGCCAACAAAAGTAAATGTATTGGCAATGTATGGGCAGCATAGATGCCAGTGCTGTTTTGCTTGACACAACGACAGCATTGTTATTCACTGTAAAGCACTTGTGATACTGCTACCAGACTGGTAGCACTGCTGTAATAGGGACTTCATGTAGTTAATCTAAAAGCGACTGGATTATATTCTTTCCTCTTTATCCCCTTCAGAATCTGGTAGTTATTGTTCTCTTGGTTTAGGGTAGCCCACTCTCAACAGGAGGGAAAAGGAGCTGAGTGTTTCACTTGAGAAAAGTATTGTAGTTCAGACCCCTGTACCACAGTGAAAAAAATACCTTGTATGGTTTTTGAAATGATATATTCTTCCTGGTAGCAAATCAGAGGTTAATGAATATCTCAACAGGTGTTGGGAAGCACTCTTCAGTCGCTGATGCCTCCAGAGCAAATACCATATTCAGGACCTGGCTGCAGTATAAAGCAGAGCATACTCCTCCAGCAGCTGTAATTGTAGTATCCTGTTACATCATTACAATCCGAATAGGACAGCACATTCAGAGTTTGTTCATTCAGTTAAAACGGTAATAACTGCTTGGTAGAGATCTGGATGACTGAGGTACATATATACATTAAAGAGCTTATCTTGGGGTCATCAACTATTATTAAGCAAACTGGCTTCTTTTAGCAAATAGGATGGAACATTCATCTACTGTTGACAGACACAAATTTTCTCCTGTGTTCATGGATGAGTCACTGTGCAGTTTTGTCTTGCCATCTGTATGTCTGTATACTTAAACAAGGTTGGGTGTGTTCCAGGGAAGTGTCAAAAAGCAACACCAAGCGCAGTGATAACAAGACAGGCAAAATTTCTGTGTCCCTTTGACAAAAGGGTCTGCCCCAAGTGCTAACAGTTCCCGCAGGGGGTGGGAAGGAAATGGGAGGCTGTCCTGCCTGCCTAGCATGGCTCTGCAGCTGCAGGACAGGAGATGTGCTGCTCTAACAGCTCAGGAGCCCCAGGGAGCTTACGGCTCCTGCAGGCACAAGGACTTGTGTTTCTTCAAGTGCAGCGTTGGTCTTGGCACCACCAGGACCTGCTGCTGCTGCTGTTGAAACATCCTCCTGAGGTTCAATGAGTTCATAGTGTTCAAGGTCAAGCAGAAAATAACTCCATGTCAGAAATAAATTTAAAAAAAGAAGGTAGGCTCTATTCCTGGTGATGCCTTCCAGGCTGCTTTACTGTTCTATCAATATTTTAGTAGATTAAAAAACATTCCCCTTTACTACGTATAAAAGTAGGATCTTTCAGCTTTTTCTGGAATGTTGCTTCTACTTTTCTACACAGCTATTTGCCACCAGCCACTATTTTCCTGGTGATCACTAAAATAGTGGATGATGTAGTCTTGTTGACGCAAAGGGATAAAAAGCATCCTCGAATTAACTGTTCTTTAAGGAAAAAAATATAACCACATCTTGGTAGGTGTGTTGGAGAAACAGGAATTCTCAATATTATTATTTATTTGGATTTAATTACTTTTGAAATACATGGTAATTTGGTAAAACCTATGCAATATTTTTGTCATATGCATACCAGATAATTATAAGTATAGAGTTTATTCGTTTAATTTGGACTACTTCAGAAAGTGAAATATATAATGGTGGAACTGCTTTGTTCTTTTTCTAATAAAAGGTAGGAGCTTTTGAGTGTTATTAGACTGAGATAAGCTAGGCTTCTGTATAGCACAATTTTGTATGTCTCAACTAGCAAAAGCCTTTGAAGTCCTATGAATCTTTCTGCTTGTTAATTCTTCCATTTGTTTGATTTTTGGTACAAAGAAAATGAAAGAATATGATGAGATTATGGCATTTTAAGTCAATATTTATTAAAAAATCAATCTCGATGAAAATCTGCCCATCCCTCTAATTAGATGAGGCAACTTGAGGTTGATTTTTAATTGCAAAAGTAATTACACGGAGCAGATAGCCAGTGACATTTGATTATCTAGGTGATTGATTAAAAAGCCTAGCTCACAGAGCAGATTGTCAGCCAGGGGAATCGAGACAAAAGAGCAAATTAAAAAAGTTGTCCTGTTAGTAATCACAAAATTCAAGGATGAAATTACAAAGCTAAACACCTCCAATCCACGTCATCTTTGTCACTCAACTGTCTGCAGCATGCCTGAGCTCAAAAAGGGGTGATAAAGAAATGGAATACTTTTAAAAAGATGAAGTATTTAGAAATATAGAAATAAAAGAGCAAAAGCACTGCTGAGAATAGGGACTTTAACCACACAAGCAAAGAAATAAAAATGTCTCTAAATTGTGACAGTTCAATTTCCCTATGCTCTTATGAAAGCTCATTAAAACCAAGCGAGTTAGTCAAATTAAATATGCTGGGTAGCAAAATATGTGTTTAGTGACAAATCTTAATGATTATTTAAGAATCTAGTCAGGGTGATCCCTTTTTCTTCCAATATATGTATTTTACAGTGGATATTCACATAGTTTTCTAATATTTTGAATTAATTAAAATAATTTTAACTGATGGTGGGCTATAACAGCAATGAGTACCACTGATACCTTTAAGTAATGAACATTATAAAATGTTCATGAAATTCATATATCAGGCAACCTGAATAAAGCAGGAAACAGAATGAAAATTGGGTTGGCTTATAATATCCCATTTTGTGTTTAGTTTTATGATTCTTGCCTCCTTGGGCTGTGCTGTTCTTGTGAGTTGGTCCAATGAGTTGATGAGCTACAAATGTAGCAAGTGACATCCTTGTGCATGGTGGAAGGGTGAAACTAGATGGTTTTTAAGGTCCCTTCCAAGTCAAGCCTTTATGTGGTTCTGTGACTCTAAGAAATTGTGGAACAGATCCTTACATCAGGTTTTGCTATCTGCAGCATGATGTACAAAGTGCTTCCATTGACTCTGGAGGCTTTGTATCAAGTTCAGTGTGTGACATTTTCTTCTTCTTCTTTTT
>VXBU01011431.1:558090-601755 GCA_013400315.1 Bombycilla garrulus | reverse complement strand
TTTTTTTTTTTTTTTAACCTTGACAGAGTAATGCTGTGTTTTATCTGAATTATCAGATTGTTTTAGCCAAATAGTCTTCAGCAGAATAATTCCAGGCAGCTCAAAATTATATTAAAGCCTGAAACTCATTCATGAACAATAACTGCATTTTTTGAAACACCATGTGACTTCTTGATATCACTTTCCTGTCATTAAAACAAATGTCTGGCATTTTCTAAACCTCTGATACCTGAGAAGTTGTGCCATAGAAAAGGCTGAGATTGAACAGCAAATAATTTCAGTTCATGAAACTGGAAAATATGCAGAGAATTTTAGAATCTATTTTATTAGAATAAAACAACCCAGTAGAGAGGAGAAAGTGAAATTTCCTAAGCCTCCCATCTAAAGTCAATGAACGTAAAGACCATCAGCGTTCAGAGTCCTGGAGAGTTCAGCTGCTGCCAACTGGTAACAAGTGGTGGGTTCAGCACTGTGGGTGTCAGCATCACACCTCTCATCTGCTGTCTAGAAGTCAGTCAGTAAAATATTTCTGATCCAGTTATAAATTCCATGGAAGTAGTCTGGTTTCCTTCTTCTTTAGTATTGTCATTGAGAAAAAGACATGATTTCTAGACTGTTGGATTTGTTAAATGCCAGCTCTGTGTTGTTCTTTTTTGAGGCTCTACTAACTGTCACCCATCAAAGTGTAATCTGACAGAGTAAAAAAATTCAAATTTTTAATGGTGCTACTTGGATATTACAACACTGTGTAGGTTTCCAGGTTCCTGATAGACCTTTTGCATAAAAGCACATGAACATTGAAAGAGAGATGGATATAGACCTTGGTGAGTTTCTAAATCCCTGACTTAAAAACTCCAACCATCAAACCAAAACCACACCAAAAACTCAAAACCAAACAAAAAAACGAAAACAAAACCCCCACAAACAAAACAAAAAGCCCAAACAACAACAGCAACAACAACAGAAATCCTGCAAAAAATGCAGGAAAGTCAAATTATTAAATAGTGACTGGGCTGAGTGCTTTGGAAATAGATAATTTTTCAAGAGAACAATTTGAACAGGGAAGTGCCATAGAAAACCGGTCTCCACTTCCAGCACAAAAATAAGTGTGAGCATGTTTGTAGACATTGTCACAATAGTCTTGGGTTCTCTTTCAGCATTTTGAGGAGCTGGGGTGAAAGCAGCAGAAATAATTTTCTACAAGAGCAAATGCCTTTTCATTTAGCAAAGAAAATATTTTTAAAAATTATAGATTTTGGTAATTTGAATGCTTTCTCCAGATAATCTCATTTCCCTGCTATTTCTGAGACTCAAAGCAAAATCACCAAATAAAGTCAATCTTGCCTTTTGGAGCTCTAATACTAATACTGATTCTAAGTCTAATGCTACTACTTCCATTTATGATGTTTAGAGTTCATGTATCACTGTAGAGACAGTGTTTTTCTTTGCAAGCTTAACATTCTTTACACGATTGCATTTAGGATTGTCTCTTTTTCTCATATGGAAGCCACTTCACAAAAATGGACTTTTGCATTGTATGGTCATGGAACCCTCATCCCAGTTTTCCAAAACAGCTGCATTGGGTGATCTAATGTTTGTGTTTTTTCTGTTCAGTTTTCAGTCCTTCTGAGTCTGAGTACTTCTATTCTTGCCTTTGCCTGCATTAAACAAGAAATTCAGATGTTGGTAATTAACTGGAGTTCCCCTGCTGCCAGACCAAATTCAGTTCCAAAAAGCCCTGTATATTGCTACTTCTGCATTTGTTAACAATGTCCAGACAACAGGTCTGCAATTAGATTCCCATCTGTTAGGCTGAGCATTTAGCATAGCCAATGGATGCAAATGAACTTGGGTCCCTCAGTGGAGTAGATCCTTAACTAGCAGTATTATATTTGAAAAGAAATTTAGCAGCTCATGATAGGGAAGAAGATGAAATTTTCAATAATACAGCAGCTCTAAAATGTTTAAATGAAAAAAATAAAATACTGTTCCAACATATGATGAAATAGTGTTTCCAAATATGATGGATTCTCCAACAAATCAGAAAATATATTAAAATATTTCTGTTTTCCTCAATGTCTTGAATGCTGCATTAGATTGAGGGGAAAAGTGCTAACTTTAAATGTTAGGTATACTGTTTACTGCATAAAGTAATGCTGCATGATTATATAAATGTTAGAATTCTGCACCAATTATTTTTTGAGACTCTTATAGGAATGCTTCAAAATGTTAAATATTTTGCAGGATAAAATGGAGGAGGCAGAGGGATGCATTTTTAGAAATTCTTGTGTTTAATCTCAGACTGCAATTTTGTATCAGCTCTAACGGCGTTATAATAAGGGATAATCCTACCAAGTCCATAGGCTGTGTGTTGGAGGATTAGCTAAAGCTTGCATATTTAAATGTTTCATTTTCTACTGGTATGTCTGTAAAATAGACAGTAAAACCCACTTAAACTAATACCTGTTGAAGGACTAAAACAGTAAGAAAAGAAACCTTTGTGCAAACTCAGATTTTCTTAGAGTATTAATTGTATTACTCTTTTGCCTTTTCAGAATTTGTAAATTAAAAATTAAATATTTTACATATAGTATATATATATATATATAAAAAGTTTAAAGGGCCTTTTTTCTTATACATTAAAAATATAATAATTCTGATGTGGATTTATTTTGCATTTTATATTAACTTATTTATGGCTCAGAAAAAAACAAGATTCTAAACTAATAGTAAAAGATACCTTTGTAAAGTGATACTTGCAATTATTTTGGTGCCTTAGCAAAGCAGGAAGATGGGTTTTGGTGGAGTTTGTTGCATATAGAATTCAAATTTACACAGACTAGTTTATATTATGGCTTCTTTTTTCTCTTTGGGTAGTAACAATGAGCATTTCCAATGGTGGTGGGACTTTATTCAGCTAGAGATTTGTCATAGTTGCAAATTATGCACTCCAAATTTCTTAGCAAATCAAGCACTAAGGTGACTGAGAGAACAGGTACAAAAACAATTGTTGATATTACAATTTAAGTTTAAAAAAAGTTTCTAAGGTAACTAGCCATCAACATATTGTTTCTGAGTTTGGGATTTCCTTGTTCTCCATGACAGATATAATGAGATGGTTCATCGTTATATCTAAAGGGCTGAGGATGTCTGTTTAATAGCATAGAGTACCAGCTCGGCAGAGTAAAAATGGGCATTTTCATATTTCATCTTCTCAGTGCAGAGCAATGCACTGGCCACCAGCTGCACCAGGAAGCACATAAGACCTTCCTTCACAAAACAACCTGGATTTCCCAGTATACTATTTTTTCCCAGAAAGGTTTTGAGCAATCACCGTCCTGTTGTTCACAGCTGCAGCACTCCCTTACCAGGGGAGTCTGATAAATCTCTTTATGGCAAAGGTTCTGAGCATGGCACTGCTGTGGGGACGAGATGCAGCTCTGGCTGCTGCTGGCGGCCTCAGGAGCAGTGTCAGCAGGGCAGTGCTGCTCTCCCTGTGTGAGCACAGCTCTCTTTGCTTGTATGCTTGGGGCGAGATGGAAACGTGCCCACTGGAAGGATGTGCCCTGCACTGCAGAACCAGCTATGACTTTTGCATTGAATTTAAGTGAATGTATTTAAAGATTATTTTGGGGGTTTCCCTTTGAGAAACATTGCATCTATTTGTTTCAGTTTAAGAAGCAGTGTGGGATTGCTCAGGATGAGGTGTATGCTGCTTGTCACTATTACAAAAGTGCAGATATTTGCCTCTGTAGGATTTGACTTTTCAAGGTCTGACAGAAGATGTGCAGGATCAGAATTTCCTGCCAGGCAAGCTGTTGGTTCAAGTGTACCGCAGACAGGGTGGGAGCTTGTGATTGCCTGGTCCATAGCCTGCTAATCTTCCAGATTAGTCTATGCTTTCTCCCCTGGGGACTAGCAGGCCATCAGCAGAAAGCAAGAGCAATCCATTGCTCTTCCATTGACGATAAACAGAGTGACAGCAGTTAGAAACCTTGTGGCAGTGCTGTAGAGATCTGGGAGTGTATGTGGGTATGGTGTTTTAATCAGTCACATTTCTCTTGCTCTTCTTAAACAGAAATCTGCTACTTAGTCTGCATGTTTTCCAGAAGTGGTGTTTTCTTACCATGTAAGACCAGTAGTTTCACATTCTTGATTTCTTATTTTTGAATTAATCTTCCACAAATTCTTCTTTTGATAACTTTGCGTTATTTAATGATTGTGGGGTTGTGGGGGTTTTTTTTTTGTTTTTTTTTTTTTTTTTTTTAATAGGACTTTTCACCTTTGATAATAAGCACCTCAAGCTTTCCATTGCAATGCCCACCAGCTACCTTCTTTCTTGTTTCAATTGCATTGTTACTACCTGGAGGTAGGTCTAATAACACAGCATCAATGTCAGCATTCAAGTAAGGAAATTAACCTAATAATTGTCTCTTAAATGTGTTCTTTCATTACACAACTACTGAGAGCAAGGGGCAGAGGTCATTTAACTTGCACAGTGATCACATTTGCATTAGCATAGAAAACCATTACCTCAGTAGGTTATAGATAATCCTACTGATAGCATTTAACCAGCCTAATTTTTCTAATAAAGAAAAACAGTGATGAGATTAAAAAAAAAAATTGGTCAACAGAACTCATTTAATGAACACCAACTAATCATCCTGGCTAGCGTTTCTTGGAAGAAGTGCAGACAATTTTCACTCCACTCCCACTGGAGATATACCTGCCAGCCCTTTGGAATCTGTTCTTTGCATTTATTCTTTTGCTTGTTTTGTGGCGTGGAAGACAGCTTGGCTTTTAGTATTAATTTGTTATTGCATATCCTCCTGATTGCTTTCTGCCATAAGGGTTATGTCCACAATGCTGACAAAAAAGTGAATGCACCCTTTTTAGATGTGGCTGAGCAACATTTGGATGGGCAGATCAAAGACTGTTAGCAATCCAGCTATTTTGGTGTGAGCTGTGGGTTACAAAATGCGCTCACCTGAGGAAGCGCCGGAGTGCTGAGCTGTGCTGGATTCTGTGTGCTGCTCACCACGGGCTGCCCTTGCGCCAGCAAATGTGCAGCTGGCTCAGGTGTAGCCAAACACCTTTGTTAGTGCTCTGACTGCCATGTAAACACACTCTTGGTGAGCTGAGCTGCTCTGTTTCTGGCTTGCAGCCTGGCCCTCCACAGGGCCCTAATGGAGTTGACTTTTGTGTGTTTGAAATCTGGTTTGCTGCTTCCCAGGGCAAGGGTTTTAGCTCATCTTCACAGCATTGCCTTGTCCGTCTCTCCTCTGGAAAACACAGTCTGAGCCCCTTTGTTAATACATTGTTTAATTTTTTTTCCTCTCTGAGCATGAGATGTTGACACTTTTGAGGCCATTTAGTTGTGGAAGCAGAAACCATGGGATACATTAGTTATACCTGCAAGTAGCAAAACTTCCACTCTGAATGGGCTGTGTTCTGTCGCAGCAAACACTTCCAGTATCAAGCCCAGCTTTGGGGACGCTTCAGGCTGTATTGGATCAACACTGTTTTCGTTCGGTAGGAGGTTGTCTCCAAGCACCCATTCGCTGTTGGATTTGCTCAGTCTTTGCGAAGTCAGTATTTTTCTCTGCTGTGTGTGGGAGGCTTCTTCAAGACAAGCTGTGTGGTTTTTTGATGGTGTGCTCCATGATCTCCATTTATGTCTGTATGGCTGCACACCGAGTGGAGTGGGGAAGGCTGATGGCAGCATTTGTCTCTCTCCACTCTCTGTGGCTCCACTTCAGACTGCCTGGGGAGCCTGAAACACAACGTAAATGCTGCTGCATGTTGGTCATCTGTATTAAAAGTCCTACCGTGATCCTTGCCCTGCAGGTACCGCAGCCTTCCTGTGCACTGTTGTGTGCTATAACTGTAGCACATTATCATGTTAATCATTATTATTATCCTTTATCTATAGTAAAAGATAATCTGTTATAAAATAGAGTCAGGATGGGAGACAGTTAAGCCAAGCAGAGGGAATCATAAGAACCAGGAGAATAATGTGGGTTCCTGGCCTCAGTGAAAAAGGGGAAAAAAAGAAAAGTGAATGTTTTTGCTTTTCTGATATACTGTTTGGCCTTTGATATCCCATACCTTGTTGACAAAGAGGAAGAAAGCTTCCCCATCACTAGTTGCTTATTATTGCTAAACTGCTATTGAAGCATACTTGAAATTCATTTAATATCTCTTTCACATTTTCTGTCACACAGGGAATCAATATTCAAGCTAGACTGTCACCTCCAGAAGTAACCCACAGAACCACCTTCCCTCAAATACTTTTCACATTAAGTGCTGCCCCCTGACACGTACCCTTTCCCCAGCCCTACCCCGCCTCGGCTCCGCTGGTCTGTGGTCAAAGTGTTAGGCAACAGTTTTTATTAACTGTAATAACAATATTGCAGGGATGGCCAATTTAAACTGAAGTCCAAGCACAGCTCTGCATTTCACAGCTGATTCATATTGACGAATGCTGCTTACCCTGTGAACTGTGAGCTGCTGGAATGAGCAACACAGCTGCGGTTTTCTTTCAAGTTCCAGGATCCAAAGGCAGCAGTAATTGTTTTTGAAATGTTTCTTTTTGTTCTTATTAAAGAAGTTCATTGTATACGTTGAAACCTGGATCATTTCTGCTCTGATTTGCTTCCCTTTTCACTGCCAGGCTGAAAGCGCAGGAGCAGTGAGTGTGTTTTGGATTGCTTCTAAGCCATAATAAAAATATCCTTTCTGCAGGGAAAGGGTGCCATCTCGGCCATTTCCTCAGAAATGTGTAGTCCATAATTAGTCAGGGTTTCAAACTCAGAGTGCTAAGTGGAAGAGACAAGGCAAACAAGAAACCAAACAAAGTAACTCAATTTTTATTTAAACTAACATAACAGTGCAAAAATATGTTAGTCATATATCATGACAGATTCTAGCCCAGACTAATTCAGTTCTTCGTGTGTGTATTGGCATAGGGAATCAAAGAGCGTTTGAAAAGATGTGCTTACAAAGTAAGGCACTTTACCAACTGTCAGGAACTGCTTTGAACCGCATCCTTACCCCTAGATACTATTTACCTTGAGGATGTACACTGTATATGCTCTCTTCAGCTTAAAGGCCCCAGGCTTGAGTAGCAGCAGTTACTGTATCTTCCAAAAACTCCTTGTAAATTATCACATATGTGCCTTGCAGCACCAGGCTGTTTGCTCAGCAGGCAAACACAATGCAGCAGCATTATTAAATTTCCATGAAGTTTACCAAATTTGCAGGATCAGTAGGGCGGACTCAACGGGGAAGCTTTCCTACTGCCTACAGCACCTTTAAAGCAGCTGATGGTGCTGCTGATACTTTGCATTCTGCTGTTACTCTACTGCTGTAGCCATCTACTTAATCTCCACAGCAAAGATTAGTTTATTCGATTAAGTCTGTTCCCTATAGACCATCCCTGTAGCTCCTTGGAAGGCATCAAGACTGTGTGTCTCCAACCTTTTACCAGCTAAAAAAGATTCAATAAAGTAATCTTTTCCCCCTCCTTTCATATGATTGGAAAATAAATTGAAAATGAATTTCAGTTATTGCTTGTGTTTTAAATATGAGATAAAGGTCAGCCCCCTCTAGCTATCTCCATAGATGGAGATTAACATGAGCATGTTCCATTATAAAATCATATAGCAGTTTTGTAAATCTGTCAAGTCATCTACAAATATATAATTAGTCTGTTAGATTTTGAAATCAATAAACAATGACTTTTTAGTGCTGTGTCTAGAAAGCTTTGCCAGAGAGTGCTTTAGGCATAGGAGTCCAAATAGCAAAACATTTGCGCTGTATACATTTTGTTGCTCTCTGGATGTTTAGATGTCAAAGGTTAATTGAAAATTAGGTGTATGTGTGTGCTTTTTTTATTACACTTTTTAACTCTACTTAAGAAATTTAAGAAAGGATTTTTTGTTGTTGTTGTTGTTAAAGCAGCATGTCAAACAGTAGATGTTCAAAGTGTAAACTTCCAATTTTTCTTTTCATAGTTGGCTCCAGTGAGATGGTGACTGTGAATGTTTGTAAGGCAACATTCATAGACATATTTATACAAGGCATGTGTTCACCGTTTGTCATCACTGTCACAGAACATGATTTCCCGGGTCAGAAAATTGACTTCAAAGCTTGACCCTGAAGATTTGACTTGCCTGTTTGCTTATTCTGGTTCAAGATGTGATGTCAAAAGCTGTCCTATTAGTGGCACCTTTTCACATTTAGTTTGCTCAGGTTGATAATAATGATACTGGAAGGACCGCATTTTGATGTTGAAAGAGGGGAAGGAGCACTGCTGAAATTGATGGTGTTGACAGTAGGAGGTGAGATTGGGAAAAGATATATTAAAATGTGGATATTATTTTAAGTGACAACATTCTCTTGTTAGAATGCTATGTGTCATCATGAAATTAAATTTGTTGGTGTATCCTGTCCCTAAACTAAGATTCTGTTTTTCATATCATATTGGCACTGTTTATATACCAGCTGCAAATACATATATACATATGGTTTGAATGCAATTTTTAAAGTGGATTAATGAGAATATGCTTATTAGAATGGATGACACTGTTTCTTTTAATAATTTCAGTGCTGAATTTTGATATGCAGAAATTCATTGTTTCTAAAGCCTATTTGCTTTAGAAATAGGCTCATATAATTTTATCTCCCACTCCCAAAATCAGAACTGCTATCATTCATCTCCTAGTTATGTTAGTGTGGCATTGTTTCAAGTTGCTGAATATACATAGGGCCCTGTCAGAATCCAGAGATCTCAAAGAATGAAAAAAATTTAAAATTAGATTATTGAAACACTTAACGAGAAGGCACTGTGGCAGAATAAATGTCAAATCAATAACTTAATGCTCATGATTGAGTATCCTGGGTTTTAACTAATGATTACCTGTTTATTGATCTACCATTTTGACACCAAAGTCAGAAATACTGATACTCTTTATTTAAAAAAAAAAAAAAAAAAGACAAGGAAAGGGATCTCGTGCAATGTTGCATCTACATCAGTGACGATTTCCATATCATGCTGATAGCTTGACATGGTTCAATTTACCTGTGTTGTTTGCAGCTACTGAAGTTCAAATAGATGGGTCTCTCGTTTTAATATGACCTCATAACAGTTAATTTATATTAGGTCATATCTCAAAGTTTCCAAGGTACTTAGCTGGCATAGACCTCAGTGGGATGTAAAGCAGAGAGTGTGTAAGGTCATCACAGAGGAGAATTGCAACCATGAGCCTTACTTAGGGTGCACAGCCCTGAAATCCTTTGTTGGATGTTAATAGCTTTCACTTGTCAATTTAGAACACTTACTATTAATAATAATAATTTCATTTCCTGTGATTGCTTGTTTTTATAATTGTGACTAGTACTCACTTTTCTTTTTTTCATCTCACCACTATAGTTAGTACAAAATTCCCATTGCATTAAGATCCAGTATTTAGGGAGCTGTCCATTTCTTCCCTGAGCACTTGTGGGTTGTGATCCCTCTGTGTCATCAGGTAAAAACTGCAGCTGCCTCTCTGTGTAGTGCTTGGCACTTTTTTTGGTGTGAGGCTGTCTGGGTAGAGGTGATGCTGCCGTTGGGGGTTCTGCAAGCTTCTAAGGTCACAAGTACAATTTCAGTCTTAAGAATCAAGTTATATTGATTTTTTGGCTAATTTGTTTTTTAATTCCTTGATGTTCACATTGTTGTGTTTGGGTTGCTCTTTTGTTTCTATTTTTTTTTTTTAAGAAAATTTTAAATATTTTCTTCCTGTGCAGTTTGTATAAGAACAGCTTTCTCTCTCTAAGCACCAACAGTGTCTGTTCAATTGGTGTAGCAGTAGAACAAATTCCAGGAGTTCCTGGTAAGGGGAACAGGAGGCACAAACAGGTTGACAAGTAACATTGTAGTCAGGGTATAGGAGTGGTTCTCACCTGTGAAATAGTCAGATTCTGAAAGCTTCACTTGAAAGTACATTCCAGTCCCACAAATAAAAATACTTCAGTAGATGAATATGGATTTCACAACTTCACCTAGTGGAAAGGCATCATCCAGCTGGTAGGGGGGGTTGATGGAATTAAATTTGACTAGTGTTCTCTTTTATTGAGGGGGCTGCTTAGCCTGGGTAAAAATTATACAATAATATAATATCATCTAAATCAAGATAAACACTCAGGAATATGTAATAAGGATGATATTTCTTGCTGTTTAGCTTGTCTGCTTGTACAAATTTAAATTTAAAAAGTTCACTGGGAAGCCCAGAGTGCTTAAACACTTCATTTCTTGCCTAAAAACTGAAGTGAAACCGAATCACAGTCAATTTTCTTGGCTGCATTCATTTCAGAATAACCATTGAGTAAGAATGTTATTTGAACTGCAAGCAGTAAATGACCACTCTTCGTGTTGTTTGTTTCTGCCATCTCCTTTCAAATGTACAAAAATTTCTGACACCTTTCCAATCAAGACAGGTTCGGGGCAGGGGGAAAGAGGAGAGGAAATATGTAGAACAAAACCGAGTAAAAAACTCTATTAGGTGTAACACAAACATATCGGTGGTAATTAGAGAATCTTGTCAGCAAGAAAAGTCACCTTGACTTTAAAAACTAAATAAGTTCTAAATGAGCTGCTAATTATGATGCATCTCTAACTGAATGGTTGAGCTCATTTTTAAGCACTCTTCTTGCTTAAATAGTTCACATAAAGTTCTTTCCCCCCCTTTTTTTCTTTTTTCCACTCCCCCTAAACAGAGTTGGTTGGTCAAGTTGATCTCTTGTTTGAAATTCAATCAAGGGCATTAAAGTGTAAACCAGTTGGAAAAACAAATTGCTTAGGGAAATAATTTGCAACAACAAACAAGCACTCGTAATCTTCTTACAGAAATTAATGAAGGGAAAACCCCCTCAGCTTGGGTGGATAATGATCCTTAGCTATCATGTAACAAGCCTAGAAGGTTTAGGGAGAAGGTGAAAATTAAGAATGCCGGATTAAACTGAACTTCCAAAGGAACAAAAAGAAATTCAGGATAAAGATCAGTTCTCCCACTTTGAGATTGAAAAGTAGTTCTGATCTGGAAAGAGCCTAATCCTTTATGCAAATGTGGTTTAAAGTTTAAGTTTTCATCTCGGAATATTTTTTTATTTCTATCATACAGCTAATAAATTAAATACTTAAAAATAATTCAGACAACTATCTTGTTAACAGTCACTTTACACAATGAAAGTTTTTCATCAGGTAGAGCTATAAAACTGGTAAATGTGAAAAAAATTATCTTCTCATGATTGTCTTTAATGCTTATTCTTTACTAATTAATCTCTTCAAATTATTTAACCACAAAATTGAGATCTCTTCACATTAGGGCCTACCCCAGAGGATATTCATGAGGGATTTCCTGATTACTCAACAAAATTTAATTAGTTTTCTCAGTACCTACATGTTTATCTTTTAATAATGATAGGAGCTACCTTCACTTCCACTGAGAAACTAAACTTCCATTTCAGTTGGTCCTCATTGAAATAAATAAGCTGATGATTTATTTATTATGTCATATATGTTTTACTTTAAAAAATGTAAAAAATATTTCAGTAAAAGTTTTTAATTATCCTATTTCTGTTAAGTTTTGGAAAAGATCACTGAGCACTGCAGTTAATTATCTCTTCCTCCACAAAAAAAAAAAAAAGGAATACGTGTTCGAGTTGTCTTCTGTCTTTTCCCTTATCTTAAGGCTTATCATTGCTCAAGGTTTGTTTTAAGTCAGTGGAAGTGCTGAAAAGCAAAGTGATGGAAATACATGTTTTGTAACTGTTAGGACAGGTGGAACAATTCTGTCAAAATATCACATGAAAGCTTTACTAATTAAATGAAAAGGAGGTATTTGGGGATCTGTGCTCTGTCTCTAGGGGGACCCCGGGGGAAGGCAGTTGGCAGTCGTCACCCAACTCAGCTCAATCCCAATGCAGTGGAAGTTGGTGGATGTTCGTTTAGGCTCCAAGCCCACAAACACACTCAGACAGTTAGATTTATGGGACAGTTTGCAGTGCATCGGGCTAACTGCATACTTAGGCATGCCTTTGCAGGAGTGGGCAGTGCCTTGTCGTGGCACACTTAGTTCACACGTTTTCAGAGGAATGGTGACATCAGGAGGTGTAAGAATTTCAGGATACCTACTCAACAGGTCTGAAATGTGTTACAAGTGGTGTGAAGCCTGCTGAAAAATGTTATTTAATCTTGAGGGATGAGGGGGAGAGTGCAGGGAGAAATTGCCTTTAAAACCAAAGCAGTAATAATTACTTTAAAGTTTTGTACTCTGTATCACCTTGCCATTAAGCCTGATGTTCTCCTTTCGCGGAATTTCTTCTGGCCTGTTCTCAAATACATTTAAAGTGCTAAGTAATACGAAGTCAATGAAGCTCGTGATACTTTAAAGTTCTTAGAGACTGATTGTTTTACATTTCTGTGTAGATTAGATCAGACTGAGCAGAAGTCACTTCATATGAAATATCCTCGAGTGTGTAATCGTTTGATTTAATTTTGTAGCCTCAATCTAGAATTTAAGTGAGAAGAGTGAAATAAGAAGTCCTTCATATTCACTTCATTCTATCTTTTTTCATGGCTTGTCAATAATTCCTTGTATGAACAGATATACAGGAAATTGTACACATTTTGAAAGCTTGAGTAGCTGTCTAAAATATTCCAGTAAAAATCTGTTTATTCTTTTTCTTTCTAAAAGAACTTTAAAAAGTGTTAAAAGGAATTTTTTAAATCATGCTTAAAATAATGATCATATCAGTGTTTACACAGTTTTTGGAAAAAAAATCAAGCTTCCAAAAGGCAGATCTATCAAGTATGGAAAAAATATGCTTTCAATGTAGCATTTTTAAAAAACCATTTCCCTTTCAACCATATTAATGTAGGAATAGAATTATACTAAACCACATTTCTTTAAAATTATCATACTTACAATCCTTATCTGGTTCCTGTATCTATAACCTTGAGCATTTCCAAGACTGTGGGGCAGATACAGAATATCCGTGCCCAGCAGGGCAATGCAGTCATCTTTGTTTCACAGTCAGGAACCTGGAGCTCAGAGAGTCTCAAGCCCTGATCCTCAAAGGTATTTTAGGTGCTTAATACATTTCTCACAAAAATTTAGAATTCTTGCTTATTTTCATTGAGAGTTAAAAGCTTAACAGAAGTATTTCTAATCCCATTTGAGTATCTCAACCTGAATGATCAAGATATTTTCATAGAATAGGGATTTAAATTTGGTTTCCCAAATCTTAGGCTGGATGCTTTAGTTATCAGGCCCCTCCTTCCTGTAGCCATGCTCCTGCAGATTAAGCCCAAATACTACTGCAAAGTAGATGAAACTAAGATATGAAATATGTTCATGGTTAGTGGTACAAATGTCCCTTGTACCCATAAAATGGTGCACCTTATATTTTCTGATTTGTTTCAGTGTCTAACAAAATCTAGGCACGAAAAAAGAGGCCATCCTAATAAATATGAATATATCCATCCAAATAATGCCTGGCCTAGTCCAGTTCCTAATAATTTTGAGTTCAATGCGAGATTCATGCAGAGTAGTCTAAGTCAAACAGCTCTGAAAATAAAAAAAAGTTTATAGTTCAAAGATTTTTGGACACAAAGATGAGATAAATATAGTAGCAACTATTCATCTTAGAAGTTTTCTAGCATAACTGTCTATGATTTTTAAGTGCCAAGTTAACAGGTTATTGGGATTCTCTTCAGCATTTGTGGCAGTAATTACATGCCAAGAGAAACTGTGAGGAAAAGAAAACATCTGTGGATTCTTTTTGGGGAAAAGACCTCATCTAAGATGCTTGTTAGTTAAAGATAGGAAGGACTCCATGTAGCAGCCCGTATCACTTAAATGCTGCTAGCTGCATCTTTCAGCTTGTTCTTTGCCAGCTTAAAGTTTTGCATTAAAAGTGCATATAGATGTAGGAACTGCTGCAATAAAATTGGCATACTGGGGACTTTGTTTACAAAAGTTCAGAGTCACCCACCTGCCAAAGGAAGGAGTTGTAGTGCATCCGTAGAGCTTGGGCTGTTCTTCAGCAGCCAGGACTTAGTGGGAAAGTGGGAAATGTTGGCTCTTACAATTCCCTCACAGCAGGAAATGTTTTCATACTCATTTTATTGAATCTGCAAAGCACAAGGAGTGCTTGGCTTTGAGAAACAATCCCAGTACTCCAGAGGTCCAAAAGAAGAAGTCATAGACAGAAATAACATATGGTCTCATAAATATTTTGCATGCTGGTGGCTCAAGTTTGGGAGGACCTAAAATCATCAAAGATAATTTAGCTTTAATTTACCAGGTCCTGCTTCAAATTGTGAGACCCCCACCAAAAGGCCTCCAGCTTCCTATAAGAAACTTTTATCTAGTTTAGCAGAAACTCCTGGATGATTCTTGAAAGTACATGTAGAGTTCTAACTGCCAGTGGTTTTGCTGATTCCTGTTTAATGCTGTGTTTTGTGTGCTGGTCCATGTTAAAGATTTCCTAAGTTCCTTACTACTGCAGAACTGGCTGCTCTGGCTGAGGAAAAGATCAAGCTTGAAAGAATGTCCTTAATTTGATGTTGTGTTGATGTCAAATAGAGCTGTATAATGGACCACAGAGTCCATACATTTACATTTATTCATGGGCGTTTGTGGAGTCTAGGTACCCTTCTGTAAATTGGGACCAGTGGTGTGAGCCTTGAGTAAAAAGGAAATAAACAGCAAAAAGAAATATTAACATCTATATGCTTTTGGTATAATTGTATGTGTAATACAATTTGTAATTGTTTCAATTTTACCAATGAGGGAACTAATGTACAGAAAATTAGGTATGTCATGTGAAATAACACAAGAGTTTAGAAACTAAATTGCTTTATCCTACTTTTGGGACCTGTAAGACCATTGCCCTACTCTTCTTTTTTGCTCATAATACTGCATATGTGATCACTCAAGTATTTTTGTAGGATGAATTTTATGTAACTTCATTATCCAGTTAAACAGTTTTAAAAATCACCCATAGTCTCTATACACTGCAAATCCATAGTTAGGGAGACAGTTTTGAAACATCTCATATGTCTGATTTTTATTTAAGATATAATTGTCAGTTAATTCACTATCACCTTTTTATAACCTATACAATGCATAACTATAACTGCAGACTGTAACCTCAATTTTTCACATTTATGGGCTTTCTTGTATATTAATCTAAGGAAAAGTAAAGATAGGGCAGTTGCATGTAGAACTTCATAAATAATAGTGCTGGAGGCTGCTGCCCAAGTTGTGAAAGCAGCACAGTTTTTCTCCTATGACATGAAGCTTTAAGGACTTTATGTCCTGATCAAGAAGGAATGCTTTAATAAGCATCCATGTTAGAGGGTTTGTGCTGTGTAAGCTTGGTACAGACCATATGGGCAAAAAGGCACATTGTGTGGCGACAACTGCCCTGCTTGTCATCCCCAGTCATACTTGCTCTAATCCTTGTTTTAATTTACTCTGCTTGTACAGCACCAATCCTGCCAGGGCGGTCCTTAGGGTCCCTTCATTCCTGCCATTTATGACAAGGAATATGCAAAGGCACAATTATTCATCCACTAAGGTGACAGAGAAGGGCTCTGCTTGGGAATATGTTCCCAGACTTGCAGCATCATAATGTCAGTTGTTAAAGCACTTTGCAGTTGCAAACAATTCTTGAGAGACTTTTTTTTTTTATGTTAAAAATTTTGAAAGCAGAAGTGCTAAGACTAAATTAATCCTTATTGATTAAGCAGTGCAATGTTGGAAAGTTTCAATAAATAACATTCTTCATACTTTATCTTTTATTCAAATGGGATAAATGGGATGTTTTTTGTCTTTCTCCTTTCACTTAATTATTGTGCCCTTATCATTTGTTTAACTTCAGACAAAGGATAGTATGTTGAGCCGCCCTTATTAAGTCTTACATACTGTATATTGTTTATATTCTGCTGTACACCACATTCCTAAACAGACAAAAAAAAAGAAAAAAAGCCAACAAAAAACCCTCAAGTGTAGCATTCAGCCTCTCAAGTCCATGATGTATTTCATTTGCTACGGTCAGAGCAATTTTAACAATGCCTTTCATTTTCTTATAGCCTAAAATGATTTTCTTTCTGTGAGGCCATTCTCCAAAAGTTCTCTTCCCTTTTCAGGGTATCATTTGCAATTTAAAGCTAACCTGGTGAGTGTACTCACAATAGGCTTGCCCATAAAATGGTTCAAGGCCTGCCTGCATGCCTAATGAGGTTGATGTTGAGCTATTTAGCTCTTTGTCCTTCCATAATATCTACTTAATGCAGTTCAATGGGAGTGGATTGTTAGAAGCATTAAAGATTCTATTAAGTCTTTACTAAAGCCACTCTATTCTAGTCCAGCTGTATAGTGGCAAGAGCATTAAATTTGAGAATGTAGTGGGAACAAGAGGCCTGAAAAAGCACCTATAAAAAAAGGACAAATTTCCTAACGAAGTAAGACCACACTCAATTTAAGACCTGTTACTTTTGTATCTAGATCTGAAGACTTTCTCAATGTGCATCTCACAGTATTCTGAATTACCTCTAGTTTCCCTTAATGGATGAACAAGGTACAGTTTAAATCTTCATCTATTTTCAAAGCGCGTGAGTAGATTTTTGCTTCACCACACTATTGAAAACAAATAGCATTGTGACTTTAATCTCAGAGAAACTACCAAAATCTTGCAAAGGCCTTCTTTCAGATAACATTTAAATGCAATAGGTCTTCCCATTTGCTTAAATACTGTAGTAAGATTGGTCTGCATCAGGAATTCAGAAATCTCTGCACTTTGAGGGGAAGACAAACAATGCTTCTGACAAAAACATATTCATTCACTTCCTTGTTTTGCTTAAGGGTTTGTTTTTTATCAGGTCTGTATGATGCTAACCACCAGCACTGAGACGAGGGGAAAAAAAAAAAAAAAGAAGGGGTAGAATGGCCAGGATTTCACACAGTTGGCATTGACTTGGCTTGAAGAGGCAAGCACTAAGCTGTCTTTTCAACCATAGTAAAAACCCTCCATCTGGCCACCCTGAAACTCTGTTAGCTTGTTCAACTCGCTGTCGGCTGATTGGGCTTTGTGAAGCAGAAGTAACAACATCAATAGTATAAACCCTTGCCACTTGAGAGTATTACATTTCATTTCATGCTTGACTTAATCAAAACTGGGGAAATGAAATTTACACCTTTTTGATGTTCTTTTCCCTGCTGTTTAAGGAGAAGAGTCTTAACCCATTTGATCTTCACATGCACCCAATAAATGACCAAATATGCCAAGCTGCCAAAAGCAGACGGCTGCCAGTTGCCAGTTTATGTCAGGTCACTGTGAGAGAGCTGAATGCAGAAGGTCTTGAGTTTCATACCAAATACTTTGGTTTCCAACACGGTATTTTGGTTGCAGTGTCAACAATTTAGCTTCCCTCCCTATTAATATTAAACTATTATAAAGAAAGCAGAAATGTCATTTTTTTGTGGAGGCAAATATGTTAGCAGCTGGCTGTTGCATGACAGTCAGGAGAGAGTGACAGAGATGAAATGAAGCTGGGTTGGAATTGCTTCTTCAAACCCTCGACATTTGTTCCTTTCTTTCCTGGCTCTGATCTACACCATATACGTAGTTGTTGTTTTTCCTGCTAATAACAAGACAGTGCAGTGCTGGATTAGAGATTGAGTGAGTGAAAAATAGGACTGGTGATAAGGTTTTCCCTGTGCCTGGGGGGAGGCTCATTAAGTGGGAGATCAGATCGCTACAAAATACATACATGACTAAAACCAACGACTAACAAAGTTCCGCTCTGCGACTTGCTGATGGAGAGAGTGTTTGATGCAGCATGCTCAGGCCTGGGAGGAGGCTTTGCTGCTCCCTTCACTGCTGCTGCCGAGTTTGGTCGCATCCCTTGGCCTTGGTGCCCAGCACGGTGCTGGGGCGGGCGGTGGATGTGCTGTCACCACCTGCATGGGGCTGGTCCGCATGGAAAACACACACACAGACACAGAGCAACAGGTCCCTGCCTCCCGCCGCCGTCCTGCTCCCTCCAGAGACCTTTCGCCTTTTGTCAAGGGCCCACATTTATGACTTGATGAAAACATTTGTAATAGATCATCAAATACTGATACATTCTGCGGGACAATATCCCATTTGTTAAATATAAATTAACATTAACACAGATCCCCCGTCGCAGAAAGGCGAAGGGCTTTGACACCTTTTCAGCAAGACAGGCGGGGCCCCAGCGAAGAAAGCCGAGGGCCTGTAAAGGAACTTGTCCCGAATGGTGATCCTCGGGCTCTTGTGTGACAAGGTACATAGTTTCTATTCAGGAACAGGCAGATTATCGGTTACTATAGTTTCCCTAATGCTCAAATGGAGCTGAGGCCTAAGCTGAACAGAATAGGTTAAAAGGTGCCGATGTTTGGGCCTGCAAAACCACATGTTGAGAGTCAGAGACCAAACAACACAAAGAGCACATCTCCGGTCTTTGATGTCTTCTCTGAGGGACGCGGAGTGAGAAAAATGTGGCGGTGCCCCCTCGACCAGGGTGGACAATGGGGAGTGTGGGAGCGCGGCTGTTCGGTGGAGCTGGCCTTGCCTGGGCCGCGGCCCAANAGCACGAGCACCGGCACGGCCCGGGACACCAGCATGGCCCGGGACACCGGCACCACCCGGGACACCGGCACGGGCACCGGCACGGCCTGGGACACCGGCACAGGCACTGGCACGGCCCGAGGCACCGGCACGGCCCGGGACACCGGCATGGCCCCGGGACAACGGCATGGCCCGGGACACCGGCACGGCCCGAGGCACCGGCACGGCCTGGGACACCGGCACAGGCACTGGCACGGCCCGAGGCACCGGCACGGCCTGGGACACCGGCACAGGCACCGGCATGGCCCGGGACACCGGCACGAGCACCGGCACGGCCCGGCTCACAACGCGTCCCCACCACACACAGCCTCTCTGCGAGCCACACGCTGTGTCCCAAACACACTCAAACAAACCAACTTGAAGCACTAAGTTTAACAGATTTAATTTGCTGTTTTCTGCATTTGTTTCTATTTAGCCCGTTCTTTAGCATTTCCTTTGTGTTGCGTGCTTAAAAAACTACAGCACTTCAGCTAGCAGCTTTTTCTTTGCCTTTGTGCCTCAGTGTCTGCTCTGAATCCACTGTGGAGTTGGTGCAGCGGCTGCTCTGTGCTTCCTGCATGAATCACTGATTCTGCTCTTTTTTCCATTTGCGAGTATACAGTGTTTTTAAGCAATTCATATTCACCATAAAAATGTTCCATGTAGGATATCCCCTGCTAGCACAAGTGATGCTTTTGCATTTTTCATAAGCAAGATTAAAATATCCACTCCTTGGGCTCACGTTGTAGGTCTCCTCTGTTCTGTTGCAACTAAGTTTAGTATTTTAATTCTTTATTAAAACTCTCATAAGCAAGATAAATGTGCATTGGCACAAAACGGAGGCTGCCAGCTTTGATAGGTTATATTGCCACAATTTGCTGCTGCTCTTTAAGTATTCCAGCACTCAATGTCCAAGTATTATGCAAAGCAAAATTAATCAGCACCTGTATCTTTTAAAATAATAGAATTCATGAATTCTAAAGTTTTATCAGTGTTATTGTAATTCTGATTGTCGTGAGTTCTTTATACCATTATAGAAAAATATCTAATTGTAACAACTGTATTCCTATAGTGAACATATTACTTGAATTCAAACCCTAACAATGGCAATAGGATAACTGTCCTTGAATTTGAGCCTTTTGTGATACATCAATAGGCTTACAATGTGCTGAATTAGCAGGCATATTAATGGGCAGATGCAGCACCAGCCCATTCTTTTTACCCAAATCTTCTTATGCAAATACCCCATGAATCCAGTTCAAAGAGCTAGCTTTAAAATGAGCTTCTACACACATTCAGATGGGTCCTTTCACAACTGCAATGGGACTTAGATAGAAAGTGACATGAGAAAAGTTTAGACACTTGTTTTTATAACTGAACATGATCTTGTTATCATAATCTGATACTGGTAACTGGCATGGTCTGGTTGTAGAATTTTAAGCCTTTAACAGAGGGAGATAATCTAGGCCTTTGTGCTACAATGTACTGAATCCTGCACTTGGTGAAAGCTATCAATGAGAATCGCAGTTCATGCTTTTTCAAACAAAACTTTTCCATGGTAAAAGCTTTTATCCTATGATAATTACTTAACTGATTGTAGCGGTGCCTTTAACGTCATTGAGCTCATAACAAGGACACGTAAAAAAGGCTGCATTATTTTAGAATAAATAAATTATCAAATAAACAGTTTTTGTTTGCTTGTTGAACTAAATGGTAATGAGATCATTATTAAAAATGCTAATGCACGGCGGCATGGCTAGTAAAAGTTAATGTATTTTATGATCTTTCTTTTGTTTGCTCTGTTTCTTGTGATTGTTTCTCATCAACGGCATCTGGACAAGAATGGTTTAAATTATTTACTTGTAAATTTAGAAAAACTTGCCAAAGGAAAAGAAGGATAATAGCTTTATTAGATTGATAATGTTGAAGCCTGTTCCTTTAGAGTTAATTTTAAATTTGTCTGCAATTTCAGTCAAAGCCTATGGTTTTTTAGGTGGTAGATTGGATTTTTTTAAACTATCTATTTTAAGAAGTCCAAAAGCTGGTGAGAAGGAATTTCGTGTTGACATTTCCCATACATGCTGACCAAGCTTCATTAAAGCAATGCTTCCTACAGAATATTCTATAGGAAGCATAAAGACAACTGAGAATCGATTCTCAGCTGGAGCAAATTGGCATAACTAATTGACTTCTGTGGATCTGATCAACACTGTTTCAGCCTTGGCCAGTGTGTGGAGTTGATAGATGTAGATAATTTAAACTACATGAGATTATTGCAAAAAATGAGAGGGGAAATGATCTTCTCTTTTATCTCTTTTATTGCATTTAGGTAATCATAATGTATATTAGACTAGTCATGTACAGCATTATAGATTTGGTTTATTCTTTATAATTCTTTTCTGAAATGAGTATTTATACTGTGCTCTGAGGCATTAATGAGGTGATTCTTATAAGAAGAGCCTTGGTGCAATAGATGAACATAAAAGCCAGCATATCTCATGCAGTTATTTTAAACTAATACAAGGATTTCATGTAGATGCATACTGGTAAAAATATTGTGGGTTGTGCTTGATAACCTTCATGGAGGAATGCTTTATTGCATAAGAGTTCCAGATTCTTCTTCTAGACACTTTGTGCTTCAGCAGCATTATTTTGGGACATAAAACATTTGGGCAAAGCTTTGATTTTTAATATTGTTTTCTATAAACCTGCAAGAGGAAACTTATATGTTGAAAGAACATTTCAAGTTAATGTATGGGTACACAGAGGGCCTTATTCTGAATTCTGATATATTTAAGTCACCCTGTCTCAGAAATTTATCCATCACCACTGGTTTAGCTTTATCACGCTTAGACTTTGATACTTAAACAGCTTAATTTTTTTTTGGTTGGTTTATTTGGTGGTTTTTTTGGTTGGTTGGTTGTTTTGCTTGGGTTTTTTGGTTTGTTTTTGGGTTTTTTGTTGGTTTTTTTTTGCTTTGTGGATGAAGTGATCAAATGAGTTTTCTTACCCTTTTTGCTGTATCTGATACTGTTTAATCACAGCTTGGAAAAAGATGTGGAATGAAATCATTGAAGGAGAACCACAGAAGGGGTAAAGTGTCAAAGGTAACGCAGGAGAGAAGCATAAATGGGCTAGAACAGTAAAATGCCTGGAGCGCAAGCTGCATGGTAGAGCAGTGGAAGGAGAGAAAGATGGGGAATCATCTAGAACATCCGTATCAGACTGTCAAACTGTACGTTCTATAAAAGAGGAAAGGAAATTTTGTGTAAATTAATGGCAGATAACATCATCTAGGGAGTAGAACAAATGAAAGGAAACTTGGAAATTCTGAAGAACATATAACTTACCTGTTATTTTACTGCAGTTTACCAACGCAGAGTTGACGTTTCACAATGTCAACAGTAACAAAAGACAAGGTAAAGCTGATTGTACAAACAAAATTAATTTGAATGAGCTTCAATCTCATTAATGTGTCTATTTGGCTTCAATAGCAGAGGACAAAATAGGAGAAGACAAAAATGAACTGTGTTGTTTTTAGGATTTTTTTTTTGAGGAGTGGCTGTGAGCATGATTTTTTTAGGAAAGCAGAAATATTCTGAATACTTTGGCATGAAAATCAAGTCCTTGAGTCCTTTTACTCATGGAGCAGATCTTCTCTGAAAAAGGAGTTTCATGATGGTAAAAGCTGTCTGCAGTTTTGTGTCAAATTTTCAGAACATGTTTTAAACTATGTGCACTGCTTCTGTAAATCAAAACTGGTTAAAATATTTGCAGCCAAATCATATTTGGATATTTTGCAAATTAAATGGAATGTTTTGACAGTTTGAAATAAAACCCTTTCATTTCTAGATGGCATTTTTCCATAAAAGTGAAATTAATGTATCTCAGAGAGAAAAGGGTTTCAGTATCATTCCTTGCACTGCCCTTGTTGACTTTTACGCATTTTTGTGCATTCAGAAACTGGGATAAGTATGTATTTTGGTGCTTTGAGGAACTGGATCCTACAATGTTTGAGATAAGCCTTAGTTTGTCCTACAGACAAAGCTGAAATTCATCCCCAGGAGATGCAAATTCTTGATTTTGTCTTTTTGACATCTGGCGCTGAAAGAATAGTTTCATGCCTGCTTTTCTATTTCTTTTTGTGCACGGGAGGATTAATTTTTTTTTTTTTTTTTAAATGCTCATTTTTCAAATCTCCTTCCAGGGAACAGTTTGGCATGCTTTGGTCCCTCTGAGCAAACCAGTGTTTTCTAACTACAGGTGTTCACCCAGCAGTAACGTTGCACTGCGCTGCGTTCCAACCAGAACAAAAAAATGAATTATACTCACAAAATATGCCAATGTTCCCAGTCTTGTGCCTTCATAAGGGATGAAAAGTTGGTATACTCTGCTAAATCCAAGTCAATGATAAAAGAAGCATGAGAAATACGAATGGAATTGTTTTTCTGCCAAGTGGAGTGCAATGAGGCTTTACTGCTTGATGAACATCTGTAAATACCCTGGATTCCCTGTTGCATTCGTGCTGTGCAGCTGGTAATGCCGGTGCTTTCTCTCCAACATCACCAGAGTTGTTATCATTACACTCAGTTTGCTTCAGTCTTGTAGATTCTCTCTGCTTTTCTTACCTTCCAGGTATTAGATGTGCAATACCCTGTAGCAAATACAACTACAGCCTAAGTAAATCTCACCTTTTCTCTGCAATTTCAGAGCAGAATTTTATAGCAAAGCCAGCACTCCTCCCATTAAAATGCCATCAGGGGGATTTCTGTATGCAGGGAGCACCTCAGAACTGACTGCCCTCTTCCAAGTCATACAAGAAGTTGGTGATAAGTTTGACAATGCAAGCCAAATCTTCTCATTCAGCATGTGGTTCAGTTTCTGTCTTTCACTTACACCTGACAGGTGAGGAAGAAAGGAATTATTTACTTTGAAATAAATAACTTCTGTTTTCTGAGATGTTTTTCCTAGTAGCACTAGGGATTTACATGGAAGTGTTGAGCATGGGATCAGATTAAAAGCTATCATGTAACAGTATGGGTTTTTTGCATGGATATTGGTATAACTTTTGAGTCTGCATGTAAGCACAGTGCTATTTGTGCCTGAGGGATGAAGTAGTAGCAGAGGAGAAGGTCCCTGGATATACTAGCCATTTTCCTGGGAAATACTTGGCACAGTAGGAGACGAGCTCAATCACTGATTTAAATATGAGGCAGGTATGATTTCATAAGATCACCATGGCTGTGAGGCTTTCTTTGTCTTTCTTTGTTTAGTTTGAAAAAAGGGTGGAGGTGTTCATAAGTGCTCAGACCCCTCAGAGATAAAAGCACTGGGACAGTAGGTCTGTGCGAGACCAACATCATGATCAGATGTGAGGTCTGGTGCATGAATGTCAGAGAGTCATAAAATAGCTTGGCTTGGATGGGACCTTAAAAATCACCTAGTTCCAGCACAGTTAGCTCAGAAGGTTTAAGGAAATAATTGCTTCACTGCTTGTGATAGCCCTACACATGAAAGGCTGCTAGGGTTAGGCTTAGTCCATAACTACAAATGTAGAGTGACAGGGAGAAGAAGGGAGATTGGCTTCTTAATCCAGTGTCTCGAAAAGAGGATGGAAAATAAATTTGAACATGTTAAAATAATTCAAATTACTGAAAATACTCTGAGTACTGAATAACATGTAAAATTATTATTGCTCCTGAGGCAGCCTATAAATAATATTACTGTGTTGGCTGAATCCAAACATAAAATATTTTCCCCTTGGTTTTTAAAGCTATTGACAGATACAATAGACACCACAAGCCAACTCTTAATCTTGGGTTTAAGATTTAGATTTGTTCTAGATGTTAGAATTAACCCTGGTTAGAATACATGATAGATTTCTATTCTAACAGAGAAATATCCCCTGTTCAGAAGAAATCCCCTTCTTAAATCATCTAGTCTGTGACATTCCCTTAATCCCTTTATTTTTCTCGAATTTAGCATAAATAGTTCCCTTTCTTCCACCTCCATCTGTTTGTTCTACTTTTTTGCCTTGGTTCCTGTCAATGATGCATGGAGCTCTGTTTTCAGTCAGAAAGGCATTAGCTAAAGCAGTAGTTTCCCAGAGTTGGTGCCAGAGAAGTAGACTGAATGTCTTGAGAATGGTGAAAGACATAAATATACAGGGACACATATTGATCTGTATGCATGCAGGAGTGGAGAAGGATGGGTGGGTAGATGTACACTCACACAGATAAATAATACAGCCAGTGAATGTACATACACAGCTATTGGAAAAGTCAGAGAATTCTAAAATGCTCTCACTAATAGTCTGGTTAATGAATATAAATGCAGTGCAAACTGTAGCAAGCTTAATGCTTACAATGGTTTGTTCCCAGGCATCTACGGAGTGTAAGGAGGAGAATTAACATAGGATTATCATATTTTACACATAGACATACTTGCCAATCCTTTTAAGAATACTTTAAGGACAGATCTAGCGTCAAAGTATTTGAAAGTAAGAATCACTAAATATAGACTGTGCAAACCACTTAGCCATAATTCTTTTGAGTTACTTGCTGTATGACAGAACTGTGTATTCAGATTTCTGCATAATGAAGTAAGCTGTTTTAATTTTTAAATGTGGGAAGATAGCAGTCTATAAGCTATCCTAAATATTTCGGAATGTTTCTTTTGATTAACTGAGCCATATTTGGCACTATGAGGAGCTATCCACAGTTTTGATAGAATCAAAAATTGTTTCTGAAAGTGAATGGTAAAAGGGATGTGTGTCTACCTGAGTTTCGGGATTCAGCACATTTGTAAGGCACATTCCACAGATGTTGGAGGTTTTATGCAGGTACAATCACGTACCTATAAAATCACCCAGCTGCATTATGTAGTTGTCTGACAATGTGGGCTGTGGTTTCACCATCGTTAATATCCAATCTATGTGCTATCAAAGCACTCAGGGTAAATTGTATCTGGCTAAAGGATACTTGAGTTAGCTCACAATATGCAGTTTCTGCTGGCTGTGGTAGGACAAACACTGTTTAATCTGGCATTAAGACTGCTGACACATATTTTTTTTGAAAGATGGCAGAGTGAGATATTTTCCATAATGTGCCTGCATCTTGTGACCACACTGCTTTTTATTTCATATTAATGATCTAAAACCATGTCTTTAGCAATTCTAAAATGTATTCTCAGGTACAGCTTCTGTTAACAATATATTTGAAAAGCCCTGTTCAAATATGCTTACTATTTCTTTTGTTGACCTGGGGAACATAGTTGCTTGCTTTCTTTATTAATATTACCCAAATGACTTATTTGCATAATTTATGGGGATACTTTTCAGATATGTTTCAGGGTGGCTTTTGGCATAGGAAATACTAGGTTTAGAACACACAGGTGAGTAGAAAAGTCTTAGTTCTTCAAAGTTTTTAAACTGCATTGTGGATGAAAGGTTCCTTAGTGATGCTGTGTCTCGAAGGATTTTGCTGTGTCATTTCTCACCTTTCTAGCTCTTCAATGTGAAGGAGAGCAAGAAGGATAATTAGGAAAGGGCTGAGCCAAACTACTCAGTGACAATCTAGCAAGGGGCAGCAACCAAAAGAGATGCCTTGAGAAGATTCAAAGTGCATGGTATGAGAAATGTTTCCCCTATGAAGGTGTGGTAAAACAGGTTGGCCAGAGGCTCTGGGAACTTTTCAAGGTCTGGTTAGAATCATGGCTTGTTTATTATTCATGACAGTTGTGGGGAGAAGCAGAACCCTTAAAGTTCACGTTTACTAATATTTATATGATTGTGTAATTCTGTACATACACTGCAGATGTATCAAAGTAATTTATTCAGGTGGGATTTTCAGTGCAGGTGAGTTTTCTTTGTGGGTGAATTTTTTCAGTAGAATATCAGTGATTTTGTACTGGAGCCATAATACGGCTGTGAAATAAACTGACTGGAT
Organism: Bombycilla garrulus; assembly: GCA_013400315.1. Taxonomy (NCBI): domain Eukaryota; kingdom Metazoa; phylum Chordata; class Aves; order Passeriformes; family Bombycillidae; genus Bombycilla; species Bombycilla garrulus. The sequence continues at coordinate 575,125 of VXBU01011431.1, read as the reverse complement.
CTAATACAAAAGCTGTATATTTTATAACAATCACACCACAACATAGGAATCATACTAAATATTAAAAATCCTGTTTTCTTGTTGAAATCCACCATTAAAACCAATTGTGTATATGTGCTTGAAAGTCCCTTTTTATTATGGACATCCTTATGAGCCTTATTAAGCAAAACAAAACGAACCCTGAAAGTACAGCAGAGTGGTTCCTATCCTTTCAGCAGCAGGACCAGTCTGAAATTTTGTATTATTTCCCATGTTAACCCTCAGTGTTTAGTTTTAAAATTCTTTATTGATAATTTCAAAATATTTTGAAAGGTAATGAATACCATACAGGGTCAGACCAGATGTCCTTCTGTTGTGTCCTGCTATCTGACTGCAGCTAGCAGTGACTGCTTATCAGTGTAGGAGTGATGTGTCATCCTTTCCTTGGTATATCTTTCCAACAATCAGTGGTTCACTCTTCACTGAACTAGGTGTGATCTCAGAAAGCATCTCACAGCAGCATTCAGCACTTTTCATGTTTAAACCCATCGAAGCATAGTATTAATTATGGTGGTGCATCTAGTGCTGCTGTCATTATCCTCTAATGGATTTTTTCCAGAAGACTCAGCCACCAGATGTTCATTTGGTCAGTTTCCAGGAGAAATATGCTCCTCTATACATCTTTCATTTGGCATTAAGTGACGTACTCACAGCAATGTTCATGTAATTAAAAATATTTTGGTTGGGTTTGGTTTTTTGTTGGGGTTTTGTTACGTTTTGTTTTATTTCATTTGTTTTTTAGGGTCTTTTTGGGGGGGTGGTGTTAGCAAAACAATGAGGTCAACTGTGTTTACAGAAATTGCATCAGGCAATGATTCAGTCTTGATCTCTCTTCAGCTGCTCCAAGTTCTCACCCAAAGGTTTTTAACAGTTTTGGTCACTTTGATTTATGGAGACATGATTAAATAAGGAAACTGCAGCAGCAGAAAGTATCTGCTGCTGTTGGGGAAGCACAAGCCCTGGAAGCTGGCAGATGTTGGCTCTGCAGCAGATCAACCTAACTGTAGCAAAGGTCAACCTCTAATGGAAAGGAAAACAAAAATAAAACACTCCCATTCCACCATGAGGAGATACTGAGCTACTAGGGGGAGGGAGAACTCCTGTAATATACTGCTGTACAGATCTTTATGGTCCTTTATTTCTCTTTCCTCCCACAGACAAATTACAGAGTCTGTTGGTCTGGTGATGGCCTGAGCAATAATGAGATGAGCTGTTGCTCAGCCTCTGTCCTCAGTGGGATCCAGGACCCACCCTGCTCAGTGGTGGATCCCCCAGTCCTTGTCTCCTTCGGTGATACCAGCTCATCCCCTGACCCACAATGGGCAACCTTCAGCCAGAGGTCTGTGAATGATCCTCGGCTCAGTTCAGTCTGCAGAGCTCAAGAGAAGCTTTGTTGTGGACAGAGACACAAGAATGGGGAGATCTGCCCACCTCCAGCCATGCTCTCCCTCTTTGATGGCACTGGTATGTCACAGCCACTGATAAACTCTGAATTTTCCCCATTTCCAGGTATGGCACTGCTCTTCCTTCACTGTTTCTCTATGTCATGCAGACAGCTGAGTACTGTGTAGTTGGCACCAGATGAAGGAATTCTTTCAGGAAATCCCCAGTTCAAATGACAGAAACAATTGATTTGCAGTATGGAGGACCTGAACATCACACTTTTATTGTCAAGGAGGCATCTCTCTTGAGATGTTTCTTATTTTCCCCCTTTATTGTTCAATTAGCTTTCATTTTTTTATAACTACTGCATTTAAATACAGGCCTTAAAATTTCTGGTGTTGTGCAGCTATGAGCTTGTGAAAGTTTTTTTTCAAGCTGTCTTTGTAGAGAAGTCATTTCTATTTACTCAGTGAATATTTTCTCTTGGGCAGGTGAACCTTTGCTGTGTGGGTCCAGGATTACAACTAAATTTTTTCATTTCCTTTTTGTGGAAATTCTGTTGTCATACAAATGTTAGTTGCAGAGTAAGTCTGATCTGTTTTTCTGTTGCATGGCCCCAGTATTGGGCAACATTTCTGCTGCTCTTGTTTAAGACTGTAGTGCCTGTGTTCAAGTCAGGGAAATAGAAAGAAGTGCTTGGGCATGTTTAGGGATGTGTGCACAGTGAAATTTCTATGTGTAATGAAATGACAAACACCCTATTTTTCAGTTTGCATATGCATTGCAGGGTACAGGGGAAAAGGGAAGCCTCACTTACTGATAACTGAGTTAACTGAGATAACTGTTGTTGCTTGGTTAAAATAGAATGCCAAATCACACTCCTCATTCTCATTAAAAGGCTGCTGTTTCACAACTTCAGCCACAGTTGTTACCAAACTAGTGCAATTTCCCTCATAGTTCTCATCTTTGCTTTCTATAATTCTGCATCTTCCAAAATGCCGGTGATTAGTATGCAAAATTTCTCTGTCTTTGGAACTAAAGACATATTCCTGAGTATTGTCATCAGTTATAGCTTTGGTGTTCTCTTCAGTATCTTCAAAAAAATATCCGGAGCTAAATTCTCACCCTGTAGTTAAGGGCCTAAAGTAAAGGAGCTAACTAAAGGAAGCATGTGAACTGTGACATTCCATTTTTAAAAATAATTTTGGCCAGTAACTCTTAGTTCAGTAAAGCCAGTGGCAGCTTTAAAACAAAAACAAGTTGTACAATGTGTGTATTTTCTGTCCACAGAAATTTCACCTCTCTAAATTAAAACCCCCAAAAATGAAAAATGTCTAGATGCATTGGTTATATTGAGGAGCTGACTCAGTGTCTGCTATGGCCATTAATGAACCTCTCCTACACTACCTAATCATCTTGATTGCCTTATTGAATGAAACATGTGATGCAAACCTTGTGCAAAATCTCAGTGCTGCTGAAGCATTCACTTTAGTTCTTTGTACTGTAAATGGTGATTTACTTCTGGCACCTCTTCAAATGGCAGCTCTTTACATTTGTGGTCTTCAGCTGAATCTTCTACATAGACACTTAGTTTCTCAGAGCATTATTATCTTCAAGTCTTTAATGTCCCAGCAGGTGTTAATATCAGGAAACTCATGCCTTGGTCAACCTACTGTTTTGCCTGTCCAAAGTGAAGTCAGCATAATTCCCTCAAGAAAGAATTGACTGAAATGTAAAACAGCTGCAATGGTTCCTACTTCCATAGCCTTCTGAAAAAAGGATCAGCATGGTTCTAGCCAAAATAGTCATTATCTCTGCTTAATAAAGGTGCTGGGTTTAATAGAAATGCGGAAGGCTATTTAATAAAGACTTTATTAGTAAACACTCCAGATTTAATCATCCTAAAGATAGTTTGTTAGCCTATTTAAACTAAGACTGTGGTCCTATTGCGCATCTAGTGATGATACAGTATTATCCTGCAGCTCTCCGTACTCTGAGAGTACTATGGGCTTTCTGCTGATGTTTGCAGCCTCAGGAAAAAGCTGAAGTTTACAATGGCAGTGGAAATGGAAATGATTAAATAAGCTTTAGGAACTAAACTACTCTTCCTCCTTCAAACAGATCCTTCTGGGCATGGAGTACAATGGTGAGGAAGTCCACTAACTTAAACTTCTGGTGTTCTCATGCTTGCTACTGGCTATGGACATATTTAGTGGAACTTATTCACGCTTGGTAAAAATTGAGGCTGTTAACTAGGAATTAACTACATTTTTAACAGCTTGTAGTTTCTAGTATTCTGGTTTCGGCTTGTTTGATTTGGTTTAAGGGACAGAATTGTGCAAATTAGTCTGTATTGATGAAGCACATTTGTCTGAAGATTATTCTTTTAATTGGCTAGGCAGTTAATGCTTTTAAATTGTTAACTTTGACTATAGGCTTTCAGTGTTTTCAAATGTGTGCTTGTCCCTATTCTTTCATTTTAGATCTTCCTGAAGAAAGAGGTAACTACTTTTGCAGATATGCATAAGAGTAAGTATTTGGCTTGGCTTTCCATCATATCTGTATCCCCATTTCCACATAGCGCACATCTGATCAGCCCATAAGGTGGTAACGTGGAGAGCTCTCATAGCTTATCTAATGTTTTGGAGAGGACAGTCTTTAAGAATATTTTTTCTTATCAACAGTGTTCCCGTTTCCAAAGATCAACACATTTTGTAATGTAATTAGAAATATGTGGGTGAGAGGGTGTGTTGTGCATGAGCCCCAATTAGAAATTGGGCTTTGTACATACCTGTCATCCTTCCAGATGCTGCAGTGTCAATAAAGAATGGGGAGAGGAAAATAAGGGACCTTGGTTACAATGGTGAGCCATGCAGAGCAGAGAAATGGTGTTAGAGAGACAGAAAATTAAGGGGTGGAAATAATACCAAACTCAAAAGCAATAGAAGAGGAGAAAAAGAAGAGGGAAAGAGAAGACAGGGAAAGGAAAGTAAGATACAAAATGAAAACAATAGGAGGAGCCACGTGAGCACCACATATAGGGGAAAATAACACTGGACTGAAAACTACATTGTCAGGAGATATCCAAGGTACAGCTAGAGCATAACTGAAACATTTGTATTCTTAAAATTTCTAATCTTCTTCTGTAAATGCTTTAAAATGTTAAATGCATTCAATGAAGTTGGGTGAAAATGGGATTTTATTTGGATACACATTTAGTTTTCTTTCCTAATGTTGTGATATACAAAGAAAAAGAATAGGATGTGTATTAGTTCAACAGGAACTCAAGACGACTTGTTTTATATGAACAAGGGTGTTAGGCATTGTGAACTACAAAAACATTCCATTGTTAGACGAGGAGAGTTAAATGTATCATTTTTAGCAATCTTCCAAATTAAACAGCTAGGCTTTGCTCTTCCTTCTGTCAATATGACATCATTTCATTTGTACTGAAAAGACTGTTTTAGAGGTATCTCTTGAGTTGTAACATGTTATTTGTGTGGCAAGAATTCATAAAATGTTCATAGAAGTTTTAACATTTGTCTCAGTAAGAGAAAGTTAAAACAAACATTTTCAGGCATATAAACCATATACTTTGAACATTGCTCTGGGTTTTGCATTTCTAGAGGGTTTTTTATTTGTTTCATTTGGTTGGGTTTTTTTGTTTGTTTGTTTGGTTTTTTTTTTCTGAAAACACAAAAACATTAATCACATACATTAATACACAAGGGGGAAAATGTATGAGGAAGAAGGTGTATGTCTGAATGGGAGGGTTGTGCACATTCTGTGTTTGTTCCAGTGAGGAACTTCTGTTGCTCACTACATCAATATGTTCTATTTAAGCTTGGTACTGCAGTTTCTTTTTAAAAAGGCTGTTAACAATCACAATCACTTGACAACTAGATAAAGTGTATTACATTCTCATTTTGTTTCTTCCCATTAAAAGTTTCTAGTAATTTTGTCTTTTTCTGCTGGAACCCAAGTGCCCCTGAGTGCTGCCCATTGGTGTTGGGATAGGGAGAGCTGTCCATCTGGACACAGCTGCCATGGCACTACTTTTTAAGGTGCTCTACGGAGGTTAAAGCATAAAGTACTCATGTAGCTAGATCTTTAGATGGCACCTTAATATCTTTGGGAAGCAGGCAGGCCCAGATCCACACATGTGAGCTATAAAAGGGATGATGTGGGGATGATGATATGATGTTTGGTAATCGTAACCAGTGAGGCAGTGAAGCCTTTTCTAAAAGTATCGCGTTGCAGCGTGAAGCTTCCTGGCGTGATGTCAGGCAGCTCTCATGAACCCCGACCGCTCCGCAGCAGCTATGGTTATTCTTAGAGACACTTCCCATTCCTTAGGAAAAGCTACTGTGTGAGGCTTAGTTGGCTTTTATCTTTAGAAGTGAGCATTTAAATGTTGGACTAATTTGTAGCTCGTTCGCAGCTCAGCTGCAGCCCTGCCAGCTGCGCTGGGATCAGTGACAAGCCTTTCTTCCGCCTCCAAAGCACACTTGCAGACAGATCCAGGCCCTAGAAGCACATTGCCCCAGAGGCAACTCGACTTTTTCACAGGCATGTAGCTGCCTGAGGGAGTTTTCCAGAACAAGTAGCATATTAGGCGTTCCCTACAAAGAAAGACCTTACACGTGGGTAGTAACCTTGCTGGCTTCGGGAGTGTTGGATTGGCACTGCTGGGGACACGCTCTTGTGTTTGGAGATGGGGAGGGGCTGGTGACCATGATGGTAAGTATTGCCCCACCTGGGCCATTCAGCTTAGAGACAGAGGTGTGAACTGCCCAGGCAAGTGGCAGAAGGGGATGAGGAAAACCCTATATCCCTTCAAGGGATGTTGATTCAGAATGGCAGGAGCAATACACATAACTAAAGCATCTTTCCTTATGGATTGCCACCCATGATCCTATGGCAGCATTCTTGCAAGATGTAGCAGAAGGGCTGAGTTAGAGACAGCCTGTCTTATGTGTTAGATAACAAGAGAAAAAAAGTTCCTTTTTGGGTGCAGATCAGAAAATTAGTTGATGAGGTAGGAATTAGTGATAGCTACACTGGGAAGCATCTGGCTGTGCAATTTAGGAGTTGTTTGGCAGTATGGAGCATCATTCCCACGTTTTCAGAGGCCTGTTGTTACTCTTCATTCTTGTCCCACCAATATCTTCTGGTTTTGTTTGCCCTCACAGATTTGGAAGGTTAGTCTGTCCATAGTTATAATCTAATAAATAATAAATAATAAATACACTTAGCTGGAAGCCTAGCAGCCTCCTCTTGGTCAGGCTGGTTGCAGACTTGACCTCTATTTTGCAGAAGTGTGCAGTGGCAGCTGGGCAAGCGCTGGAGCAGCAGTTCCATGCACAGGCCTTCACAGGCTGTGATACCTTGGCTGGCAGGGAGCAGAAGTCAGTGGGTCCATTCCTGAACTATCAATGGGGTAAGACACCATCATCTCAGTTTTACGTCATTGCAAAAATAAATTAAACTTATTTTCATAGTTGTATGTTCATATGAAGCTCTCCATCTTCATCTGAGGTAACAGAAATTAACTAACTGCTCTTGACACAATCCATTTAGCCTCAACAGTATTTTTCTTTTTGTCTTTCCTTTTTTTTTTTTAGTTCAGGTGATTTCTCCTTGTTTGTACCACTGTTAAATTTAGTCCATCTTGTAGCACAAAATGCTTCTTTTCAATTCCATTCTTCTTTTAAGATCCAAGGAAGTGTGAAGGAGTAAAAACAACCAATGGTTAACCACGGTTAACATGAGCTGCTGAAGTGATTCTATTAGCTCATGATAACTGCCCAGATGCTCCAAGTGCTGGGGTCTCGCTGCCGGCTGGCGATTCCCATAGCAGGCGTCAGTAACAGATAGTGTGAGAAAAAGAAACATGATCAGGGCTCTCCTAAAAGAGAGTAAAATATACACTCAGCAGGGATGAGAATATCCTAGAAACAAACAGCAGGGAGCTGAAACGAGGAAGAAACAGAGCAGGAAATGGAGCTACAATTCTGATTTCATCAGATTAGCGGAAGCCGAACAGAGGAGAAACCAAAGGATTTTTGTGAAAGTGGGAGCGCGCTGTGTTGGATTCACCCTTGACCAGTAAACCTAGTTTTCACACTGGCTCTGTGTGAAAGAGCAGGAGAGGCATAGAAATTATGCATGTGATGTCAGCTCATCATGAAACAGTCAAGGATTATTTTATTTAATTTTTCTTTCCTAAACTTTCATCTTTTCAACTTCAGATCAATTTTTTTAAACTTAGAAACTGCCCTTTAGACCTAAACCTTACCAGAAGAAAACTTCTTTACTAAACAGATTCAGTTTTGTTAATAGCTTTGTTCATTCTTCGACAATGTTATTGAACAATTTTTTTTTTTACTGAAACATTGTTCTGGCATTTCTTTTGTTTCTGTTTTTGGCTTTTATTGAATATTGCCATTCAAGTGCAACAAAACCAGAACTAACTGAATGAGTATTTAAAAGCATATTACTCTTAATTAAATGGAAACTTCAAAAAACTTCAGGTTGAACTCGGTGAGATTCACCCTGGGCAACAAATACATTATATCTACTACGTGTTTTCAGCAAATTTTTATTCTGTTGCTAACAAAATTAATTTGATTTTCTAACTGAGGAAAGGAGGTGCATGTTGTAGAGTAAACAAATGATCCTAGAAGAGCCTTGAACTGGCAGGTGGAGCAGAGCAAATTGTGAGACAGAAAGGAAAGGGAGATTTCTCACTAAGGTGTCATGTTAACCTGAAGTGATTAAAGTGTGAGGCCTTGTAGGAGCTGATTTTTCATTTCTCCAGAAAGCAGGGCTTGTAAGCAAAACTCAGAAAAGGAGTCAGAATAATAGAAGACTCTCTGTCCTACCGTGTCACAGGTTTTAGGAACCTGGCAAAGTCAAACTTCCTCAATAAAAGATGGAAATTGGTCCTTAGTATGTTTAATTAAAGAGGAGATTGAGAATTATTTAAATATAATTTAAAGTGATTTAATGAAAACCAATATTTGAATATAAGGTTTAATTTCCCTGAAAATAAATCACAGCTAAGGAGGACAAACTTTCCATGTAAATCCAGTGATTTGGAGCACCCTGCCTGGAAGGGGAGCTCAGATGCAGTGTATCTGTCACAGCCTCAGAGGGCTGGCCCTGATGTCTGTTGGGCTGGAGGTGCAGGCAGGACTTGTGCCCTGCTGCATTTGCTGAGCTGTACAGGACTGCAACAATATTACAAACAAGCAAGATTTTCACTTTGCCTGGAAAAAAAAGGAATGTGAGTGTTGAATAGGGAATGTGATCGGTGCTACTAAATTGAAGATGCATGAGCTTTAAGAATGGCTTCTTAAAATTGGTTACTTTTCTTCCCATTTTTATGTTGTTCTCTTATTTCTTTGGTTTTGGGTACTTTCTTCCTGTGTTCCAATGTCCATAAAAAATGGATAGAAACAGTGTGTAAAATGTGCAAAAAAATTTTAGTATATATTTTATTAGTATTTTGGAGAAGCTTATTTAAACATTAAATATTTTGAAACATATTTCAGCAAGATATATATCTAAGCAAAATAGTAACTATTTTAAAAAGAGAAGATATGATTTTTTGTATTTTATAGACCAAATGGACACAATTTTCACAAAGGCTTTTTGTAGGTTGGAGATGTATTCTGGCTTTGCTGAGCTCAGGAGTCACCTCTGAGCATGTGCTGTTGGCTGTCCCTTTGGCTATGTTCAGACTGCTGGTGTTACAAAACTCTGAGAACTCTTGTTCTTAGCACTTCTGTGAATGTTTTAGGAAATGTGTTTATTGTTTTGGAGCAAAGATGGGGAAGGCAATTATTTTTTCCTACATCTTCACTGAACAGTAGATTCACAGCCAGTTACAGATGGAGAACTAAGACAAATAAAGGGCAAACTGTGTCCACTTGCCACTGCAGGGTAGATGACACTATTCTACCTTTCCGTCTTTCAAAAAAATCAGATTAAATCAACCAAGCAAGGAGAAGGCCAGGAGAGTTGTGCTATCAGCCCTCTCCAGCTTCTGGTGTTGAGTAAGCCTGCTTGGATCCCTCTGTGCTGCTCCGTACTGTGTTGTGTCCATGCATTTCTGCAGTCATCAGCCGCAGCTCAGCTACAGTTCCTGCATCCGCAGCAGCCTCCTAACTTCCCAACAGTCTTATTTGTGCTGTCTTGTTTTACCCAGTCTGCTCTATTTAAGGGGATAAATACCTGTTGATTTTTTTAGCCTTAAATAGCTCATATTTAAATACAATGAGGGACGCCAAGCATAAACACAAGAAAACAATTTGAGTGATTACATGAAGTATTTCAAAAGAAACCTGCAGTGCATAATTCTTCACCATGCAAAAGCTGGGGTAGAACTTTCTGCTTCTCATAAATGTGAAATTAGTTCACATCTTTTTCTTGCTTTTGTGGTGTTGCCAATTACTGAGTGCACCATAAGCCCCGTGTCCAAAATTTCTTGATTCATGTCTAAACATTGCTTGTATTAGCTGTACCCTAATTAATCCTTTTGTGACACAAGCCTAATTTTCCCAGTATGCTTTTCTTTGCCAGGAGTGGATGCAACAAATCTGCTGATGCCAAAGAGGTAACGTGTATTTAACACACATCAGCACTCACTCTCCCTTTTACAATTGCTGATCCTCCTCCACTTAATAATGCACTACTAAGTTAGGGTTATACATAGCTCAAGCTGTGCTAACTATCAGGGTGTGTGGTTATTCCATAATAACCACATTTTAGGGTGTGTTCAAATTTTACAGGCCAGTCATTTACTTCAAATTACTTTGTCATTTCTTAAAGTCATTGTGTAATTTCATTATTAAAGGAAAAGAAAAAAAATATAATTTGATTTTTAAAGATGCATTAAATAACACTAATTATAATGCTTAGCTTTTAGCACGTTTTTCATCCTCAGTGCTTTATAGCCAGTTTGCTAATTAATTTTTACAACATTCTTGTGATGAGCAACTAGCTGTACCTCTGCCCAAAAGTCAGGAATGCTGAGGCAGGGAAGTTGAGTGGTTTGTCCAAGATTACAGTGATTTGCCCAGGAAATGGTTTTAGAGCCAATGAGTATTTGGTTGTTTCTGACTGCCAGGTCCTGCACTCATAAATCTTTCTTTCCCCCAAACCATATACTATTAATAATTATTTTATCTTTGAAACAGATACGAATAGAGCCTTGAAATCGCACAAGTCAGCTCTGTGATCTACAGAATTCTGGCTGTGTAAAGGAAGATTTGTTTTTAAACACCTCCACTTGAAAACAAAACTCCTTTATACCACTGATCTTTGGAGGCAGCAAAAATTCATGTAAATGTACACCAGTTCTTTTCTTGAAGTTTCATTACTAATTAGTGGTTGTGAGGCAGTAATCCATGTTCCCATCACCTCCTTCAAGGCCTTTTCGAGCTTCAATCTAACTACTAGCTCTCGGCCTGTGATTAAATTTCTGAGCTGCCTTTAGTCCCAGGAGCGTTCAGCACAGTAAAAGAAATGTCTTCAGCTGCAGGCTTCTTACAGGTTAGGAAAAGGGAAGAGAAGGTGTTTCCTCTGTCATTTGTAAATGTATCATCCTTAGTAGAGAAGAGAAAGGAGGAGTAGTAAACAGAATGTGAAATGTCTGAAATGGGGGTCACTGGATGCTGAGGATTTCTGAAATAGCAGCCTATCATATTTAGGCAAACATGGAAGCCTTTTTGAAATCACCTTCTTCAGATAACAATTGAAGAAAAGCTTGCTGGAACAGTTTTATCAGTATTGTTAATTTTCTTGGAGTGTTTATAATACTGTGGTATGTGTATATATGTATGTGTATATAGAGGTACGTCTGTGTAGCATTACATTCCAATATTGCAATGTAATATAATGTATCTGTGAAATCAAGTGCTTTGTAAGGTTTTATTTCCATATATTTTAAAAAGTACGAAAATGTGTCTGACATGCAAGAGTTTAACAATGCTGAAAGACAAGTTAGAAATAGTCAAAACTTTAAAATTCTTGTGTTTGACAGTGTCGTGAATGTATTTATTTTCAGAATGCGGAGTGGGTAATACTATACCCATATTTATTGCAGCTGGATCATTTTCAGCTCCTCAATCTCTCTTGTTTGTTGATTGTAACTTTGGTTCTAGCACTGAGAGCATTCAAACTGAATCCTCCTGTTTCCCTGAACTTTAAAGTTAATTACTCTTAAGCTTCCAGTGCAGTTATCTTTGACTTAGGTATTATGTTAGCACTGCAGATACTATATAATCATTTAAAAGGACCTGTAATTTTCCCAAAGGTCCTAATCCTCCCATGGGATCATGTTGCAACACTTAACTAACACGCTGTAGTTGGGTTCAGAAGAGCCTCGTGCAGGAGCAAGGTCTGATACAAGCCTCCTTTGGGAGCACAGCCTTCAAAAGGCAGGGATTTGGTACTGATAGTTTGGGGATTTTTTTCTCAGGGCTTTGTCACTAATGGTAATTTGTGACAATATGAACTTCAAGGGCTTTATGGTAAGATAAAATGAAAACCATTAAATATTGGTGCCATTGACGTGCTGAAAGACTATACGTTTATTTACCATAAACCAGAAGAAATATTTATTTAATAGCATCATCTCAAACGCTGATCCTGTTTCCATGAGAGTTCAAACAGAGCCTCACCAGAGGCTACCTTGTTGAAATCTGCTCAAACAACCTTTCCTTAAAAACACTGCTTAACATAGCTCCGTTTCTGGCCTGCCTTACAAAATTGCAGTCTGTGGTAAAGTTAAAGGATGATTCATACACCTAGAGAAGGAATTGAATATTCAAGTCACTTGTCAGGTTGGCAGGTTTAAATTATATAACAGGAAGCTTTCTATTCATATGTAATGTAACTGAATCACCACTTCTTTATTGATAATTCATTATATGTTGCTACTATCACTCTGCAGCTCTGAAATGCTTTTTGCTATAATGATTTTATACCATACCAGTATAATGGCCTTCTGACTGTGTCAATCAGCTCTACTTGCGTGTACAGTAATATTATTCTGCAATCTGTCTTGGGAGAATGCTTAAAAGCTTTCTCTCATTTTGTCCATTTAACTCATGTATTATCTGAGTTTTTACATTAAATGGCCATACTTAATATCCCATGACATGTCACCTATTTTCTAGGGAGGATACTGATACAGTACTTACCAAATCCAGAATCTATACTAATCAAGTTACACCTGCCCGCCTCAGCCAAGAGCAGTTAGTTCAGTGCATCAGCATTTAATCTGTAGGAAGAACTTATGAGGAGGAACAAAAACAATGAGAACTGAAGTTGGCTAAATGTAGTCATGGTTGATGCAATTTGTTTTGTGAGGAGGGACTAGAAGATATTGAAATCAAACCCAGGCACAGGGGTCAATTTAGATACAGATTTGTTGCTTGAACTCAACTTATATTGGTTGCGCATTTATAAAGACAAGGCTTAATCCAGCAAATATTTATGCAATTTCTGTTATGCACTTTGTGCATTCTGTTGAGTGAGATTTCTTGGCTGTAAAATTAAATGTGTGTGCAAAAGTAACAAACTGTCAGACTTTAAGAGAGTTCAGGTGACGTGTAGATAGCAATCATACTTTTGCACTGGAAGACTGCACGAAGCCTTAAATACTTACTCTAAATCCCTTTCACAATCAGGTTAATGCACTCAAAATTTTAAGACTTGAAATGCCAGCTGCTGAACACAAAATCCTGCTTTGGAACTGGTGCCAAGGCATTTAATCTGTTTGACTTAGACATTTTCCCTAAAAATACTGGATACACTTAAATCTTATTTGTTGCTTGATTCGGTCAATGCCATGGTGTAACTGACTTCTGTGTTAAAGAATGAAAGACTCTATTTACCTAACAGTTTGGAAATGTAATGTTTCAAGGGCAGCAGGTGTCCATTTACGTGGACACCTGGCTTATAATATCCCATCTACTCTGCATTTGAGAACTTCAGACAAAGTTAATGCAGCAAACATCCAAGCGCAGGTAGAATTAATCTGCTCAGCCACACAAGAAGAATGGCAAGGTGGAAAAGCAATGGTTTAACTAGGCCACAGCCTTATTAACTGATAGGACAATAAATTGTACCTTTCCCATTAATATTCATTCCTCGGTCTACTTTTAAGTGAGCTCTCCTTGGGAATTGGATATTCCTGCCTGAATACTTGCAGCTGTCAGTGGAAGAGACTTTCAGTTAACCATACAAAAATGCAGGAAAAGGCAAGGATGTAAGTATTTTTGTGAATTGTGAATGGGAATATGCATAATAAATGTAGGTAAATAGCTTTTATTGTTTTTGCTAGCAGAATGACACTCCTTGTAGCCTGTCATGCTCCAAGTCCTAGCTCCTGCCTGCACCAGCACATTGGCAACAATCATAAGGAATTTCTTGCAGTAGTGTACATTAGTTGAGGGGAAAAAAAACATAAGCAAAATCAGTTCCATGTTTAAAAGTCAAGAAATTATCATAGAAACGTCTCACAGTTTGTTTTGCCACTGTTCCCTGCACTGTGTTAACCTACCAGCCTTGCTTTCGTAACCCTTCCCAGGGTGTCTGAAACTCTTGGCACATAGGGCTGGGCGGCACAGGCATCATCATGTCTTGGGTCCTTATGCCATCCTAGGTGGGGTTTCTGTTGTTTCTGTTTGTACCTGGGCACAGAATTCAACCTAAATGATTTTGATTTCCTCCAGCAGTAGCAGTGACAGCACTGAATAGACACGGCACCCTTCTCTGTGTAGTCTCACAATGGTTTGCACAGGTGAGCAAGCTTCCTTCCCCATGATCCTGAAAGCTCAGTAGATGGGTTGTAAATCCTTAGAAGGCTGAAGTAGCAGCAAGACCAAAGTATAAACTTTAGTGAACATGGACAGCCTGTTGTATTGGGCATCCCAAATCCATCTGCAGGGTCCCTTGTGGGCTATGGCAAGGCTCTTACCTCATGCCTGAGGGTGGTGGGACCTGCCTTTTCCCAACACTTCAGTCAACCCGTGCAGAGCATTAAACCACAAAAATACAACAGGTGTCTTTTGCTTCTAAATTACACTCTAATTAGTCATTTTGTGGGTTTGTTTCAACATACAATTTGTTAGATTGATGGGGTATTAGTATAACCAGTAATACAAAAAGGAAGTAATGCTTCCTTATTTTCATATTAAAAGGAAAAATGAAGAATAAAAGGATAAGGAACTCTGGGCAGAAAGTTCTTAGGAAAAGGAATATTGGTTTTCTTTGACTGTGTTTGTTTTTTAATTCGATAGAAATAAACAGTTACCATGGCAACTGTCATATCACAGGCGAGGAGCAGAGCAAGGAAGATGCAGCGCACTTACCAATTAGCAGAATGAGTTTTAGGACTTTTAAAGAGACATTTTCCCTGCTGACATGAAGATGCATCGCAGCTTACCCTTCAAGGAAAGTTAGAGTTTGCTCCTGTACATCCTTTTGGCAGTTGCATTAGCCATTGCTTCTTGATGCTGCACCCCTCTTTGTGGAGCCCTCACCTCTGGAGGCTCTCTCTGCTCCACAGCAGCTGCCAGGGCTGCCCTGGGGACGGCACCCTATCCACAGGGATGGTGTCTCAGGCACGGCAGTCACCGCTCACCAGAAGGTTTGGGAGGAATCATAATTGATGCTCTTGTGACACCCAAGATGCTCAAAACACATGGGTAGGGTTAATTAATCCTTGTAATAGTCGGGTGACATAGGCAAGCGTTATTAACCTAGAATAGTTTGGGGTTTTTTCTATTTTTAATACATGGGGCAGCTGAAGTTTGTTTAAGTGTTGTCAGCATCAAGGAGAAGCAGAAGTAAATAGTTCCTGTTTTCCAGCCCTGTGTCCTGGCTACTGTTCAGCTCTCCTAGTTCTTGTTTGCTGAACCCCTCTCATATCCCTTACTGTTATTATTATTGGTATAATACTGTTAGTATGGTCTTGAAAAAGCAAAATGCTGTAGTGCACCAGAGGTTGTTTCCTTTTTATTTTACTCTTTGTTTTCAAAGGACTTGGAAACAGCAGCACAGCAGCTCTCACAATTATAGAAATTATAATCATATAATCATATAATCCTCATTTTCAAGGGTTGGGGTTTTCTTCCCTCTTTTTTTAAATTTTCTTTCTGTATCAAGGGCATTTTGGTTGCTCTGCAGGTAGTCTGTATATGAGTAAAATTATCCTCATACTGTGGGGTAGTTCAGAGTGTCATATTTCATCTGTGCATCCATGGGTTGTATAATTTCCATATACACATGCAAACACACGTGCACACAAACTTTAATTTTTTGCATATATATTTATTTGTATATCTTATAATGCTTATACATGTATAGATGTAATTTTCCATTACCGACTATAGCACAGAGGATATTGACCATGGTGCTTTTCTTTCCTTTAAAAAGCTTTAGCATCAGTGAATTGTATTTGTTTATGTTGTCTCTGGAGGAGACAACCTCTACCGATATAATTTTTACTCCAGTGCCGCATTCGAAGAATGTTGTGTTTCAAAGCTCACAAATTCCCCCTCCCGAAAGAAGAAACACAAGGAGGCAATTTGTCTTTTTAACTAAGCTGTGTGGGTCTGGGTAGCATTAAAAAAAAAAAAAAAAAAAGTGTTGTCCTTTTCACCTGCCATTTTTCTAGCCGACTTGACACCCCCAGGCTTCCCAACAGCTCTTTCCAGCAGGAGCTGTCTCGGAGCTCTTAGCATCACCAAATAATTGAGGTTGTCACATCTCTTGTTCATTGTTTTTTCCAGGCCTGGAAAAAATGCAAATATTTCATTGTAGTCATTAATTTTCCCATCCTTTTCTTCAAGCATCTCATTGGTTTGATCTGATGAAAAGGGCTGAAGGCATTATTGCAAACACAGTGGCATCCAGGTTCTGCCTATAGTGGGGAAGAATCTCATCAGATAAAGTCTCAGGGAGGTCATCAATCACAGTTGCTGACAACCATTTTGCCTTCGTTTGTTACAGATGTGAACATGCTTAATTATTTGTAGTGTAATTAGTTCATGAAATGTCAGGAAATGTCAAACTGTGTTCACAGCACAGATTTTTGCAGCAAAGAGCAATGAGAGCAAGTGTCAGTGGGAGACATGGAGGACTGATGGGGGGAACTGTGTCTGCAGGCAAATGAGGGAAATGGCTTGGGGGACAAATGAGGGTCAAAATATTAAGATTAAAGTTTTGAAAGGGAGACCTTCAAGGGAGCCGAGTAAAGTGGGACGTGAATGATGTTACCATGCAGCAGCATTTCAAGCACATGTCTGGAGTGGGAAGAGGGAAGTTAAATCAATATTTACTCTTGTTTTAATTTGATTTGTGTAAACATTGGCTTTTGATGGCAGATCTTTAGAAGAAATTCAGCAAATTTCTACTCACAAGTATCTGACACTGAAAAAGCAACTTGATAGAAGAGGAAAAAATTCTAGTGAAAGGAGATTTCTAACACTTTCTTAATTTCTTAATTTTAAAATTTTGAAATTAGCAATATGTGCAATGATTATGATAAAAAAATATAATAAAAAAGCAGATGTATGTGTTTAAAATTCCTGAAATC
>VXBU01011431.1:532521-553074 GCA_013400315.1 Bombycilla garrulus | reverse complement strand
TATTCTGTGTTTGAAAAGATGAGTTTGTGTGTGTAAGAACAGCTGAAGTACATCAGGGCCTACGAATCTTTAATTCTGCATTTCACAATAAGACATATATTTGACCTATTCAGTACCCACATTTCCACTATTGTCTTTTCAAAAGTAGAGAGGTATAAAATGGTTTAATTTTCTGCTGGTTCATTTCTTTTTTCTGAGGAGGGGAAAAAATAAATACATAAACAGAAATGCTTTACATAAAGAAAGCTCTTTGAAAAGTGAAGTAGATGCTATTTATGAAAAGTCCAGTCTCCTGGAGCTACTGTTTTGCTTACACATGAGTCCAACACTGAATTCATACTGATTCAAATACCCGGCCTTTCTAGTTTTGCAAGTTGCATTTTAAACCCACTGTTAAGCTATGATTATAGTAGAGAGCATCAACTGAAAATTCCAGAAGTTAATAAATATTCAGGTGCCCTGATTTTATGATCAGCCATTTTTTTTCCAATTACATATTTCTCCAAGAATTTATATTGCTTTTGTGAAACTAGAAACTTTCCAGATATGTAAATCAATCTTAGTGTTACTGTGCAGTATTCTTTAAATTAAATTACAGTACAGATATCAGATTCTAGCAGTTCTTTTGCTGCAATGAGATAATTTCTGGAGGCAAGACACCTGGCCAGGATAGAGTGGTGATTAATTTTATGTGTTTAGGGTGCAATCATCACTCAGAAAAAGGCTTAGGGTTTGGATGATGGATGACGGGTAAAGTGCAGGCTGATAGGACATGGCCCATGAATCTGTTCTACATCATCAGTTCCTTTGATCACTGGCAGAAGTTCAGAGATACTTCTTTGCATCTGTCCAAAATAAACAAGGCTACCATATACCTTTTGCAAGATTCCTTTTAAATACAGGCTTATTTGTGGGTGAGAAGATACCTTTATTTTTTTCAGCCATGGCTGAGGGAAATAAAAACAAACCCTTGGTCTCACATTTACATGCACTTTTACAGGCAAAAATACGTGGAGTGTGTGTGTGACCGTGTCCATACACACATATATATGTATTTTAATGAAAGATGATAGCGTAAAAGCAATTTTTTTCCCTTGCAAACTGATACCTATGTTGACACCATAGAGGGGATTCAGCATAGCTGCTGAAAAACAGTGTTACACACCCTGTCATGAGAAGAAAGCCCTAAGTTATAACAATGCTATGCAGCATTTCTTCTTCATTAGTAATGGTGGTGTGACTACAAATTGTTGAGAATCTTTCTCACTAGTGATAGCAAAATGAACTGTGTAACCAAAAGAATTTTGTTTAATAATTCAGAAGAGTTAAAGGGTGAAGAGATAGAGAGGATTTGTGCCAACCTAACAAAAAAAATTTTTGTATCTCAATTAACAAAATATAATTTGATAATTGGAAGCAAATGCTTCTTTATCATATGATTTCTATTTTTCTTTACCCAATGCTGTCCCCTGCAGGGTGTAAGAAATCAGATCACAGAAGTACTCAGAGGCTAAAAAAAATATTTTTTAAAAATCCAGGAGTAAGAGAGGAATAACTGAATTAAAGTCATGTTCTCTATCAGAATTCGTTATCAAGCCAGCATGGTTTATGAAAAATCCTTTCAGAAGCTTAACTGGGTGCTGTGATGGGCATTCCTTGAAAATATTCTCTTATATGTCATGGCATATGTGCAACATTTCTTTCCATAGGTGTTATGAATTCCTAGTGCTCATGTTGATATTCTGTGTGTGGGCAATAAGATGTTAAGCATGTATTTTATATGTCTCATCAGCTGCACTAGGACAAAAAAAAATCAAACAGAACACATAAATTATAAAATACCTCTCAATGGACTTTCTTACCATTTTATAGAATGAGAAGGAAAGGGTATCCAAGACTGCTCTGTATATGCAGAAAATACTTAGCTACTACTCTGCTTAAAAGACAGGTGACCCTCATTAAAGAATTACAACTCCTCTCTAAAAGGACATTAAAGAAGTAAAGGGAAGCATAAAGGTAGAGAGCTGATTAGATTTTATTAATAAGATCATCTTTGTACCAGACAAAAAGAAAACATGGAGCTTAAAAAAACCTCTGGGAGCATTTGTTATCACAGAGAAATCATACTCACATGATTGCTGTCTCCTTACTCAGCTGGAAAACTGCTTTATCTGACTAAGTGCAAATACTGAAATGTTCATTAGCTCTCTTGAAACACCTTGACTTGTCTTTATTGAGTTGCATTTCATCCATAGCCTTTGCACCTGGGGGCACACAATAAATTTTTCTTCACAAAGGGTTTCTCAAGAGTGGTATGACTGTTCCTTTTCTCCCCAGAGTCTGAACACATTGCATCATCTTCTATCATATTTACAAGCCTGGGGCCCAGGATGAAGAATTGTTTAGTATCTCCAAACCAAACCTTGCCACGTAGCAGATCAAATTGTTGTTGCTTCGCCACTGAGCTGACTCAGTACTTGCTTGTTTGATTTAAGGCACAGTTCCACTGTGAAAAGTTATTGTAAAAAAGGTTTTTTCTTCTGCAGCAGAACTAGTTCCTACGTGTATGAAGAATTATATGTGCTGACTCAAGTGACAAAACATAAATATTTACTGCTTCTGGTGTTGCCAGCTCTGCAGAGCAAAGACAGAGGAGAGAAAGCAGATTAGAGTCCAATTAATGTGTATCCATTTCTACTCTTTTCCAGGATTCTGTGTGTTTAGTCTTTGAAAATTCAGGGAGAAAAAATACATCCCAGAGCTGTTTACAGGAGTATAATTTGACCTCTACTGCTGATGAGTAGCTGTAGAAAAGGAAGCATTTTGGTCTCTCAGATAGTGAGGAATGTGGAAACACCACAGACAAAAGAATCATAATAAAATTGAAATTTGAAACACAATAGATCAATAATCAATACTTTACACTCTTCTATTTTACCTATAGTGACCCTCAGAGTTTGTGGCTGCAGTAGATTATTTTATGGCATTCTGGGTTTGACAATTTTTCTCTTGGATTAACATCATCTCTTACTATTCAGATGTAGTGGGAAAATATTTATGCTTTTTTCATTATTTACCACTTCTTTTAGAATAAAGCAGAGTGTCAATTTTTTTGTATTATCCAGCTAGCTATCATACTTTTGGAGCTAATATTTGCCCTGACGTTGTGTTCTGTTAGTACACGGAACTGCCCTTCAGTGACTCTGGTCTGTCCCCACTGAGCCATTCTAAGGGTTGGTGAAGGCTTCCTCCTTTGGTTGTCTTACACAGTCAGTATGTGAAGCTATGAAGGGGTTTCATATGGAATTACTGAGTTCATAAGGCTGAGTGTTGGTTTCAGCATGTTCACAGTGTCTGGCTTTATTGCTTTAGCTTGTCTAATCCAGGGAGAGAAGTTGTCTCTCCCTCTGTTTCAAAGTGACAATGAAGCTTGCATGAGAATGACTTGGACTTGTGTTCCATCAAAAAAAGGAAGCGGTTAGAGCAAGCAACGGAGATTTTCTTGAATATTTTAGCGACTTAAAAAGGAATTTTTTAGCCATTGTCTTAAATTCCTAGTGGCTGATGATTGATCAGATTGCCAGCAATGTCTACTGGTTATTTTGCAGTCTTTTGCAGTCAAGTTGTCACCTTTTCAGAGGAGTTTGTGGGGCTATATTTCAAGTCCAGTAGAATAGAAATCAGTGGGAATATGGCAGCTTGCTTGATTAGTCCAATACCTTGCTCTATTTCTTTGAAGCAGTAAAAGTTTAAATAGAATTTATGGTTACTGAATTCTCAAAGATTGTCTTAACCAAAAGACAGTCGCTACCAACAAGCCATGTTGTGGTATTTGAAATGAACACTGGCCCCTCTGCTGAAATGTCTAAGCACTGGGAAGAGAAGGAGCATTTCTTTTGGCAGCTTTGGAATTTTCTGCCCGAGTAGTCCAAAGGTTAACTTGTATTGGTCTCAGGTTATATCTGTTCTTCCCCTGGGAACTAGAAGTAGGTTCTTCTTTAAGAGAGTGTAGTCTTAACTAATGGTGAAGCTGATAGCACTTACAACCTTTGGTATATTCTATTCAATTCTAAAGTAAATATCGATAAATTAAAGCAAAACCTCATTGTTATAGAGAGAAAAAGATGAATAAGAGGCAACTATACAAAGCTTATATAAGAGTAAAGGGCAGCTTACCTCCTAGGTCCCAGCACTTAGAAGCTGAATAACTCTGAGCAGTATAAGATTTACAAAAAATCCTTGGGAAGGGGCGGGGGGAAGTGCCCTTGACTTGTCTTAGAATAGAAACTGAAAGTTTTAAAGCTTCTCTGTAACATGAGGCTAAACTACAAAATATCAGTTATTCTTTGAACTTGTCTTTTAAATAACCCTTTAGGTATTGTAGTCTGAACAACAAATATTTTATTGATTTGTGTGTGTGGATGGATGGTGCTTAAATATATACAGTTAATATTGCTTAGTAATTTTTTTCTGAAAGTACAGCTATTATTGTAAGCTCTTGAGTTTAGCTCAATCAGTAGTTTATCAAAATCTTGTTATGCATTTCCATGAGAAGGAAGAATACTGGAAGCAAGAGTTGTGTGACTGCCAGCACTCACCATTTTGTTCTGCTGTGTAGCAGCTGAAGTCACATCTGTAGGCTGTATTTGCTCCTGAAATGTATGAACTCATAAGGCAAGATGGTGACTCGAGTGCAAATTCACTTCCTGATGGTTAATAGCAGTTATGTCCAAAGACCCTGAGGAGAATCCCTAATTCCACTAGAGCTTTACCTTCTTCTGGGAACCCTTTTGTTGTGAGCAGGCCTGGCTCAAGGGGATAATAGGAACTTGAAATACGAGTATATTTGAGAAATGCACATATACACACAGACACATAAGCTTGACAATCTTTAGGAGTTGTCTGATAACTTTCTACAAAGCAGCTTGACCCCCTACTGTTATTTTTTTGTATTTGTATTTACTTTATCACACAGAAAACCAATCATGTTACTCTGTCATACCAGTTATTTTATAAAAGTAGACAGAGGCATGTAGCAGCTCAGAAGAGCTTAGAATCTCCTGAAAAGACACAGCACTTTCTTCCCTTGAGGTCTGAAGTTCTCGGGGCAACAGAAAGGCTTAGATTTTGTTCTTTTAAATCTGGGTAATAGAATAATAACACATAATAATAGTAAAATATTATTGAAAAGATCTAGTACCTAAATATGTCCTTGAAAAATATCATCATCCATTTATAATATCACCTACATTAAAAGTTCAACATCATGTTACACAAGAGACTTGACTTGAGAGCATATATCCATTTAAATTGTTGCAAACCTACTCAGTCAATGCAATATAAAATTATCTCCCATATTGCTGTGGATCATTCTGCTGCATTTATTTGGATGTCAAAGTGACAGGCCATTAACCTAGGGGTAAGCTAATTATTTAAGGAACTTTTCTTGTTTTGTACAATGAAGAAGTATTCTTGAAAATACAACACAAACATAGATATCTGTGTCAGATGGTAATGGTCCATTTCTTTTAAATATGAAAACATAATTTTAGCATTCAAACAGTCAAGACAGAGGTAATTTAAAATAAAACAAGAACAACCATCATTAAATGGTTGTGTTTCTGGACTTAGATTGATGCTTAACACATTGATCTTCTTCAATAGAAGCTTTCCATATTCCATCTGTTAGAATCTTTGACCTTTTCTTAACACCATTAAAAGATAAAATGTTAATCTACTGAAAAAAGATGCATGACCTTTTAAAAGTGAACAGTACCACTTTACAGTCTGCCATCATTAAAGAACTTTATGCTCAGGAGCCACGCATTATGTGTATCATAGCAATATAATTGTTTAGAATAATGTAATTGTTCAACCAAGAAGATATATACCACACATAACATAAATTAGAACTAGAACTATGTGAACGTTGAAAACCCTATCAAAATAGCATGTCAGATCGAGTCTTAGTTTCAGTTTTAATCAGCCTCAACCTCAAATTTATTTCTTATTAATATGCTACAATGTATGCCTAGAAGACACCATTTTAACAAAGAAGAAGAAAGGTATTTTGGGACAAATGAAACCACATCACTGGCAAATGAAGATGCCTATCTTCCTTTGTTTTAAATCACCTTTATTTATTTTTTCAGTGTAAGGAAATAAGAGGAGCACAAATATTTTATATTTAAGGGATTTCAATATCAAGAAAAATCATGAAAATAGACTTAGCTTATTTTTACTAAATCTGAATTATCTTAAACTTGACTTCTTTAAAGCACTGGCCACAATTCAGAGCAGTGCTGAAATCCGGTTTAAATCCAGTTCAGTATCAGACAGGAACTGGTTTTGAATATGGGCTAATTTGACTCCAAATTAAGAATTAAAAGAGAATTTTAAAAAATGAATATATTATATAGGCTCAGATAACCTAATCTTATCTTCTGGTAAAGTACAAGTTTTAGATGAAACTCATCAAATTGTTTTGAGGACATAGCTATATAGTAGTGTCATAAATATATAGAGTGTAAACTCAATAATTACTTAACAGAGGATAATAGAAAGTTCAAGTTCCTTCTGCATTTGAATATGATGTTCTGCTACTACCTTTTATTATACAGGTAGAAAAGCCATTCTACATATGAAGACTCATATTCTTCTATTTTAACCTAAATTCTGGTCAAGTCCCTAACTTGTTCCATTTTTCCACAGTAAAACTAGTGAGCTTAGACTGGATAATTTGGGGTTGGAATATCCTCTATGCATGTTTTTCCTTAAGGTAAGCGGCTGCATGCAAAAAAAGAGATGCAAGTGCTCTAATATAACATAAATTTAGGTCTCCATAATAATATTATTTGACGGTATTAACTTATTATGTTTAGCAATGTCACTGCAGTGGGGGCATTTAGACAGTCCTGATGCAATGGGTGCACTTAAATTAGTAATTTAGAAGTGATTTTTTTCCTTCGTGATTTTGCCTTGCACCTATACTTGAAGGTGGGCAGTGTGTGCCCAAAGCTGTTTCCTACCTCATGAAACTGGAGCTGAAGTCATTTGCTGAATTACCATCTTGAGTGGTAATGAGAACACACGGTCCTGCAGGATTTAGCTCTCCACACATGTATTGCATACCTAGGAATGGAAACTGGCTTGAACTTTATTGTTAGAAATTTGATCATCTGCATAATAATGCAGAAAGTAAAGGAGAAATCTCAGACTTTGCTAAGAGTTTTTCGGAAGTTGAAAGGCATTCACCTCCAGTGAAAACTTCGTATTCTGTTTTTTGATTGTGTTGCTGCACTAGCCCTCTCCATTTATGTATTGTTCCTGTTAAATAAGCAGCACCTCATTTTGTACAGGCCAAACATTTCATCTTTGAAGTTAGTAGTCACTTTTTTTGTCAAGCTCTTCCATTGTTTAGACCTGCTTCCCAGTCCCAGCCCCAGTTTATCACACCGCAAATTTCCTCTCTCGCATATTCTTCCCTCTAGGTCATTGATAGTGAAAGCAAGCAATATGTTTCCTGGTGTTCAACCATGTGGCACTTCACTAGTCACATAACACACTAGATAAGGAGATGACAGTCTGTGCTGCCCTGAATAGCATATGTGCATGCCATCTGAAAGCCAGGAGCCCGAGGATGTGGATACAGCCAACAGAGGGAGTCAATGGCAGCAAAGCACTGGCCATTCAACCCCTGCTATGGAGAGAAGGAGAATGCACAGCTTTGCATTTATGGTTAAAGGGAAGATCTCAGCCTGTTTCTTGTTAGTCCCTAGGCATTGTTTGGAGGCCATGTGCTCCTCTTCTTTCAAGCTGGAGGTTTCCTACGTGACACAAGTTTGGTCTTAGCTCAGCAGGAGGTGGTGCCTCACCAGAATGTCAGCTGTTTTAATAAAAGTTTGGCCCTTTTAACGATTTTGATGTGTACAGGGAAGATCTGATCTGTAGCGTTTGCCCTTTTTTGTCTACTAAGTATAACTATCAACCAGTGTAAAGAAGCTATAAATGCTGTCTAGTTAGAATTACAAATTAAAGTTTTGTAAATCCTAGTTTGTGTGGAACACCTGCTTGCTCCATCTTGTATGGTATAGTAGTAATGTTTAATATCTCTTCTGCCTATTCATAACTTGGTACCCAACATACCTGAAATTATATAGTTCTCATCAACCAAAGTGGCATTCCCTTCAGACTAGAAAAGTCCTAGATCTCAGCATTGGTGAATATAATAAAGAGAAAGAGTCTTTTCTCTTTGACAGAAGCAAGCTGTCACGGTAATAGTGAAATGAGACACAGAAGAAAAAAAATTCAAAATATTCTTAGACACATTCAGGCAACATGTAAATAGAATAATATATCTGGCAAGAAAGATCTGTTTGTTTTTCGCACAAAAGGGCTAAGAAGTTGTTTGGTTTTGTTTTGTTTTTTTCCATTTTAAAGCATGAATTTCTTTTTCTTCCACCTGAAGTCTGCACAGTATTCCACAGAGCAGCTGTCCACAGCAAGAAACTCATCATTCACTCTCTGATCAGCACATACAGTAAGTGACATGAAACTCTGCTTAATTCTCTTGTGTCTTCATGAAATAATTTCTTCACCAACTAAAGAAATCTGCTGTTTACCATAATCTCAATTTAACACCTTCTCTCACTGTTCAAAAGTAACTGTCTGCATTTGAATGGGGTTTGCAAAGCAGAAGTAACTGCCAGGGAAAACTAAACAAATCTTGTCTCTTCCTTGAAAGTTGAAAAAGGCTTTAGTTTTTTTATCACAGTGACAGGTTACATGGTAAATAAAGTTTGAGATCTTTGCCTTGGCCATTTAATACAAGAATTGGTTAGAAGTGAACAAAGCTGAAGGGTGCAAAACTTAAACTAAGCCCAAGTTACACATTAATTCGGTTGTTGGGAGGCAAGTGGCACATGCCCACAGTAACCCGGGGGCGGGGGGGTGGGTGCTCTGGAACAGGCTGTGGTTGCTGCTCCTCACTTACAGAGGAAGCCCCTTCAAACTAATGAGCTTTCAGTTATCGAGCACTGTGGAAGAGGCCTTGGGAAACATTCCACTCCTTAGAAGCTAATTTGTGTGGTTTGTGTAACTGGAAAGCAGCCGGGAAGATCTTAGCCCATCAAAGCTGGGAAGGGTCCCACCTTGCCTCACATTACCATGTACAGCAGAGGATCACTTAAAAAAGATTTCCTCATTGGCACTGGAATCAGATACAATATCTTTTCAACAGCAACCAAAACAAAGGCCCTGTTAGTATTGTGAGATTAGCTAGATTTCTACAGATTTGTTCTGAAGTTAATGAAATTGCATCCAAATGAGATATGAGCTATGAAATGTTCTGCAGGAGTTCAAAGCCTGTAACTGCTGCTTCACTCCCCAGCAGCCTGTAAAAGCCCTGCAAGCACTTTATCTGGGAACCTGTTCTTGAGGAAACCTCTCCTGCAACTCTGTTCCCCCGACTCATAAGGTTTTGATTTGAGGAAATTTACATTTGAAAATTTAGAAATACACTGCACAATGGTTTCATGTCATAGCTGGATTGAGCTAAGAAGAACCATTGTGTTGGAGGGTAGGAACTTTTTTGTCTTTTGTATTTATATCGCTGTGTTGATTTACTGCAGGTAAAAAAATGGTAATGTAAAATCCTTGTGTAATTTTTCTGAAACAGGATGAGTTTTCACATGATGTGAGTAGCATTGTACTGCTAACTACAAAATGCTTAGAGGAAATTAAGCTAAGTTGAAGGAATTAGTATTCCATCAAAGAGTCGGTACTTGCCTCAATAAGATATTTTTAGCATTTTTGGATTTTGATATATGTGTCTTTTTTTTTTCCCAAGAGAACAGGAAAACTACTTCTCACCACTTCTTTCATGTTAGGTTGTTTATGGCAGACCATTGCATTAGGTCATGTAGCATTTGATCCGCTGGAACATGAACAATGTTTTGAATCATCCATATGTTTCATTTGCTGCCTCTCTTTGGTCAGGTGAATGTAATTTTCCTACCAGTACTCAGGTATGTATCAGGGTTAAAGGCTTTCACATAAGCCAGGTATGTACCTAATCAGAATACTCTTGCCTGGGCAGAGCTTTCTGTGCTAGAAATAATGTTTTTAAAGCATATTGACATATGCATTAAATGAAAAGCACACATAGTATTGAAGTGCTCTATTTCCCTAGAAAAGGAAGAGAATAAGTCTTAATTTTCCTTTAGGGCAAAGCTTTAATAGAATTGCTGCTAGTTCATAGTCTTCCAGTTATTGTTTAAACCCCATAAGATACTTAAGGCTTTGAGTGTTTATACCAAGCAAAGAAAAATATGAATTCATTCTCGAGCTCAGATTTGGAGCTAATAAAATTATTCTGATTCCTATTACCTTTCTTGCCCACTAGCGTTACCCTCTTGCTATTATTTAGCTGAACAGTTTTAGTGTCTTGGATGCCTTGTACCTTATAGAAGTTGGGAAGGAGAATCAATACTTCTCACGAACATGGGAAAAGGTAATTAAAAAAATGCAACAAAGAAAACAGAAAAAAAGAAAGGGAACAGAGGATACAAACAGAAGCTATCAAAGTGGTTCTCTGCCAATGTTTTTAGTGTTGTCATTTAGGTGTGTCTATGTGGTTGAGTGATTTTCCTCAGTAATCTCCTTGTTTTGATGGTTTTACAGTTTTTGGCAAGATGATTTCTGAATTTTTCTCTGATTCTCCCTGTTCCCTCCAAGAGGGACACCATTTAACATCTTGCCATTACCCATCCCCAGTGATTCAAGGATTTGTTTGTTTTCTTATCAAGACAGCCAACTTCTCACATGAGAGAGAAGTTGTGTACTTCCATATGTACTTGGAATTAAATCTCATTTCCCCTCTCTCATGGCTACCAGGCATTGTATTTCAAAGTGGGATCTTCAGCAGTGGAAATTTCAGTACTACAGTGCCCAGTACATGTAAGTTGCAATATCCCAGGGACTGAGTGGAATCCCACTTTGCCAGGATTATTTTACTACATCATGCAATGTGCAAGGACATGCCAAGTGGACAGAAGAGAGGAAAGCATGCAACCATTTTAGCAGCTTCTGTCTCCTCCCTGACTGAATTGGAAATTAATGTGAATTTTGTGATAAAATTATGTGTGACACTTATAATTTGCAATGTGGTCAAATATGGGTATATAGTACGTGTGAATAAATAGAAAATTGATTGCACCATTAACTCTGTGAATCTTAGGATGCTGTTAAGTTCAGCAGACCTGTATTTTTCTCTACCATTGTCATCTGCTGCAAAACATCTGGATTTTAGAGGGTGAGAATTTTAGACAGCCCAAATGTACAACAGATACTACAGACTCTTTGTAGCTCCACAATTTGAAAACAAAAGTGTATCAGCCTTCTGAAACAGTTTGCAAATCTGTCCGTGAAACAAAATGGGGTTTTTTTGGTGGCTAAAATGAAGTGCACATAAATATCAGTGGTTTTGTCCATTTGTTCTTGTGTTTAAGAATTCAGTGAAAGGAACAATTTTTTGCAGTGCTTTTGCTTATTAGACGTCTAGGTTTTATATAAATTATAGTAATGTTTGGGCTCCATATTTGATTTCTAAGTTTTGAGTATGAGGTTAGGCACATCCACAGCTTGTAAGAAGAGCCAGACTGACAGCAGAGGGGTTGATGTCCTTTGTGGAGTAGGTACAGCGTGTTGCTGTTTTACCTGGTCAATGCACTTCAGTCTCAACACTCTCTCAATGTGGAGAGTCCCAGTTTGTTTCCCATATCCTCCTGTCCTTAAAATCTGGGCTGGGTTAAGCAGTCTGGGTTCCCATTAGTTCTAGCCGGTAACTGAGTGGGCAAACCTGCAAAATAAGCTAAGTAACTTGTTGATGTAGAGACAAAAAAAATTTTGGCTTGGGCGCTTGCAAGGTCCTATGAATCTCATGCTAACAGACCTTCCTCATTTTCAGCTTAATTGAAAAATGCAGTGAAATCAGGCTTTAATCAGGGGAATGAGGCATTATGGTGCGTATTTCCAGGTCTGAAATTAAAATCTATTTTTTAAAGAAGAAAATTAAATGCTATTTCAATTTTCTTGTGCTGACCCTTTAGGACTGTACTGAGCTCCTGCCACCTACCAGCATGCTCGCCAGGCAGTCTGTACAAATATTATTATTACTTAAATAGAGTCTGAATCATTACCTTGTGTTTTCACTTTGTAGTGAAGTGATTTAAATATAGTTTTCTTATGTTGGGATCCTTTGACAAATGCATAAATAGTTAGCGCATTGTTAGCAACAGTGAAAAGGAAATGGATGCCCGGCAGGAGGAAGGGCAAATAATTTTCTCATGCTTGCTGTGCTCCTTCTGTAGTGCAAATCAACTCTTCTCCTCTGAAAGTAAAAACTTATTCCAAGATGTCAACAAAAGTAAATTAGGAAAGGAAATGTAATTCCTCTCTGCTGCTCCTCCCTCACACACATTAGTAAATGAAAGCTATTTAAAGATACAACCTGGCATAGACTAATTGGAGATGAGTCACTTGGGACCTGATCCTGGAAATGCCTACCCAAATGAGTAGCCCTTTGATTGTTTGCCTGGGTCAGTGTGGAGTGCGTGTGCATGCCGCAGGATCAGGGAGGAGAAGGGTCAGTCCTGCAGGGTCCTGAGCTCTCCCAAACCCAAAGGCTCCTGAGCTGCCCAGCTGGCCCCAGTGGGAAGATGTCTGTGCTTGGAGTTAACTGTTTTATTGGATCACAGCCAGTTTGGTCAGTGTCTCCCAGGGCTAAACCCTGAATGTTTAACTTAAAGTAGAATAGGAATATTATGAGGCTACTTTGATTAATTAATCTCATTTGGAATAAAAGAAACAACTAGAAAACTGAAACACACCACAAAACTTTCCCATATCCACTTCTGCTTCTGGTTCATGTCTGTCATAAAATTAACTACTGTAATATGCTTTTTCCACAATTTAGTTCTCAAATACTTTGCTGCAAAGGAAGCTGTAAAGCTCAAAGGCGATTTTTTCTCAGTGTTAGCAATTAATATGCCACAAGTCTTTGCATAAATAAGTTGTCTATTTTAAAGCAACTGGGCTATTTTAAAGCAAATGGGCTATTTCATTTTATATGACTGTTAATTAAGATTTTGATTAGCCTTGCTATTGAAGCATTGAAACCCTTTCTAAAAGAAATGGCCACTGTTTTAATTTTATTTTAATTAGTTGGACTTTGAGGTTATTTACTACAGTGTCAGCTATCAAAGTAAAGCTATTTAATTTGATGTTCAGTCCAAAGCAGGTAGCACACACAATTCCACATTTGCCTGTAACCACTGCCATTAACAGCAGTATGATTTAAGGTCATTTAAGAGTCATTAGCCTCACAGATGGTAAAATGTGAAGTATCTAAAAGGGAAAATAACAATTGTTGTCTTGTCAAATAAAATCCGAACATTGTATTTTTCGTGAACACCCACTAGCTTCCAGCAATTTTATACAGAATGTGTTTCCCTTTGGGCGGAGAGTGTTAGGTCTTCCCTTTTATGTATCCTTCCATTGAGACATGCTAACCCCCTCGGGAGGTGAAACCCACCCAGATATTTGTGATTCTAAAACTTCATTTGCGTCACTTGCAACAGAGATGGATCATTATTCTGGGATAAAATCACATCCTGCACAGTGAAAATAACAGGCAACATTTGACCTGAAAAGGGAAAGAGGAAAAAAAAAAACCCAACAACTTTAAAGTGTTAAGAGAAATAGACAGTGTTAAAGCTTCTTCAGGAAACAAATTCTCCCTGTAATGCAGTGTAATTACAATCTTTTCTAAGCTAAGTATGGTACCCTAGAGATTACTATAAGTAACTTATAATAGAATTTTTATTAGTGGTAGTAATTTTTTATGATAATTAGTGTAATCTGCAGCCAATAAAATCAGAAGATATATAGTTATCTCTTTTACACCAGAAAACTAATCTTCAGACAGCTGAAACATTAGAAAAAAATATTATTTTATGATAGTTATACACCTTTATGTTCTGATTATTTGGTATTTTTTTAATAGCTCTTTCCATTTAATGGTGAAAAATGTGAGGCATACACAAGAGCCAGTATAAAGCAGCTTTGAGGTAAGCATCTTGCATTTTGTTTCCTGTGCAATCTTTTAATCTGATCTGAAACTTCATCCTTTGTGGAAGTTAATGAGTTCTAAGTATTTCTTCTAGATGATAGGTGACCCTTGCACAAGCCCTGTCCTCACAGTGAGATTTTTCCTTTTCTTATTGCCTGGGGGGAGAGGCCTGGCTGCGCACAAGATCTGTGTATCTTTGGAACTCTTGTGCTGCTACACTAAAAGAACATTTTGATTGAATGGATCAGCTGCTACTGCTGAGCCAGTGGGCTTGCTGGAAATGCAAAGAATAAGAACAGTTCCAAATAAACCTAGGGAAGGTCTAACTCTCAACTATCTCTTAGTGTTCTGAAGCATACTTTCAGTTTTTAGTTTGTTTCTCTGTCAGAACCATCCAGGCTGCATGGATGAGATGGATGTCTTCCACTCAGGGAATGGCATAATTCTCCTGGACATTTTGGAAATTATTCCTGCAGAAAGAGGTCAGAGAACTGTTGCATTCTCCTAGGATTTTTAGACTTGGCTTGCCCTAAATTAAGAATCAGAAGGGAAAAAGAAAAAGGGGAAAAGTAATGGTCTCACTCTTTAGAGGTGCTGAGTTTAGTATTCCTAGCAACTGTACAGATATTCATAATCCATGTTTGTAATCTTCTATGTCTTGATGAGCAGTGACTCACTGTTGACAGCTGACCTATTGTCTTCAGCATGTGACTTAGAGTCTGTTGAGATGCACGATGTAGAGCAAACTCCACAGAAGTTTGTCCACATTCTGCAAATATGGGAGGACGTCACTGCTTGCAGTTACCTGTGATGCATATTCCAAGAGTTCTCCAGTAAGCATAACTAATGCAGCGTGTATTAAGCTGGCTTTTATTTAAGTGTGTAGACCTCTTTGGAAGTCCGTGAACACAAACATGTTCATCTAAAGACAAAGGCATTGGTTAGGTCCCTAATAAAGATGTTCTAATGATGTTTCCTCGATGTATTGTCAGTACATTTTGTGTGGAAATATAACTGGCTGTTAAATAAGCAGTTGTTTCCTTCATGTCCAGGAACCCCTCACTTTGTGATGAAAATGGCCAGTCTTTCTCGCCTTGCCTCTGTTTTCCCCCATCAGACTTTGGCAAAGACTGTACAGTCCTTCAGCCTTCAGGTAGATTCCAGTCCTGCTCAGCCAGGAAGCACACAGGCTGTGAAAATGGCACCCTGGCAGTGGAGCTCCTGACAGTGGATAAAGTATCAAGTTCCCGTGCTGATTCTGCTGGATTCCTGTGTGCCAGCACTTAGAGACTGTTGACCGTGAGGTTTCTCTGACACTCTTGTGAACCCTCACAGGGACAGATGGATTTGCTCTTGAATGGCTCCATTCTTTTCTCTTTGTGAATAAAGCAGGCAATGGTTAATTTGCCCTGACTGCTGTCATGCACCACAGGCTTCTGCTTTGTCACCCCTCCTGCTGACCACGGCCTCAAGGGCAGGAGGTCTCATATTCTGAAAACGTGTCTACTTACTGTATGTGTCCAGCTTGTCTTTTGGGAGGAGGAGTGTCGCAGCTGAGCGCAGATGGTGCTCTTCCCCTTGCTGTGTTTCAACCTGAGACTTAAATAAGAGGTTTCCAGAAAGCTGACTTGGTTGAAGCAACTGATGGGAGTTAGAGGAAGGAAATTCCTGTTTCCCTTACACTGAGGAATCTTACCAAAGGCCATCACCCATGGGTTCTGCAATGTTTTGAATTCATATGGGAGATTTTATAAAATTATTCATGGGTTTATTAACTTTTAAGCTGAATTACTGAAATGCATTGTACCTAAGACTGAAGAATATCTGGAAACTTGGATGACAAAGCAGTTTCTTTCTCATATGGTCTCTTCAGACTACAGCTTGCTTGCAGCCTGCTGTCAAAGTTCTCAAATTGGCCGCAGCTGCCTAAGCATTTCCAGGTACAAGTAAAAATGAAGTTTTCAGCCATCAGTCCTTCCTTCTTCATTCTTCATCCCATTTCTGGAGATTGGGTCAACTAGTGTTCTTCGTTTGTTATTATTTACTTAAAGGTCTCTCTTCTTTTGCTGCTCTCAAAAATCACTGTGTGTTCTTCTTCCATCTTGCTGACTTTTGAGTAACATAGCAGAACTGTTTTCCAGAATTAGTTTCTAAGGGTTGATAGCTCTGAAGGATTTTAGGCCAAAAGGGTTATATTTTCAGTTTTAGAGTCTGTGAATACCTTATTAGCAGACACTGGATTGTGTGGTAATTTGTCAAGAGGTTAGAACAGATACATAGCACCCTCCCTTATAAATAAAGCTTAATTTGTCATTTCCACCACAGGCGGATCAATCCATGTAATTTAAGTGACTGAACTTTTATAGTTGGTGTGCAAGGAAAATACCTTTTACTTAGAATAGCAGCAGTAAAATGATGCTGTAATTTGTGCTGTGAAAATTGGTCGCTGTATTCAATTGTACATAAAAAACCCACAGTCTTTTGAACAGCACCCACAAGTTGTGCCCTAAAAAATATAAATAATAATTAAAAAAAACCCCCAACATTCAGATCTTTGGAGACACTCCTTTCTGTGACTGGTGTTAAACTTCAGGGGTTGTTTTCCTTGCTTTTCAAGGAATTTGGCATGTGCCACAACATCACATCTAGTAAAGGTTTAACTGAAAAATTGCTTATTTCTAAATTCAAATCCTAATTTTTCCAGTTAAAATGTGTATCTTGTGGCTTATGGTGTTCATCCACTCTACTCCCAGGTAGGTAACAAATCGTGCTTCTTGCCTCTCAAGATGAATATCAGACAAATTCACTGTGCTATGTACACCACTACCTAGAAACCATAACATGAGTGATAACAGAAAGTTGGCAGCAGGGAGAGGCTCCTCAAAAAAAATTTATACTAAAAATATGTAAGATGAGTGACATCATTGTCAAAAATTTGAAATCTCTATCCCCCCTTGGAAATACACTGGTAAGCAGACCATGAGGAGAAGAAAAAATCAGGAGCCTAAAGCAGAGTCTGTGGCCTCAGCCAAGAAATCCAGGTCACATCTGACACCCATTGAAATCCACACTCACGAATCCAGTGGACTTAAGGTTGGATTCCTAACGACCAGAAAAATGGTTTAATTCAATGTGTCATCTCCAGGGAAGGGTGAGAAGACATCTGAGATGGAAACAGAGACAAATGACTCTTCCCTTGAGGTAACATCAGATACAGGAGAAGCTCCCCTGTGCTGCACTGGAGTCCAACAGGTAATACCAGTTACCTTGGCCTGAAAGGTAATGCAGTTTTGATGATTATAATTTCGGTGCTGACAGCAACCAATATAAAAGACTATAAATTAATTGTTCTGATCATTAAATTTGATCTAACCCAAATGTATTTTAAGAGTTAAATGCAGTCAGAACCTCCTAGATGTTTTCTGGAACAGAAAATTCAGTGAGGGAAATGTTTTCTTTTTCACGACACTCAATGTTTTCATTTGCCAGCTAGAGAAATGTTAAAAAATATATTTCCGCAAAATGAAATATTTTCAGTTTGGGTTTTGCGCCTTCTCTTTTCCCTGTTCTCATTTTGCACTTCTGGAACATGCAGAAGCTATTTTTCTTCATAGTATTTCTTTCTTTTGTTCAACATTTTCTCCATCTTTCCTGCAATATCCTCAAAACGTTAATGGAACATTTTTGCAGTGGAGCTTTATCCAGAAAAGAAAAAAAACAGTCAAAGAATTCTAAAACTAAGAGTTCTA
Source organism: Bombycilla garrulus (assembly GCA_013400315.1). Classification (NCBI taxonomy): domain Eukaryota; kingdom Metazoa; phylum Chordata; class Aves; order Passeriformes; family Bombycillidae; genus Bombycilla; species Bombycilla garrulus. The sequence goes on along the minus strand of VXBU01011431.1, from coordinate 535,197 downwards.
TTACTATTTCTGACATTAGAAACTGAGCTAATTTGTCAAATAGGATGCAGTATAAGGTTATGGTTTCAGTGCAGTGAAGAAATTATCAATAGAATAATAGATGGCAAACAAGAAGTCTTGCATGTGTGCTTTTCTCTGAGTGGTTTCCAGATTTCACAGACTGAGTGTAACGCTGTGTTTCTGTCTTGTAGAAGGAAAGACTAGCTCGAGGCTACAGCCGAACTCCTTATGAAAAGAAAAATGAAGGCTGCTCCCGTAATGGGGTGTGAAATACTGACCTTCTAGAATAGCCATTTTAAGTAGCTTTTGGGTTTTGTTCAGCTTCGGCAAGGAAAGTGTAATTGTGCTGCCCAGTTCTGTTTGAACAAGTGAGTTGTGCACTTCAGCGGAGGAATGCATGGAGTGTGTTGAAAGCACAGATACGGAAGTGTGGCCAGGAATGTGATAGAGTGGATAGAAAATGAGTGAAGACAAGTGTCCTCATGCTGGCTGCGGTGGTGACGTGCATTATCTCGACATTATCAGGAGATAGATGTTTGCATTCCCATGGGTCAGTGCAAGTTGCCACAATTTAAACTTCCAGCTTTTTCTTATGGAAATAATATCATGAGGCAAAGAACATGAAAAGTCCTCTGCTTGCTTGTACCTCTACATGTGATCTTACAATCCTGAATGCTCTCTAGAGGACTTAGGTGCAGTGTGAAAGTATGACAATTGTTTTATCAATGGTTCTTTGCTTCTATTTATAGCAATGAAATTGATAAAAATGTTTTATTTCACTCCTCCTTTTTCTACTCATTAAATATCTTTGCTAGTGAGACATTTTTAAGGGGGAACGAGATATGTAAAGATTATTTTTTTATCCTTACTTCCATTAAAAAAAAAAAAAAGGTTAGAGGGAGTTCTGAGCAGTAAAGTTTTGATGCAGACGTTGAATGCTGCCTCTCTAGAAAGATATTGCTCTCCTGGAATGGCAAATAGCTCAAAACCTGTCACTTTGCACCCCAGCCCAACCATTTGAAGGTAGTTATTTTTACAAGACTGCTTAGCAGGCTTTGTTATTATTTCAGTGTGAAACAAAAACTAACAGCAGAACTTCCCCACAGGTTTTGCAAAATGCAGTTAAATAATTGTCATTGTTTCTGATCTGCTAATCAATTATCAGTGTTAAATAAAGGATCCCTTTAGATCTGTTCCTCAGATCCCTAACAGTCAACAGGAAGAGGAATGTGTGGCATGGAATCTTGATTCCTGTATTTACTGCATGTTGTATCTGTTCCTGGGTGGATGAATATACCATCTGATAAGATGAAACACCCTGTACATACTAGTAATTAGTCATAATTTCATGTAACTATTACAGCAATTCCTGCGGTAGCTATCATGTGTCCCAGACATCTATACTTTATGCAGTCAAATTTGTAATTTTCAATGAATACATAGTTAACACATTGAAGTATATTACATACTTTTGCTTTATCCCAGACTTTTTGAGCTCTTTTGTACCTGTTTGCTCTGCAAAGGCAGTAAAAAAAGTAATGAATTTCCAAAGATACATATCTGTCCTAGTAAATTATTTATGTTGCAACTTTTTTATTTTGTGGTAAGGAGTCAAATGTTATGCTGTTTCTATCTTTGAGTTGTTTTGGGGTTTGTTTTTTTTTTTTTTTTCTTTAACTATACCTTCGCTGTGTTAGCCTGTAAATACTGTGCTCAGAAAGGGGGGAAAACCAGCCCTGCCTCGGGTCCAGTGTGCTGAGGGCAGATTTGCTGTAAGGTTTCCCACACACCTGTGTTAAAGTTTGAACAATCAGCACCCATCCTGATTTGTTCGGTCTGGAGTATCTTCTAAGATGGGAAGGAATTGTTTCTTGTGCCAATCTAATCTGCAGGATTGCTTCATCATGCCAATGAAGGGAGAACACAATGCACTTATTTTCACTTACAGCTAAAATCAAATATGAACTCCAATATGAACAAAGTCTGAAAATGAAACTGAGGTGCCTGGGAGGTAAAGGTTCCTTGGGGGCCGGGGGGAGGTTTGTTAAAAAATGAGCAGACTTGGTTAGAAATTTTTTAAAAGCAGAAAACTCCAGAATGGGGCAAGCAGCACAGAAATGCAGCCAAAATTAGCTTTGTGGTTTTTTTGAATCTCTTAAAGTTTCAGGCTTAGAATTAACAACCTATAGCCCAACAGTTTCACTATAAGAAGTGACTGTCATTTATTTGTGTGCACTGATAGCATCATCTCTTCATGCACTGGCAACTGGGACTTACTTGAATTTCCTTTGATATATTTAGCCTGAAGAGTCTTAGATTAAATAAACATAAACAATCCAAATGGCTTTAAACTAATTCTCATATAAAACAAGATTTGAAAAATATGCATTGAAAGGTAATGTAAGCATTTTGCTTATACATTTTTCATTTTAAAAATGTAATGAATCTTTGCAGCCATAAAGGGCTCTATGGCAATACTCTGTACACCAAATGTTTGGATACTCCAGTACCATTGTAAAATGCAGGATTTACCCAGTGAAAGCAGTACAGATGTTTGACAGCCATGCCAATGAGCAAATGAGTGATCCTCGAAAAAATGTTGGTTCTTTCAGTTCCCTGTATGCTCCCAGATTGCTTTTCCTACCTCAGTATTTATTGAGGTGCAACTTAATTTTT
>VXBU01011431.1:515021-527521 GCA_013400315.1 Bombycilla garrulus | reverse complement strand
TGTTGAGGATAAATTACAGCAACAAAGAGAGCATCCCTCTCAATCCGTGTGCATCTCCTGCTGCTTGGTCAGCACAGGTCCACTGTTCCATTTTTAAATCAAATTATGCTTGTGATAATATTGTCTTGAGCTTACAGTTGCTGACATGGATATCGACAAAGGCTTAGCCAGTATTTTAATAAGAAAACAAAATACAGGAAATACTCTAGAGTTTCCAGGTGGATCATTAACAAGACGCCTTGGAGGGCTGAGACTGCCAGCCAGCACAGGGAATGCATCACAGTTCGTCATACAACTTAAACTTCTTTTGACATCTAGTTATGTCGAAATGTGACTGATCACCTAGGGGTCCAGGCTCCTGTGAGGGAAAAGTTCACTGACAGACAGCGAACGAAGCTGATCTTAAATGAGAATCAAGAGAAAGCAGCATTCCAGCGTCTGACAGTCTGCAGCTGCTACCTGGGTCTGCCTAACGAAGACGAGCCTGCTCTGCTGAACAGTTATATTAGCATCTGTATGCTTCTGTCTCATTATCACACATCTGCCCACCTTTATTCGAATGAAGCTTCTTCTGATCTGACAGCTCAGGCATTGTCAGTGAATAGATATTATGGGAGCTGGGTACAGCAGCTTAGGGTGTTAGCTTTTATTTTCTAAAGACTGTTGTACAGTTTGACAGTATAATGCCACAGAGGTAAAGAAGATAATTAACATATTGGGCAGTTTCTAAACAAAGCTGAGACAGTTATACTGGCAAAAGTGCTGCTGCTGGAGCAGTATTGTTTGCACTCTGGAAACATCAAAGGCTTGCAAGATCTACCTTTATAAAAAAGAGAACAGGTACGGCATGGTCCCCACACCACAAATAGGAAGTTTTGGGGGGCTGAGCCCACACCCAAAACTGAAAAACCTTTGGTGCTTGAAGAGCCTTTCGTGTGCATTCAAACGTCTGCTTGCTCAGGCAAATTATCTCGCAGCATTTGAGAAGATGTGAAAAGGTGTGTGTGGAAAAGAGATTGAGGGTCTTTTTTACTCACTTGAATTTATTTTTACCCCACATCACAAAGCTAAGCGTTCACTTGAGCTTCACAGAGCTCATATTTGGATGGAGATTTAAGCCTTCTAAGTCAGAGATCAGAGATGTGGGATTTTCTGGAAATGCCAAAAAACAGAAGTTTTGTCATTTGCTCAGTAATATACTAGAAAGGCTTGTTAAAAACAAAAAACAAAAGACCAAAAAAACAAAACAAAACAAAACCCCACAAGAAAAAAAAGAAAAAAAACAAACAACGAAAAACCAAACAAACAAAAAAAAAAAAACAAAACCCACCACCTCACAACCAAAGGGGGAAATAGTATTTTGAGCCCACAATGGAAATGGACTGAGATTAGATGACTGAGGAAAGGGATATTCATATTCTCTTCTGCAGATCTGAGAAAAAAATGTGGTATTGCCATGGATGACCACACAGCTTGTCTTCAGTTTTCACCAGGTCTTAGAGTCTGTATAAAGTATTGGACAGTGCTGGAATTGAATGGCAACCTGACTTCATAAATATTTTGGATATGAAGCATTTATGAAAATACAGCTTCTGAAAGTTGTCCTTCTACTTTACATTTTTGAGAAAAATAGTTAATGGGATACATGGCAGGAAGGTCATTCCTGAAGTCACTGTACCTTTGAGCCTTGGTTTACGTTTTAAGTGGCATAAATAATAGCCTTGTGCCCCCCCCCTTCCCCCGCCCACAAGCAGTATTGTGGCCATAAACCAGATCTGCAGCTGGTTTGGATGAGTTGCTCCTTTACAGCCAAAATAGTGTTCCCTGTTCCTGTGGCAGTAAGCAGATTTACCCTGCTGAGAATCTAGCCCCAAATTCCTAAGAATTTACAGACTTTCCTCATTTCATTCATGACTTTCAGTGCTTTTTCTTTGTTCTTGAGAGCACAGGGTTACACAAGTTAATGTTGAAATTACTGCTATTTTGCAACAACGCATTCAAAGTCATTTCAGCATCTGCACTGATAAAGTGAGAACAGCTCATCCAGATTGGCCTCCAGGACCTGCACTCACCATTGCAAAGTTTGAATACAGAATTAGATTCGTTTAAAAAGAGAGGGGGAAAAAAAGATAATTCCACTGTCATTCATTCTAAAAAGGCATTACAGTCTGCCGACACTGTACAGAAAAATAGGAGATGTTGACCTTTTTATTATAGACTTTTCTGTGCTGTTGCCCTCCTGTCGGAGGTGCCTCCCCCCGTAGCCGCGCACCCCCGCACGCACCCGCGCACACACGCGCCCGCTCTTCAGCTCTATGTTATCTCAAATAATTACCCTGCGCTTCTGGCTGTCCCCAGTGACTTCTGCTGCTAAAAAAGCTACTCATTGTCGGTGAGTGAAGAGGGATTTCAGACCTGCTTCTTGTGGCCCAGCAACAGCTCTTAATTAACCACTCAGGTATTGAGCCGCCTCCTCGCCCGGCTCCCATCCATATGGCAGGAACATGTCCACAGCGATAATCACTGAAGGAAATATTGTATCAAAAAAAGGGCTCGCAGAACAGAAAGCTCCTGCAAATTATTTTTAATGATTCTCCTCTTGTGTGCCGGATTATTTGTTATTTCAAGCAGCGCCAGGGAAGGGGGCTGTGTGGGGACATGCCAGTCCTCATCTCACTCTCCCCTGCACCCAGGCAGAGCCCCATCCTCAGCCCTGCCACCGGCCGGGCAGCCGGGCTACCAGAGGAGGCCCTTCAGGCAGCCTAAAGAGCTTTCGTTCCCTATGATTTTGATAATCCTTTGTTTCTAGTGCGACTCGCTTTCTATGCGCTGGATGTGCATGTTTCCTGTGAGAAAGGCACTTGAAAAAACTTGCAGGCTTCACATAGACCCACACTTTTTCTTTACCCCTTGGTTTATAGTAAAGAAAACAGTGATTTGAGTTTATAAATCTAATTAAAAATGAAGTTGCATTTATGTTTTAAAACCTCGCATATACCAGCATACTGTGTCAAAAGATATTATGTATGATTTTACTTTGTGACAGAAACCATTACATTTAAAAATTCATTACAGCAAGGTTAGTTAGACACATGATGGATGCCGCTTTAATCCTGCCATATATTATTACAGTTAAAATGTAAATGATGAAAAATATTTTGTGCTTATCAGCATTTATGTGGAAATGTGTTTTACAGTGATATATGGTGTTATATTTCTATTATTATGATGAGAAAGAATGAAATACAAAAAGACTAAGTGTTTATTAAAACATGGTTACTTGTGATAAAATATTCTTGTTGTACATGACTTTAAACATATTTACCAAGGGCATTTGTCCAAAACAGCTGTGAAATGTGTTTGCTATGCAAATCATTCCTTGTAATTTTTTTTCCCCTCTGTTATACCGACTATAGCTTTTTAATAGCCTAATGTTTAAGCTATGTAAATATATTATTATTATTTTTCATTTCAAATATGGGGGAATGGGGACTGGCTCTGTTTACACACATGCATGTATTCAAATAGATGGAAGCATACATTAAAAGATAGACAGAAAATTGATCCTAGCAAAAATCCTTTTCACATTCTATCTCCTCTCGTTTCAGTCTCTCAAAGCCATCCTTGATCACAGGGAGCTGAGCTCTTTGCCAGCGCAGCCCTTGGCAAGTGCTGATATCTGAGCACACGCGTGGTCCTGCTGACGGGGGAGTGATTTAACACCTCACACAACTGAACCCTTAACACAGCCTTGTTCTACTCCCTCCTCCTCACACATGGGTAGTGCATCACTGCATGGGAGATTCATGCCCCGGCCAGGCAACTGAATTTTTCTTTTTTCCCCAAGGAAGGTGAGTTCTCAGTTGGGCTTGTGCTTTAGGAGAACCCTGCCAAGTAAATCTGTACGGAGTTGTCTCAATTTGAAGGGTAGTGAGTTTTGAGGTCAGTGTTGCATGTTGCAAATTCCTAGGTTAAGTTTTTAAAGAAATTTTACTCCAACAGTGACCCTTCTAGAAAGGTTTCTGGCACTAAGGGCCTGGTCTCCACAGGCAAAATCCAGCATAATCTTGAATAGAACAATACAAAGGAGTAAAAGCCATTAAGTGACTTGCCCAGCATCCCACAGGAAGCCTGTGACAGAAAAGAAAATAAAAATGTTAAGGCCCCGAAACTTAGGAATTTAACCGTTCTATCTGTGCATTCCCACATGTGCTCTGTGCACTGAGTTTTCAGTGGTTTTGGGTTTGCTCTCTTGGTCCTTCCACTGACCCTGGCTGACCGCTGCGTTATTCCAGTATTAATGATGATGAACCAGAAGTTATTGTCTTACACCCCACATTATCCCAGCTTGCTGTTCCTTCCACTCTGTTCCCACTATTTATTTTCTCTATGTATCTATTACAAGTTTGTGCTGTTTGTTTTGTTACTTTCTATGCAGCTCATAATGAAGAAAACAACAGAGTCAATAAATCAATATTTTGTGTGATAAATTGTGTGATTTCCATACTGTTCCTGTAATTCCTTCAGTTTATATTTCTATGTCTTAGATTCACTTGAGTTTAGCATGATGCAGTAATCATGCTGAGATTGCTTCTAGTTATATGACGCTGAGCCCATTTTTAACAAGTCAAATATGCTTCCCAAAAAAAAGGAACAAAGTAAATAAAAATATTTGTGATCAAGAGCATATACCTCCCTCAGTCTTCAGTGCCTGTCTTTTAATATGAACAGAAGCAGGAGACCTGGTGCTTGTAGTTCACTAAAGTGGCTATTTCCTTATAACCTTCCTCTTGTAACAATGTTTATTCAGTTATCAGGGAAGAAATATCATTTGTCCGTGCAGCTACAATTACCCAATTTGTTGTATAAATTATTACTTTTTTTTCTCATCTCATGTTGATGACAGAATCATTTAATAGACTTTCAGTTGCTCAAGCTTGAAAATTGGTTCCACATTCTCTCTTTTTTTAGTTTTCCTCCCTAGGGGGAGTGCAACGTGGTCTAAATACAATTTCCACCCCCCCTCCCTTTTTTTTTTAAACATCTGCTTGTATGAGGATGTTGTTGTGTACATTAGCACCGTACAGTTTAGCACCCTTTAGGACTACCTTCGTCTCTCGGCTTCCTCATTCCCGGGGCCAATCATAATATATCAGGAACTGTAGATATTTCCTATCTCAGCACTCTCCATAACTCTTCTGCTCAGCTCTCTGAAACTGTTTTCTTTAGGAAGTCCAAAGCAAGGGGGGCTGGCTGAGCTGGCATCAGTCCTATTTATAAGAATAAACCCTGTTCCCCACACACCTTTGGAGCTTTGTCATGTAGGGGTCACATCCGTTTAAATTAACAGCTCCCGCGCCCGTGGCGGAACACGGACACCTAACCTTTACTGTCCCCTCTACCCTTTTGTTTGAAGTTATCCAACCCAGCCAGATGATTTTCTCCAAAGCTGAGGCTCCAGGATTTGCAGCTGTGGCTTTGCCACATAGTTCATTAGGAAGGGAAAACCCGGCTATTGTCACATGTACTGGATTTTTGTGTGTGTGTGTGTGTGTGACATGTTTATTTGTTTATTTTAAATAAACATTTGCTTTTAAATTTTTCCTCCCCTGCTGTTTCTGCTGAAATAAATGCCAGTCAGGCTTGTTTGCTTAGTACAGGAGTTACTATGTGGTTGGAGGAAGAAATGATCTATGGAGCAGGCATCTCATTCCCAGTCTGTGCTCGAAGTGCTTTTCTTAGAAGTAATGCTATTGCGGCTTCCATGACGCTGGAGATGTCACGGAGTTACCATCTGCCCACTCAGGAGTCAACTGGTTGCCTATGAAATCTATTTATTTTAGTTTTAAGCCTAAGAATATTTGCTGAAAGTGGGATTATCACTTTGTAGACCACCAACAGCTGTTGAAAAGCAGGACATAAAACTTTGTTTATGTCTTTAATAACCCACTTAATGACGGAGCAAGCACATTATTCATAATAAAATAGGCTGGAATAATCTTACTCCAGTGCATGGTGTCAGAGAATTAAGAAACATCTGCTATGCCATAAAATAATATCGTATATACTATGTACATTAAAAACATGTGTACACACATATGTATATTATATACGTTATTTAAAATGTCTCCGTGGAATTCTACTCTTTTAATTACATTTAGCAAACATGGTTAAATTAGTTAAATGATTAAATGAGGGTATTTTTGCTTCTGAATCTGAATTTTATATGTAGTTGGAGTCTATGCCTAACTACAGTGGCAAGGGACAGGATATTTACAGTACGTTTAAGACATAAAAGCAAAGTTTCAAGTTTTGAAATTGGGGTTCAAAATCTATTTTTAGCCTCTAAATAAGTGACCTAATTTTCTGAACCACAAAACATATGTGGGTTCTTAACCTGATGAGAGCGTTGGTTGCTCAGCAACTCTGAAAAACCAGGCCAGTGTTTCAGTGCCTAAATGCAGATTTTTATTTACAATGAAGGCATCTGTATATACAGTTTTTATCCATAGCATCCTAGGCATTGCTCCTGCCCTCAGGATGGAAACCCCACTGTGCTGCTGCCGCACATGCACAGGGAGTCAATGCCAAGGAGACCTTACCCTCACTCTGCAGCTGGGATGCTGGAGGCAGAGGGGGATCCTTCTCCCTGCAAGAGGCTGAGCAGCGTGGCTCCCAACCAGCAAAGCACGTAAACATGTCTTTAAATTTAAGCGTGTGAGATGTAAGTGGAAGTACTTGCATCTTAAAATTAAATACATGTTTCACTAGATCAGGCCAGATGGTTTTACATGCTCAAAAGTGACATTTACAAGGTCACATAGGAAATGTTTGACAGAGCCAGGAACCAAAACCAGATCTCCCGAGTGCCAACCTTGCGCCTTAATTTTGCACCCATGCTTTTTTTTTTTCTTTTTGTGATGACATATTTCTCTTAAAGAAATGGGAAAAAAATCATCCAATAAGGAGGCAATTAACATGTGGGGTTTTGCATGTCTTGTCTGTTTTGGCTTTCATTTTTCCAAAAGAGAGCTGAATACCCCAGTGCCACTGTTCCAGAGATTAGCACTTTAAGCTTTCCAGGAAAGCATACATTTTTACTCACTTAAAGAAAATTTTCTTCTGTCTTTCAAAAATGTAAGCAATCTGATTTTGTTTTGTAGGTGGCCCACCAAATAAAAAAAGTTATAAGTTAATAAAATTTCTGTACAGATGTATATGAACTGAGTAGTGAACTCCCCCAGTATCTGACTGTTAATCTGTTGGAAAATAGCAGCCATGGTACTGGAATAACTCAATGTCACACAGCAGGGCACACTAACAGTAGTTCTCTCATTGACATTTTCCCCACAAGTGCCAAAATAAACAAGGGAAACTACTGTGGGGAAAAAGCCCAGTGAACTACTGGAATGGCAACTGTGATAAATTGAAGGCAGTTTCTTCAGATTCACCTAAATCTCTGATTTCACTAATGTGTGTATTTTTCTTGGTAGTCCTATCCTTGGGAATTTTCTCAAATGCATTTGGTTTAGTCTATCTTTGCTAGCTTTGGTCTTGGCATGCAAGTACATTTTTGCAATCATTCTGCCTCAGGTTTGAGTGTCTTTAGCCTTTCTGTCCTTCTCTAACTCACATCCAGACCTCAGCACCATGAGAAAGTACTCCAGATTAAGTACTTTTTTCTAATTAATATTTATTGCCTGAAGTCTTACTCTGTGTATGAAAAGGAAGGAAACAACCTTCTCACCTTCATGTAGGACCCTCCTATTACACCAGCAAAATGCAAAAAGGTAAAATATGAGCATGGCAGAGTAGTTTTTATGTAGTGACCTCATTTTTTTTTCTGTCTGGCTGGGTTCTATATTTTACTTTTGGATTTAATTGACTTGCATATCTGTGACCAGTTTGCAAAAACTCTTAAAAAATAGTATAATTTAAGTACTATTCATTTGAGTGAACTCACCCAGTCATCTGTGGGGCCTGAGGAGCAGGCTCCAATTGTTCTTCTTGAGGGTATTTAAAATATCATCACTTCAAGCTATCTGGCTGCCCCAGACCTGAACAGAGGCCTGTGGCCAGGACCCTGCAACCTGTGAGCTGAGAGGACATGGCCTGCAAGTGCTAGAGATTTAGTCTACATGTAGAACTAAGTATTTTCTAACTTGTATCAAACTAAAAGAAATTTAAACATAGAATCTTCCCCAAAAAATGCCCTCTAACTTGTTGTGCTGGTTTCTCTTTCAGCAAAAAACAACTTGTCTTGTTATGAGCATTAAGGATCCCTGATGAACAGCATAATACAGCTCCCTGTCAAGGTGTGCTTAACATCAGCTTCCCACTCCTCAGGACAGACACACATTCTCACTTGTCAGGGGAGCAGGCACCCAAGCTGTTAATAAGGTATCTATCTGTGTTTCTCTGGGGTTTAATCATTGGTTTTGTTTGGTTTTTTTTTAACTGAGTCTGAGCTACACTATATATGGGACTAGAGCAATTGTCCTGTCTAGGAAAGGTATTGCTCCTTCTCCAGCATCAGCAGACACTTATGAAAGAAACCAGAAAATGGTGTCTAGATGCTGCTGCTTCTGTAGCATGACTTTCCAGCTTCTTGCACCCAGAAGCTCCAATTTACTGAGGCAGAACTGGTATCCTGATTATTTTTTATAGTCTCTGATAGATTTGCCCTCACCTCCCCATCCATGTCTTTGCATGATCAGTTTTTAAGGCCATGTAAAGTTTGATATCCACAACATTTAGGGGCATTTAATTCCACAATTTCACTCCATGTTATGCACTGCGTTCTTACATTCTTGTTCCAAATAATTATTTCCATGACACTCTTGATACTATAAACCTTTGCTGTACCCACTTTTTGTCATCTGCATTTTCTTCAGGCTGTGGAATCATCCTGTGTGTAGGTGCTACTCAGAAGCAGTCCCATTGTCTTTAAAATGTCCCAAATCTCTAACTTAACAAATAGCATTTACTTTTGGGACAAAATGGGCACACATTACTACCCTCGATGATACACAATACAAGCCTGAGAAATACCAGTCAAAGCAGAAATACAGAAAGCAGATTAAATCCAATGCTCTTCAAACGTTAAGGAATACAGAGCTGAGACAAAGACACTGGTGTCTCCCTGAATTCCCCACGTAGAGGAATCTCCAGAAACCCAGAAAATGGCTATAGAAGGGTTCCCTTCCCCCGTGTTCCTCTGTCTGGTAAATTGGGTTCAAGGCTCTTTAAATATCATGTGGAGAAAATCTTGGGAATAAAATCAAGATCTAAATATGCAATCAATCACACAAGTGGTTGAATTGCAAACTTTAAAATATTAACATGCTTAATTTTATGTGGTTCTAGCCAGCTGTTTTATTTGGGGGCTCCCTGTTTCCTGCATACTGGGAGAACTGGAAAGCTAATGCCAGTGAAAGCACCTATCACAGCTTATTACCCAAGGTAAATAGCCAATGTTATTAGTAGATGAGCAGGAAAGGTAGATCAATATAAGGAAATACTGCTCTCATTCACAATTCCCTTTGTCACTGCCAGACCTCGGAATTTTTCAGTTCATTGATGTCAGTAAGGATTTACTTCCCTGCCCAAGGAACTGGGGCCAGATTATTCCCAGGCTGCAGCAGATACTGATCAGCATGTAAGCTGGCTTGGGCAGCTGGGTAAGAAAATAAAATTTAAGTTCACAGCAAATTAAATACTGCTTGGGTTTACAATGTCCACATTGGTATTAGGCAACTTGGCAACAGAAGTGGCCAAAATATATCTCCTTTCACAGCCATGCCTGGTGAATACAGCAGGCTTAGACAGAGGGGTACAGTGTTTTCATTAGCTGAGTGAACACCTAGCTCAGGCCAAGTCTGGAAACATTTTATTCACAGGGCTGCTCAGGAGTTAAACTGTTTAGCATATTCACTCCCCTATTAACATGCTATTATTTCATTTGCAGAGCAGCTTCCTCCCCAGCAGCACCTAGAGCCTGTCCTTGCATACCCCCATGCTCTAATGCCCTCAGCAAGCTGTGGTTTACACCACACACACCTTTCCATCACTGTTATCACCGATGGTTTCCTCAATGGAAGTAATCATTCACATTACAACTGTTGCCAAAACCCTCTAGCACCAGAAGTGCTCTTGGAATGAAAGCCTGAAGGCATGCAAGAGCCCGAGCAGCTGTAGTAGCAGCCCAGCCAGCCAGCGAGCCGGGCTTGAACCGCTCTGGGAAAAGGCACAAGAAAGACTTCCCTGAGACAAATCACACTTTGCTTTATGCACGCATGTAGAGCCACATTTTGTGCTCAGTATCAGCCAGAGGCAGGTGCCTAGATCTGCCTTGTCCTTGCAGACAGGTTCAGCTGTGCATCAGGACATTTTAAATGTATTTGTACACACACATATTTATGTGTGTCTGTGTGTGTCTGTGTGTGTGCACTAATCTTTGCTCAGCGTTTGTACACTTTGAGGAGCTCACTCCCGAAGTGGAGGTTAGGAGTTCTCCACAGTTCAAGTTATAAGCAGAGACAGTAAAATATAAAGACTTCTTCTCATCGGTGATATGACACTGTCTGCCTAGTCACAGAATAAGATACTGCAGCTTAGTCTGAGTTTAAAACTGTCACAGTTCAACAAGATAATGCATCCAAATAGTAATTTAACTTACTTGGAATCTGCTCAGTGCTTTCATCTTATCCAGACTACCAGGCTGGGGGGCATTCTGAAAGTCCCTGGCAGCTGGTGTGTGAGGAATTCTTATTGTGGGGGTGCAGTTTATTTGAGTGGGCACATGTGAGTTCAATCACCACATTCTGATCTCAAAGATGACTCTAAATGTTCTATGTCCCTTCATAGGTTTAGCATTTGTAGTGAGCTAAACTAACTGCATCTGTTATTTTCGTACAGTTGAATTGTGTAACTTGATTGCCTGACACAGTATCAACAGTGTGAGGTCCTTTATGGGTCATGGCTCAGCTGTATTTTATGCATAAGAATTTTCCCGTTTTTGTCCAGGACATAATTGTTCTTCTAGGCAATACTCATCAACTCAAGTCTAGAAAAAACAAGAATGTGAAATGCAGCCAGACATCTCCAAAAGAGCCTGTGACTTGCAATGAAGCACAAAAAAAGTATAATCCTATCCCAGTTCCTTTGGACAGGAGCCATCCATCCCACACCAAGACCTTCAGCCACAGACCAGGTGGCTGATTCCTCGCCCTGATGTGTCAGGGCAGCATCCCTGTGTGAAGGTGGCTCTCTTACACCCTGACTGGGTTCTCAGGCACTGTGCAGTGGGTGCCCACCCCTGCTGCACAGGTGAGCAGCCCAGCAGGTACCAGCAGATACCTGGGCCCCATCTCCTCTGCCCTGGAGTCCCCACAGCACTGGGAGGCACACTCCCAGACAGGCAGTGACCTTGGAACTGGGTTTGGCTCCAGAAGGATTTGGAGCAGAGTGGCACATTATAAAACTGCGCATCAGCAAAGACAGCTCAGCTCCTTGCTAGTGCTGGGAAATGCTCTGCAGCATCCAAACCCTGCAGTGCTCCAAGCTCGTGCTGACGGGCCAGCTAATTGTCAGCATGCCACTGCCTCTGCTCCCTGTGTGGTCCTGCAGAGAGCCATCGTGATGGCTGCCAGTAATGAGGAAAACTGGTGTGTTTTTGTTTTGTTTCCTTTTAAATAAACTTGCAGTCCTTAATCTAGCAGGCTGGAGTCCAGATTTGACAGCCCTGTGAGTAACGACGTGCAAGGAAAGAGAGGATGTAGAATTAAGAGGTAAGGGCTGAAGGTTACCCCAAATTTGATCTCTAGACTGGACATGTTATATCTCTGCCCCACCCCTTCTCCTGTTCATCCTCCCCCTTGCCCTCATTCTTAGACACAGGTGCTCACTCAGCAGGGCAATAGCCTGCCCAGCACAGAGGGGAGCTGCAGGGGGAGAGACCCACTGGGCAGTTCCCCACTGGTCCACCAGGCCCTGCCTGGGACATCTCCTGAGCTGTTCAGGCTGAGGCCCCTGGAGCTGCCCAGAGCTCTGCCCCAGGCACCTTACACCCATCTCTTTCTCACCTCACCTTGGGGAGAAGCATGGAGCTGTGGTTCAGCTCGTTCAGGTGCATGCACAGGAGTGATACATGCATATCTGCAGAAATCTATACAGGCTGAGGGATAATAACAAACATTAAGTCATTTTAAACCAGCAATGTCTCTTCAAAATAAAGGTAAAATATTCTTCTATCTTTTCCTATTGTACACACACTTTCTCTGTGTCTCCCTTTCCATCGAGCTGATCACGTGACTAATTTTCTTCACCTGCAAACTGCATTTTTGCTTTTCTACTGTCTACTAGAAAAATATAACACCCACCCAAAGTGTTTGTTTTCATGAGACTGGTACATTGCACATTTGTTTCTGTAATGATAGTGGTTTAGTGTGCTTTCACTTCTATTTAATATTCTGTATCTTGACTATTTACAATTGTAGCAC
>VXBU01011431.1:477521-510021 GCA_013400315.1 Bombycilla garrulus | reverse complement strand
CTGCATTCCCACAGCTTCCTAGTGTCTATCTTCACAGCCAAACTAAGATCCATCAGTGGGTGATATGGTTCAGAAAGCTGGCCAAAAAAAAAGAATGTTTTAAATTCCTTTTTCATGGCTCCCTAGAATTTGAAAACCATTTGCAAAGAAAACCATTTACAGGAGGGGTTGAAAACCATTTTGAAAAACTGTCTCAGTTTAACTAACTTGATTGACACCTCAGTTTAACAAAAACAGAATTCAGCCGTCGTGCGACTTCATGTTACTCGCTCTCACTGCTCTGAAAAGGACTAAAAGCAGAGATTTCAATATGAGCAGCAGTATCACGTTTCCATGTGCTTCACTGTATTCCACAAAGTGATCAGAATTCTAGCTGGCCATTTTGCATTCATGGTCTTGAACAAACCTCATATGAGTCCTGGTGCATAACATTAGCAAGGCCTGAATAGCTTGTACATAAAACCTCTGCCGGGGCTCAATAACCTGGTCATGAGCCCACAGTTAATGAACACTTTTTCTGAAATGTCCAGCGGCCTCTCCACTGGCACTTCAGGCAGGATTTCTTCCGTTCCTCTCAGGTGCAGAAAAAGCTGCCCACAATTCCACCCACACCAGGCAACCTTGACATTTTGCCATCAATGTCAGCGTAGCCAGAGTTTGACCATCATTTTAATAGCTGAAGAAAAAAACAGATGCCTCTCTTCTTTTGTGGCTGCCCTCCTGCAGCCAGTGGATCAGTCATTCTCAGGCTGCTGCAATGTATCTTCCAAGTCAGCAGGTTACGATAATCACTGTGTTTGCAAGCCTGGATTCTCATTCTGGATCTAAATAAGTCCATAGGTACCTGGAAATACTCACAACTAATCACAGTCAGGATGAAATGCAAACCAAACTCATCACAAGCCTTGCAAACAACCAAAGGAGTCCTATCCTGGCCGCAATGTACACAAGGAAGAGACAGCAGCAACCTGCAGAGGAGCAGCTTCTGCAGTGTGATTTGAAGCCCATGCCGTGTTCAGCAGGCAGCTCTCACAGGGTGCCACTGTGCTCTTCATCCCTTGGCAAACTCCACCTTTTCGTCTTTTCAGACTGGGCACTCAATGAAGTCTAGGAGAATTAGCTGTCTACTGCTATCGGAAGCCAAGAGGATTTGGATATCCAGCACTGCTTGGCTCCTTCACAACCCTCAACTTCAAACAGTTTTTCAATATTTCATGGCATTGTTTGCTAGAAAAAAAATTAATCCCTCCAGCCAAAAAGAAAATCAATTTGCAAAAAAGTAGAAACAAGACAGATGTCCTTTCCATGCCCTGCTATGTGTGCAGAAACTAGCCAGTTTGCTAAGGGTTAAATTTGTTCCTGAGTTGGCCCAATCACATTCCTTTTTGCCTTCTTATTAGGTTAAATAAATAGAAACTTCTTGCAATATCCATCCATAACGATAAGCAATTCCCACTATAATGGAGGGCTAATATATAAATTCAGCCCACATCAGTTTTGTGTCAACTAGCAAAAACAGAAACAATGGAAACTAGACAGTCATGGCTCTGCATAGGTCAACAACCAAGGTTATCTGTATTCAATTACTGGTATCTGCAAACTTGCATACTGTCAGCTGATCATAGACTAAATGAAAACTTATCATGCACAGAGGCAGCAAATACATTTATTTGAAGCAGGCATCATATTAGTTCACTGGTTCGACTGTGGTTAAGGGGAAAAAAGGGGTTATCAGTCTTTTGGGAAATTCTTTCAAATATAACCTGCAGCAAATATCTAAAATTGGGGATTATCTATGTTATAAATCTTTGTACAAAAAGTAGAAAAGGAACAGAAATTGCTCTGTAGCCCTCTAAGACGATAAATTATATTATTTAACAATAGATAAACTTAGGGCACCTTTCCTGTGGTACAGCCCTATTGTGAATTAAGCTTTAATCTGCTTCACCTCAACATCTGTTCGGTGGAACCAAAGATCTGGCTGTATTGGACACAGACAGTAATTTGTTTGTTAACTGCTTCTCCGGAACAATATATCATTTCAGAAAACAAAGCCTACTAACACAACGCATATTTATCTGTTTCCTCTATCTGTGTTCCTTTTTCCATAAGTGCAAGTTCAGGCTTTTGAAATGTTTTCCTAGAGATAATTTGTGATGCTGTTAGATTCATAACCCTGGAAAAATAGATTTTTTTTTTTTTCAAGTTTTTTTTCATCTTTGACCAACAGATGTTCTGTTCAAAATCTGAAAGTACTCACCATGTATGTACTAGCAAATTATAATTGTTAACGCCCCTGTGGAAGGAAAATGTCAAATATTTTCTATCAGTAGACTGTTTGGAAACAAAGGCATTTGCTTCACAGAAGTTCACGTGCTCAGTCTTCCCATTCGGCTTTTCCAACAGTCTATTCAATTAGACATTTAACATTTTGTTTGTTTTCAGAAGAGGAAGTGAAAATTAACTTCACAGGAACAAAAAATAAAACATAAAAGCCAGTGGGCATCCTGTATTCCATTGTAAAATGACACTGCAGTGCATTTTGGTGATACAAAGGTGACCACAGAAACAAGTCTGTGATCCAGCGCCAGCATTTTACCTCTGCACACCAAGGTGACCATAGAAGAATGAAAAACATCTGGGAGCGTGATGCAGATGAATGTCCAAACAAATGTCTTCTAATGAGAGCTCTCCAACCCTATGGATAGTCTCCCCTGGCCAGACAATTTCGGTAAAAAACATATTTACCTGCAAGTCTCCCCCTCCACGTCTCACTAGTGCGACATACAGTGTTTGGATGGTTCTTACTTTCCACTATTATTTTTAAAGGTGGGACTTATCCTCTGCTGAAGGGGCTAAAACCTCTCTGCTAAAGCCTCTCTCTTCCTCTCATTCTTTAAACTTGAAACAAGAAAATCACTACAATTTTCAACAACAGCAGGGCAAGCTCTCTGCAGAACTCTCCTGAAGAAATGTCTTAAATCCATACCCTGGCAGTCCTTGTACACAATATGCCATCCTTGTATTGTGCTGTGTTGAGCTGTATTGTCTTTAGTCTATATCTCATTGAATTATATTATCTCCCTCCTTGCAGGGTGTGTCCAAGCCCCTCATAGTGCTGTACAAAAGAATAAGACTAATGTCTAACACATGCTGTCATGATTTGGGGAATCAATCTCTATACCACTAAAATTAATTCTGTTTTATCGCACTGACTGCATTGCATCTGTTTCACAGAACAAGCCCCATATGGACTGGAACTTCCTGGCGCTCTCTGCAGCCTCTTGCCCTCTCATTGATGTACTGACCATAGGAGAAGCAGATTATCCTTTTACCTGGCTACAGGACTAACAGTAAAGCATCATTAAAATGGGAAAAATCAGCCATGCAAATGAGCCAGAGAAATGGCTGCCACCCAAGGCAGAGGAACCTTTCCAAGTCTGAACCCTATCAGGCAGCAAGTTAGTAACTGTTTTGTGGATTCATTTGATGAGTTGATAAATATGATAAGAGGGCACCTGAGGTGTTACACAAATCAGGAGAGACTGAGAATCCATGTTTCTGAGAAATCGGAGGCAGGAATTTGTGTCTAGAAGAAGAATTGTGACCTACTTAGAGGAATCTGACTTAAGCCCCAAATAATGTTCTTGCTCAAGCATGAATTACAAGCAGCTGAAGAAAGACGAGCTTTTGCACTTGTGCTCTAGCCAAGTTTGCCCACATCTAATGAGCAGAAGTACAACTCGGTGCCATTTTGTATTCCCAGGACGTTATGCAGATGGGGAAGCTGCTCTGAATGCGGGTCCAGAAGCTGTTCACCCACTCCTCCAGGCACTCCACACATCCTGCCTCATGCCTCTCCCTGCAGAGCCTGGAGGTGGAAAGTGTCAGGTTCAAGAGCAGAGGAGCAGTGCTGCTGTGAGAAGTGGCCTTGCAAACTAGAACCAGAGCTGAGCTGGCAGCAGTGCTGGAGTGTTGGGCATGGATCAGCTGGAGAAAAAGAATTAACAGTTCTATGCTCAGAAGCCTGGAGAGTGAGAAAGCAGCAGTCACTCGTGGAGGCAGGGGGAATAATAAGCTGCCCCACATAAACTCAGGTATGATAGTCTCAATACAGAAAAATTCCCGGGAGCAAAAAGCTGGTAAAAATATGGGTCTTGGTTCACCCCCATGCTGGGCGATGCCTCGCTATGTGTCAAGTCTGGGCAAATGCTTTGTGTGTTGTGTTATTTGGGCCAAAGTCCCACAGGAAAAAAAACCAACAAACTGAGTAGTCTAAATTGAAAGATGCAATGAGTCAGTCTTCTGATGAAAGAGAGGAACGTGATGTTGGGGCTGGCAAACATGATAGTGCTGTGGGATTAAAAGAAAAAAAAAGAAAAAGAAAAGCCCTCAGAGAAAGGGTATGCAAATTATGGGAAAAAGAGCAAAAGAGGGCATTTTCTCCAGGGATGCTATATCTTTGCCTTCCCTTCTCCCAGAGGGCTGTGGGTGAGCTCATCGAGTCAGGATCCAGAAGTAAGAAGAATGTAAAAATTAATAATTGGAGTATCCCATTGTCCTCCATGATAGAAGTAAGTTAGTTGGGGTTTGAGGCCACCTGGGATTCTGACCTAAACATATCCCTGAAAGGTGGGAGAGCCCTGGGTGTTGCCCAGCCAGGCTGGGCAGGTTGTGAGACATGGCCCAAAAGCCACCCAGGAAACAGCTGGACCCGCACTGGCACCACACACACTGTCCAGCACCACAGTTTGAAGCGAGACTAACTTGAATTAAAGTTCAAGTTTTAACCAACTCCTCTTATCTGCAAAGCAAAACTAAATGCTGGCATTGGCATTGCCTGGAAACAGCAAGGGGAAAGCAGGAATTGCACAGAGCAGGGGAAACTGCAGACTGTGAAGGATAGCTGAATGCTACGTGGTTTTGGTTAGCAAAAGAAGTGCTTTCTAAAGCAAAGGCCTCACATTTAAAGACACCATTTTAACATGGCCCCAGCAGCACTGACAATGCAAGTAGGGTAAAAGGAACAGTAGAAGAGGCGGCTGTTGTCAGAAGACACTTCCTGGAAAATATTAAGTTCTCTTGAGGCATGTAGAAAAATTCCAGAATGCTGTATTATTATTGTTATTATTATAACCTTTGATCTTTTGGAAGGTGGGGGTGGCGTATATACCATTGTAAAGAAAGTAGACAAGACATCTGTAGCATTTAAAAAGAAAAGCACAAAGGCAGCTAGGCTGTCCTTACAGCATTTTTAATTATTTTCCTTAAGTTTCCCAAATAAAAACACATTGCATGGAGCCTCACCCAATAAAACTATGTGGGTAAATGCAATACCCATTGTCTAATCAATATCATATTGCTCATGGCTTTAGCTTGTTCAATAGCTGAGCTCATTGACTCCTGAGTTGCACCTTAGGATGCCAATATCTGCTTAGTGTTGGACAAACTGCATTTGTCATTCCCTGTAACCGAGTTCTTTAATCTCATTAATAACCCACAGATACTGAAACACAGCTTTGAATAAGCTGGCTGGACTCTGCCAGGTTTCCACGTGCACTCCAGCTCAGGGGTCATGCGTTGTATGTTAAAGAGGCTCATTGCCCCTGCGGAGGCTGCAGCCCTCTGTCCCATTGCTCCCCAACCTGAACACCCATAAATGCAGAAACTGCAAAAAAAAAAAAAACAAACTCAAGAGAAGCCATCAGACAGAGAGAATTGTGTCTGTATTTAGTGCATCATGGCCCCCATACCATGTTATCTGTGGTGGTCTCAGCCCCGAGCGTGGGGGAGGCAGGAACACCTCCTGCTCCCCGTGCCTCATCCTCTGCTGGCCTGCATATGGCAGAGAACCCACGTGCTCCAGCCCCACAAGTGTGCATCAATAAATTATCTTCATTGGAAACACATTGCAAACAAAATGCAAATGGCAAGAAAGTGCTTGTTCTCAGAGGTCTGTCTTGAGAGTTCATCTACCCAGATTATAAACACTTGATAAGCATCCTGGTTTTCAGGCTAACTGCCTGTATGGCAGATCCCAGGACTAGGCTCCTGGGATTTCAAAATGTATCATGAAATAAAAACAGCTGCAAGGGAAACTCATATGACTAGGATAGGTGCCATATAGCAATTAACAGCCAGAAGTTTTGATCTGGAAAATCACATTTATTTTAATTGCTTCACTGTTGTGTTCATAAAGAATTTGGCTCATTTGATTATTTTCCTTATTAGATATACTACTTAACTTTGGAACAAAGTAGTCATTAGTTCCTTTGTTCAAGGTTTTTCATTGCAGTGAAATGAATGACAGAGACATGTTCTGTAAGGAAGATTGTTTATAAATATTTATCATAGCCTTAAAGATATTTGTGTAATCCATCCTAATTTTTCTAGCACATAATTCACCAGTTATTTAATCTGTTGCTTGATGAGTGACAGCTCCTTAACCTTGAGTTCAATAAGGCATTTAAATTGTGTGATCTCTTATCACAAGAACAGAGCAGGAGAGTAACTCATCCTTCTTATACATTCCCATGAAAACTGGCATTGTCTCCATTTCTTTAGCGGGCTGTTTAAAGAAGATGCACATGTCTGAGCGCTCTCACTTCTGCCATTCCTTTCTGAATTTTGCCTTGACACTGTGGCACAGATCAGCTCCAGGAGCCACTGCCTGGCACAGCCGGGATGGGATGGGATGGGATGGGATGGGATGGGATGGGATGGGAGTAGGATGGCAGCGGGGCTGGCATGAGGACACACATTCCTGGGCACGCGGCTGCGAGTGCACCTGAGAGAGGGGCTGGGACCATAAAATATGCATAGGCCCTTCTGCAGCAAACGAATCTACTTAATTGAAAGGAATCGGGAGGTGAAAAATGAAACTTGGCAGTTCAGCTTCGCTCCACCATTTGGTGTTGTTGTGGGACTCCAGTAAAGGGAGCTATCACTGCGGGCATAATTTACTTGATTTTAAGGATCCATATGAATTCTGGCGACATACCAAGTAGCCATTAGCTATGAGGAGTGTTTCCCGATGCTCATTTGTTTTCCATGTGTGAATTTTCACTCTTCCAAACTTTCTTTAGAAAAAAAAGCACTTTTTCTTCATCAATTCCATGTGGAAAATAAAACAAAAATACAGACAATAAATTATTCAAGAAACACAACCGATTTTTTTTTAATGGAAAAATACTGGTTCTAGAATCAAACTGGCAGGTTGCTTTGATTTTGATAAGTGTTAAGTTTTATGTTAAGTGTTATAAAATGATACGCTTGTTCACATGCTCAGGCATAGTCTTTCTGTGCAAATTATCCTAAATAGGGTAACTCAATAGCAAAGTAGGCAGGTTTATAATGCTATTACTATTAGGAAAATACCTTTAATATGAGACATATGCAGGATGCTATTACATCAGTAGGCTGCATTTATTAAGTATGCAGGAGCAGCCCTGTGGATCAGAGCAGAGATGCTGGGCCTGTAACACATGTAGCTTGGCTTAGTCTTGGGGTCAAAATCTGTTAATGCAATTTTCTGTATAAAAACAAGAATTTAAAATCCATGTGGTTTTAATGACACACTCAAGATTGGGGGTGCATGGGTGTGTTGATATTTTTGGATTTTTAAATTTGTTCCTACTTACATTAAATGAAAACTTTGAAATTTCTGTGTCAGACACTGAAATTAATCTGTGAAATAAGACAAACTTAAAAGAATTATTTCAATTTATTTGCTTGAAAAGTTTAATTTTGGTCAAGTCATGTTTCAAATTAAAAATATCATTAGTGATCATTTGCATTTACTTATTGAAGCATTACATGATAAACCAGAACCATGTGTCAAAATGCAACTCTCATAAAATAAGTGCACTGAGATAAAGGGACTTCAGGGATTTAAAAAATCAATGCGACACTCAAGACATCTAAAAAGGGTGCCTGCCTTTAAAAAGAGAGTGTTTCTATTTCAAATAATTAATATGTTTTGGTTTCTTCATTTTTGTGGTCTTGTAGCACAACTTATATCTAAGGCACTGTGTTGAACATGCATATTTTGGACTGAGCTCTAGTTTGTGTCTACTTAACAGCTACTCACAGCTGTCTCTGCTTTGAAAGTATTGGGATAAAATTTCTTCCCGAACTGCAATTGATACAAAGCACTGACATTCTTTTAAGTGGCTCTGCCCAAGCCGCGGGTGCTGCAGGCAGGGTCCAGGCAGCTGCCTGCCCATGGCACCCATGTCCCTTCTGCCACCCAGGTGTCCCTGCACACTGTGCCACACTGCACAGCACGCCCTGGGGAGGCTTCTCCTGCTGAATGGATAACCGGCAGCTCATCTGGTGAATTTATAGATTTGTATTTCAAGATTTGCTGCTAATTTAACTGTGCAAAACACACCTGCTAGGAAGTAAGGTAAAAATTGTAATTTGCCTTTTTCTAGGTGAACTAAGGAGAAGGAGAGTGTGAGCGGCTGCTGACTGGTCTGGGTCTGGAAAGCTTTTATCAGTGTAAAAAGGAAGCACAGGATGGGGAAGGTTTCTTGATTTTGCTAACTCAAAAAGTTAAGGAAATAGTGTATTAAAGGAAGATTTGTGCTTACAAGAGGTCAGTGTTAGACTCCTTTT
Organism: Bombycilla garrulus; assembly: GCA_013400315.1. Classification (NCBI taxonomy): domain Eukaryota; kingdom Metazoa; phylum Chordata; class Aves; order Passeriformes; family Bombycillidae; genus Bombycilla; species Bombycilla garrulus. The sequence continues at coordinate 501,402 of VXBU01011431.1, read as the reverse complement.
GCCATTCAGAATTCAAACCATAGAAGATTCTGGTGGCAGCCCAGCATCACCCCCTCCTGAGGATAAAGCACAAAGGAGCACACCCCAACAGGTCTGCAGCACTCAGGGCAGGACATGGCCGTGGCTGAGGGCTCAGGCACAGTGAGACAGAAGTGCACCAATCAGGTGCTCAGAAATGCAAAGTTTATTGCTGTAACAAGCAAGACAAAAAAGCACATTTGGAAAGCAAGAGGCAGCATATGTTGATGAGAGGATGTAGCTCCCCTTTGGTGCAGAACAACAAACACTTGCCACCACTTGCCACCGTGTCAGGGGAGCACATCAGCACCTGAGCAGTCCACAGTATATGTAGGATAATGTATTTTTAAATTAAATACCTGCTAAAGAGTTCTGCTGACCACGTCTCTTTTCTTCCAAATTGGAATTTCATTTTAAATTTAATTTTAAGGGTTTTTCTTTGACCTCACTAAATTACATGTATTCTGGTCAGATGTTCTAACCAAAGAGCCCCATCAGATCTCCATCTCTATGCAGAGCTCACTGGGGACTGAAGGTTGTGCATGTACAGGGCATGAGCTGAGCAGCTTAAGTTACATAGGGATGGTGAGATGATCAGGTGGATTGCCAGGTGGTGATAAATCAGGTGCTCAGTCTCACCATAATATATATGGAACGTGCCTGTCTACCTGCAGAAATGTACCTAGGGAGACAGCATTTACTGTACACACACACGTGGATATACACATCACACACCCACCTGGGCTGTAGTTTTGGTCCTGGCACCCTTGTGCCACATTCTGTTCGACCCTTTGATAATGATGGACTCTTCCATGGGGTTAATTGTGTGTTTTGGGAGAAGAGGTTGTTCTTTTTTTAAAAAAAAACCTGTTCCTGGACACAGCTCCTTGAGCTTTTCACATTCAAATGGTGCACTTATATGACCAACTCTGATAAGCTACTTTTTTGACATTTTTGACATAAAAGCTCTCATTTCATTGACTGTACCCACAAAATACTTGTACAAAGTTTAAATTATACATCTAGCAATTAGGATATTAACTCAGATCATTATATATTAACTTATAATCTTAATATGTGTTAACGGTAACAGCAACAAAGAGAGACATGCATAAGAAATTAGAACTAATTGCTCTGTAATACAGATGACTTATGTTCTTCCAAGAGGCGAGCTGGTGCTGGGAGAGGCAGACTCATTCCCAGCAGGCAGAAGTTTTATACAAAGAAAATGAAACTTGGGGGTTTTTTAACAACTGTTCCTTTTCACTTTCTCAGTGAACTCCATGTCTCTGTTTTATGGTGCAGCAGGCCTGGCTTTCCAAAGTTTAATTCCTCTGGCTTGCAATGCCAGAACTGTACTACTATCTGTGTGAATAAGGCATTTTCTCCAAGAACAGGCCTAATGGTTAGAGTCATTCTTCCAGATGGGTTGTAAAACTCTTTGAAACCACTCCACTCAAAGGATATTATACTCCTGGAGCTATATGTTTGTTTTATTATAAACAGAGATATCTAAGTAAAAAACATAGAAACGCTGCCTACTTCTGAAGCAAACTGACATGTGGAGCCATGCTAGATCTCAGCTGAAACAAAACTTAATTTATCACTCGCTAAATATCAAAGGGGCTTGAGGAGGAGACGTATCACATTTGGTCTTTTTAAATAAAAGACATCGTGGGTGAGTGAAAAGCCCATGTAGTTTTCCTTCACCATCTGATTGACAGGCATGGGGTGGTGTCCCTCCAGCCAGCTCATTTCAGCCCTTCCCTGGTCCAGCCCCTGCAACCCCAGCAGCAGCTCTGCAGGATGAGTAGCATGCTTGACACTGATTCTTCTCTTCTCATCTCCTCAGACAGGGCCCCGTAGAGCTCAGTGCTGAGCTGCAGGCAGAGCATGTGGCTGGAAACCTGCAGAGGGATGCCAGGGTGAACTGCTAGCCAGGGGTGCAGCATTTCCGTGTGCTCACCCGTGCCAGGATGTGCTGCCAATGCCATCCACGCCACCAGCACACCATGTCCAGCCCTATCAGCCCCACAATCACTGAATGGCCTGGGTTGGAAGGGACCTTAAAGATCACCAATCCCAAACCCCCTGCCATGGGCAGGGACACCTTCCACTGCTCCAGGCTGCTCAAAGCCCCATCCAACCTGACCTTGAACACTTCCAGGGATGGGGCAGCCACAGCTTCTCTAGGCACCCTGTACCGGTGCCATATCCATTCAAAATTTATTTTTTAAATATATGTATATATATATAAAATGGTCCTTTGTACAACTTTTGTGCATTGAAAGACCAAGCAGTCTGCCTGAATTTATCCAACCAGCCAATTTAATAATTCTCTCAAGAAGTAGAGAGAAAATTCAACATGTTTCTGAACCATGCAAATACCATCAGCCCTTTGGTGGGAACAGATCTGCTAGCATTGCTGGCCTTGTCATCTTCCAGAGTGCAGTTTTCCTGACTGAAGTCAGTAAAAAAAGTTCTCCCCAAAATCTCACACTTGAGCTGATTTCCAGAATGTGCCTTGTGTCTGAAAGATGGCTGCTCAGGAGAATCCAAAGGCGAGACGGGAAGAGAAGAGCTAGCTTCAAGCAGCCACTGTCTACAGTCACCCTTTTATTCCTTCGAAACACGAAAAATGGAACTGTCCCTGTAAAACACAATTAGCATCCCTATTATGGTTTGTCAGACACCACCCAGAAGAGAAAAGCTAAGTGGATTTTTTTAATCTGAATTTGTACAGGCTTTTCTGTCATTCTTTAAGTAGATTCATTATTATTTTTTGCCCATAATTTGTATAAAGTACTTAGCATTCAAAACAGATCCTTTTTAACCTTTTGCCCAACTTAGGCTTTTGTACGTTTTTTTTTTTTGGGTTTTTTTTTGGTTTTTTTTTTTTCCAAAAAAGCCGGGGGAGATGGAAAGGGAGAGAAACTCTTTAAGTACCCTGGGCCTGGGTTCCTTCAGTATGCAGGCTGTAAATGTTTTACTTTGATTTGAGATACATGACAATAAATTAGGGGACATTTATCAAAGCTGCTTTGTTGCATTGCTGACAAAAGCTGCTTTTTGCATAAATTACTGCATTATACAAATACACTTAGCAGGATCCTGTTTCTTTGATGTTGGTGGAGGAGATTTATGTCCAATGGAGTTTTTATTTATCTGCCCTGTTCACCTCAACAAGGGCAGGACATATTCCTCAATTAGTTCCATACCCCTAGAAATGACATATATATCTCACAACTAGAAGCAGAGAAATTTAAACAAAACAAAACAAAAAAGCACAAGTGCACTTTTTCTGGCAAGTCTAAACTACTGTACAGTGTAAAAAGTAAATATTAGGCTGGAGCTGTGGCTTTGAAATCTTTGTTCTCAGACTGCTTTGAAAGCTATTTAAGTAAGCTAATTTTGACAAAACAATATTCCCTTTGCAGAAAAGCTTTTCTAGACTTCATTAAGAGACTAAGTAAATATGAGTCCTTTTCAACAAATACTTGATAGCTGAATAAGTAGGTTAAAAGAATAGATTCCCTGGGCGGTAATCCTCTCTGGAACTGTATTTATGCTAAAATCTCTTCCGATGAATATCTAATAAACTAATGAAGGCCATCTTAGGCTAAATGGTGAATTAGGATGGTTAGAAAGGAACTTGTCAAATGAATAAATTGGCTAAACAGTTACACTACTTAAATGAATACAGTATCTCTTGAACACCATTTCTGAGTGCTATTTTTCTGCCACTCACCATCTCTATACCTCAGTCTACACGTAATTTATTTTGTTCCTGGGTCAGGGGTTCAAATGCAGCCCTATGTGGCCACTCAGAGCTGTTGCTGTACAATGGCCTGAGATCATCCCAGAGAACCCTTTTCTACCTCAGACCTCAAAAGAAAAAAACCCGAAAAGCAGAAATTTGCTATTGCCCTCCTCTTTATATAAATATTATATATTTATATATATACATAATATAGTTTGTAAATATATATTATATACAGTGTATATATCTATACACATGTATAGTGTTGTCTGGCAGTCTTTGGCACATTTTTTAATCAATGCCAGAGTATCACTGAGCCAGACCATGAAGAAAAGATGATCTGGAGTACTGGAGACTACTGCTCACAGCCCCAAAGTTGTCAGGGCCTGTGTTAACTTTAAAGCTTTGCCAATGAGGGGAAAGAGCTGTTGCTGAGAGGGCTGAATCAGCTCACACAGAAGGTTCAGAGCATTGTCCTCTACATCCTTGGACAATCATTCCCCAAAAGTAGAGTGAAGCCCCTACACCTCTGGAGTGCTCCGCTGAAGCTGAAAGGTTCATAATTGGCACCTCTGATGTTTCACCCTTTCTTTACTGGCCTTTGCCAGGCACTTTTTTGATCAAAATACTTATGCTGGATGGACTTTGGGCTTTGGCTCATCCTTGTCTGCGAAACTATTGAAGGTTTTCAACTCATAATAAAAAAAACTTTTCCAAAACAATAAAAATATTTATTTAGCAAACTCTTGTTATATTTGAAAGATGCTCTTACTTGTTATTAATTTGGAGTTTTTAATTGGATCACACCTTGTTTTTGCACAATTCTGGAAAAAGATCTCTGTCCTTTCCCCTCCATCCATCCCCANAAAAAAATTAGGTCCTTTGAACATTTCATGATGGTAGGAAAACAATAAAATTATACAAAAATAGATTTTCATTATTCAGGCAGCTCTAGGGAACAGATTCCACACAGTGCATTTCAATAATCCCAGACAATGAGTTACTATCATAATTTGTTCTTAAAGTCTGTTTAATTGGCTTACTTAGCCACCTGTTCAGCATAGTTACCATGAAAACACAGTAACTGAATTGGTTTTGCTAAATTTCTGAGTGCCAGCCTTTCATCCTTCATCCTGCCTCCTTCACCCATAAAGTATCGAGCAATGCTTAGCACAGATTTAAAAACAGCGTCATAGCCATGCAACACATATTTCAGCTAATCAGGAAGGAACTGAAAAGTTATAACAATGCTATGCTAATCGGGGCATTTACTCACTGTCAGCTCTGCCTGTTCCTGGGTGAGTGTCAATTTGTTACATCCCACTGCACATATAATAACAGGGGGAAAAGGTAAAGAATGATATGCATGCTTAATGTACATAGAGAGATGGATGCTATACACCCCTCCAACTGAGTTACATCAGCCCGTTGCACACTGAGAAATTCCACAAAAAGGAGTGAAATTATGAGATTAAATTCAGCCAAGGATTTTGAAACTGTTGTCCATTCTTTTAAAAAAAAATTTAAAAATAAGGAAAAGAAAAAGCAAGCAGAGTTAAAGGCAAGAACTTCCATTTAGCAACGCCCACCACATTAAAAGAAAAAGTTATAAGGCACTGGGGCACCCTTTGTTGCCCGCCGTGAGTCACAATGCTTTCCTCGAGACCAGTGCAAAGTATTTTTGCAGAACAGCACATTCTGAGAAGGAGACGGGTTCAGCAGTAGAGCATAATTAGCACTCTCTAAAACTGGAGCTACAGTGTAAACAGCTCGAGTCTTCACTGCACAAAGCAAACAAACAATCCCAGCTGAGAATTCCCTGGCAGGAACCGAGCAAATACAGCCCTCGATGCTGACTGCTGTTATTGCTATGGTTGCTTAATCAAAACAGACAGCAGCATGTAAAAATGTAAATATTTGATATTTGTTAATACAGTCCTAAGTTATTGCTCTGGCCTGCTGGTTTGGTTCCATGCGTTGGGATCCTCTGTGCAACTCGCTCGTCATACATTTCAGCAGAGGAATATTTTTAAGAAGCCATTATCTAAACTGCTGATGTAATAAGGCACCGGTATATGAAATACACTTAATAACTCAACTTCAGTTATTTATTGTGAACGAGGGTGCATTCTCCTTGATTCCATTTCCCAGCAAAATATAAGTGGAGCTTTCATCATGAGTGCTTGAATTTATGGCAAGCAGACCAAGTGACATTAAGAAAGCCACACAATCCCTTCATTCAGGCTTTAATAAGGAAGCCAAGGAAAAATTATCCAAGCTGGTTTGCGGGTGACAGCACAAGAACTTTTTGGAGTCAGAAAGTTAGCACGGAGGCTCCCTGTCAGCCCATTAAAAAGCAAGGTTGGCATTCCCAGATATTGGAACCATGTGTGCAGAGGAATTTTTCTTCTGGTAAGACATTCCAAATATTGTCCCAGAGCCAAACACTTCGGTGTTAGACTAATTTAAGCAGTATGTTGGAATCAGCTCTCAGGACTTTGATCATATGGAGATCGTTTGTTACAAATTGAACTAACCCAGTCTCTATTTCTGGTGGATCAGAACTATGGATTTGTTGAATTAAATGCCTCATTTAATGCAGTTTGCACATGAAAAGAAAGCTGCACTCAGGAATCTGATAGTGAATTTTTCACCTAACCAACAGGTCTACTTTTTTATTACTTTTAAACCTAATCCATACTCAGTCCACACTGTTCTTAATAAGCCCGAGGCTGTTTGGAGTGAAGGTTTAAATCAGCTCGTATGTTATGGGGGGAAAGCATCACTGAATTATCAAACCGTGTAATAAGGAACACATTTGAATCCAATTCTAGAAATAATTTTATGAAGAAAAATAAATTAGTCCTCGGTTGGTATTTACCATCCAAATAGCTCAGTGCTCTTTCATGACAGCACTGGACAGAAAGCTGAAAAATGATTTTGCAGACATACGATTTTCTCCCTGATTCTCATTGATATCCCCATTTTTGCAGCTGAACTATTGTGAGGGTTAAAAGTGCACAAAATAAAGCATTTCCACATATGGCTGCACTTTCTTTTCATTTCTTGAAGTTATAATGTCTTTAACTGTTGATAATGATATTATAAACTGTCATTTAGTGCATTTTGAGTATATTAAATACATGAGCAAAAGATGTGTGGTTCCAGCTGGACCCTGATCAGAAACACTGAGATCTGATTCACTGAAACTGCAGATAGCAATGTACAGAGCTTGTGAGGAGCCTTGTGGAACAGGTAGCAGTTGCAATAGTAACAGAATAAAACAATTGTTTAAAATAAAAAACCTGACAGCAATTATTTCTCCAGGAGTGGGATGAAGCTGCAAAATGGGTACCCAAGTGGTGTCTAATGGAAGAGCCATTGGCATTCTGCTACACAGTGGACTGACACAGGGCTTGAGTATATCACAGTTCTCTGCCTTGGGGAACTCAGGATTTACACTGTTTTCAACACATTTTCATCTGGAGTCTCACACAAAATAAAAGCAGGAACACCAGCAATTCCCAGGGACCCTTCCTCTCAGTCCCAAGGGAATCTACATAACAGAGCTGACATGGAAAAAAATGGGAATGCTGTTTTCTGCCCAGAAGGGGCAAAATGAATCTCTCCAACCTCACAGCTTTGAAAGGACACTATAACCAAGCTGAAAACCTCTGATATATAGGTATATTTTTTAAAGACATCTCACTGTTTTGCTGGTTTAGCAAAGAGATAATATGCCATGGTATATGTAGCCTCAGCCCTTCAGTGCTGTTACAGGCATATCCAGCCACTGCAGCTGGAAAAGGAACGACCCAAAAAAGTGAAATCACTGTCCAGACATGGGCCCTGAACAAGAATTATCAAGACCTTTACTGGGTCTTAGAAGACAGGAACACAAAATAGTGACATGGAAATAACATGGCAATACTCTAAGCCTGACCAAGGCAAGCTCAGTCCTCAGTTCATGCGGATCATGGTGTTCCCATTGCAGTAAGCACCCAGGGAACCACCCTGAGCCTCCCCTGTCCTTGCCCAGGCCACAGGGGGATGATGGTGAGCTTGGCACCACCAGTGCAGAATAAAAAGCAGGAGAGGGAAGCAATAAGGGTGTTGTGTGCTCCAAATCCCACCCTGGGGCAGGGGGAGTGGGAAGGATCTCCCACAGATTGTTGGTTCCAACTCCCGTTGCATGCACAGAGCAGAGTTCATTCTTCATAAAGAAAAGGGGAACTGTTCCTTTATAAAAAAAAAAACCCAACAAAACAACACAAAACAACAGTTATCAAGCAGATACTGATTTATACACACTCACACACATTTATATATATATATTATTGGCAAATAAAGAAAGATCAGATCTTTAATGAAATCAGGATGGGTTTTGGGAGGTGAACTTGAGCTGAACTCCCCAGATTTTCATGGAACTTCAATTAAAAGGGTTTCAGAGGAGTTGCTGAAAGCCAAGCACTTGCCATTGAAAGCTTAATTTAAAATGAGAAACATTTTTACACCACATTTCTCAGTGAAATTCTATCCCTGATCCTCATTATATACTTTTTCGTCGAACAATATATATTTTTTTCAGATAAACCATGTGACAATGTATATAAATTTTATCCTCAGGTGTTATGACCAGTGCACATATAGTGGCTACAGTGACTAAAGAAACCATCATTATTGTGCAGAAAATCACTCTGCCCTCTCCACTTTAAAACTAGTGGTGAAATTTCAGCCAGAACTTGTTGTCATGTGTGATATATAAGATATCTGATAAATACTAGGACTAGCAAAAAATGTGGTTTGAGGGAATGGAGTGAAATCTAACTTCAGAAAACAAAACAGAAGAAAATAATTAAAAATAAAGATGGTTGTTTAATTTCTGCTTAGCAGCCTATTCTCCTTCAATCCCAAGAACACAAGGTAAATACACAGCTTCACTTTAGGGCCGTTTTCAATATCAGTGGAGTCATGCAACTCAATCTTTGAGCTTTGCCTTCAAAACATATCCCTTGGTTGATCAGAAACACTACAATTCCACCTGAATGTCACCTTCTGGGTGTGGAAAGAGGGCACTAACCAATGACTGAAGGGTGGACACAAACTGAAGAGTATCCACAGAGTGGACACCAAAATGGACACAGATCCTGGAGTTTCAACGGCTTTAAAGCATTTAAAGGGAAATTATCTTGTTCTAACCAGGTACCAGGAAATAAGTTACTCTGAAAACCATTTAAATAAATACTACTTTACTGTGTAATGAAACATGATGGAATAGAAATTATTGTGAAACTTTTTAAAGTAATGATGGGGGGAGGTGTGCCTAAAATAACAAAATCCAGCACTGTGTCAGGGACACAGTTACCAAGACAAACTTTCTGTGCTGTGGGGTGGAACCTCTCCCTCTGCCCAAGCTATCTGCGCTGCAATTGAATAATAACAGACCTGCAAACCACAGCTGAGCTCTTGGAGCTGACATGTAAGACTAAGCACTGTAGTTTCATGGTCTCACATGCAAATGGCAACAATAAATAGACTGAAAGGCCTTGTTCCAATTAAAACATTAATTTCACATACTTCTTTTAGTTTTCATTTTCCTATGATCGTTTCTTCTGTCCTCACTGTAGACCAAAGACTTCTAACTCACTTAAGAAAAGGCAACATCAGATTGTCCTCAAAGGCTCTCCAGTCTCTTTCTCTTCCTGGCAGCTTTGTGAGGAGGCTCAAGAGGAATTCTTCCTTCTTTCACTCTTTTGGGAGATCAGTTGTGTCCTAATGCCTTCTTTGTCCTCATTTCATTCAGCTATGAGGAGCAAACTCCAAAATTTCTTTTTTGTAGTCTGGGAGAAGAATTGAAAGTTCAGATTGCCAAACATGGATGCTAGGAAAATTAGAGTGCTGGATTGTCTCTTATGGGGCTGAAATGTTGTCTTAAAACTGCGTGAATACTCAGAATGTTCAATTCTGTCATGGTTCATCCCGCAGGAGAGCCTCCTCATTTATTCCACAGAAATGGTTCCCACCCTGGTTAAACTTCAGTGAGAGGGCACTGGGCAGCAGCTAGCCTTTTCCAGGTCAGTGTTGTGTGCCTTGGCTGGTGATTACTGCGAAGCTCCTACCAGAGCCCAGGACTGCAGGGCTTGCTGTGACTGCTCAGAGCCATCTGAGCGTTGCCAGATATCCAGCAGGACAAGGCTCTGGAGAGAGGAACAGCTGCAGCTTTGCTGGCTCCACCAAAGCACTCAGTTTCTGCTGGCTGAACATCCTCAGTGGAGCAGGAGTCAGGTATTGGGGCATGGACAGGCAGCATCTCCTATACACAGACTGCCCAGCAGCACTGGCAGAGTGGTGGTACATTAAACCCAGCAGATTCTGATTTATACACACACACACACACACATATATATATATATATATGCTATTATGTTGCATATTATTATGTTACGTATTGTATTCTTGTATATTTTATGGTATTTCAAATCAAGATATTTCAGGTTGATACGAGAGACCTATCAGTGGGGTTGACACACTGCTGAACCATGTATTAAGACAAGTTTTCATATAGAAATAGAAAACCTGGTATGAGTTAGAGGAAAAAGCTTGCTGCACAGACCAGAGCTAACACCAGCTGAACCAGGCTGCTCCCAATATGTCCAGGATTTCACAGAGATTGACAACCTTCCAATTCACGTTTTCAGCCTGCAGCGAGGGGAAAATCTGAGCAGATTTTTTTTCTCTGCTCATACCTTCCATTCCCATAATTTCCTATTTTACAAAGAAACTGATGCTATTTAAAATGCCAGATTCATTAAATCTTTTGTTTTCTCTAAATAAGAAGAAAATGGTTTCTCGGAATTTTATGGGAAGCCATCAATCTTTCCCAAAGTGACTTACTGTATGGAAGAAAATAAACATCACTGTGTATGTAAAGCGGAGCAGAAAGGCTGCAGTCATGGGCAAGGCACTGCTTTCTTTAGCAGTAGCAACATATTAAAGCCAAATGTAGTCCACTGAAAGTGACATAAATAAGTGGATTTCCCATCTGAAACATTGTTTTTAGCAAGAGAAGCTTTTAATCCCCTTAAGTTCATTTCTAATCTGTCTTGGAAGTGCTTGTCTAAAGAATATTACATTGATATAAAGGATTTAATTTATTAAACTAAACAGCAACCAGCACACTACTAAAGAATATCTTGTACACAGTACTCTCCCAAATGAATAAAGCTGCTACAGGTAGAAAAAAACAAACCTCCACAAACACATGGCACAGCATTCATTAAAAATTCACACATTATGTTCCTGAGCTCTCCTGCTCGCTGCGCTTTTCCCAATAAAGCAAACACTTTAGAATTCATAATACCTCTTTATCCCATGTGCACAAATGACCTCCTCTCCTTTATGCACCTAGCAAATGAACAAGTACAAAAGGGAATAGAGTAAGCAGAAAACTAAACATGCCCTCTCCTACCCAAGAGCATAAAGAGAGGGCAAGCAGAGGTTCTCTGAAGGGTTTAGAGCAGCCTTGACCAAGATGCCAGGGCTCCCATCAGTTTTGGCCAATGCAAGCTGCGTAGGCAGCATCAATTATACAGTTTGTCAGTCAATTAATTTTGAGGGCTCTTTCTTAGAATAGCAACTGAAGGAAACAAAAGCTGCCTTCAAACTACATTTAAATCACTCGTTAACCACAGATTTAGCAGACTGTTTAATAATCAGCAAGAAGCCAACTACCAAATGATAAAATGGTCTTTTTTCTCTTCATGAGGGTATGAAAAATCTGTTTCTAGCAGCCCACCTTTAGACACCATGAGATCTCCCTGATTTCTCTGTGAGTGCTTCTAGTATGTCAGGTGGTGTCCAAAGACAATAGTGTCAAACAAGGCCCCAGAGATCTTTTAATCCTACATACTAATAATGGAAAAATTTGCAGAAATTTTTGAAAATTAGTAACCAAATGTCGTAAGGGAAGATCTAATCCACAAGGAACAACCTTCACCTTCAAAAATTTAGTTACTATGGGGCTTATTTCCTGAATTTTGCAGTTCAATATAGTATAGGTCTCCAGGGTTTTTTTCCTGCCTTGACAAAAGAGACATTATTTATTAGGAAAATTCTGCTCTGCTGGGGCACAGTGTGTGTGTTGTGACTCATCTTACATTACACCCATTGATTCCTTCTGAAGTCACAACGGAAGCTCACTGTTACAAGTGAGATCAGAATTTGGTCACACATTGTTATCACGCTGGGTCTTAGATGACATTGCATATGACATAGTTTCCATTCATTTCAATTATGGCCAGCAGCCACCCTGCCTCCATTCGGAGCCCACACAGCTTAAGTCAAATGGGGTCAGGATTGGTCAATGCTGGAAGGTCTCCAAAGAAAACCATGAGGCAGGCAGGGGTATTATTCAGGGATTAAGATTCAAACCTGCAGAGAAACATGTTCCTGAGGAGTCATTCTCTTAGGAGATGTTTTTTGCAAGGCACTGTTGGGTTGGTGCTGATGCTGACTAAACACACCCCTCACCAGCCAGGGAGAGAAAAACAGACTCAGCAAGCCATGCTGGCTTTTGTCCTACTACAGGATACCCAAGTGAAGTGATTCTCATTCCATTACGCTCACACAGCCATGGCAGCTCTAGCAGCATGAACACAGCCTGGTGTGAGTAGAAGGAGGACTGGCTTCCCTGAGCTCTTGAAAAAAACATCGTCCACCAAACTGGGGGCCTACCACAGGAAACCATTTTTCACTGGGTGTTATATACATGCATATTCTAACTCAATAGCAAGGGCAATGATAAAAATGCTCATCTTTAAGGAAAAAATTAATTAGCACAGAAAATAAAGTCTTCTACCTAACAGGAAATCCCTTTTATTCTCTGTATTCTTTCCATCATTTTAGATGGTGCTGTAGCACAGTCAAGTGGTACTTACTGACAATTTTATCTTGGGTAAAAGTCCATGAAAACATTAAAACATGAACAAGTCATCAAGCCAGTTTATGAATCAATATACAGATTTCCTCCATGCCCATAGCTGATTTCCATAACCATGAGCGTGCTGAAATCCTGTCTAGATGCCAAATCAATTTTTCTTATATATGAACATCACAGCTACTTGAGAAAAAGGATCTGTGCCAAAAACCTCACGCTCTTAACTAATTATTTCTGTGACTCCCTCCTTGCAAAGCACAATGACTGCCACATAAATATACACAACATTTATTAGGAACAGGCACACTTCCCACAGGTTCAGCCTGAGTGCAGCAACATCCCTGACAAGCTCATCTTCCCAAAATGTGCAGCCAGCCTTTATCACAAGAAATAGTTCTGCTTTTCCCAGGACTTTTTTTGTTGTGAAATATTCAAGCACTTATCGTCTCAGGCAGGGCAGCCAGGAGGATATGGAAATTCCCAGCTCTCCGTGGATGCATCCTGCAGAGACAACTGTTGTCTGGCATTTGCTTTCACTGGCCATTGATCCTGGTCTTGCTCAGTGTCATTGTGGAGCTGCTGCCTGTGAGATGAGAGCAATACTTTATGTAAATAATGTCCATGTAGAGGAACTAATCATTAATGCAGACTGTTCTGAAAGTAAAAGCAAACAGCATTTGGCAGGGAAAACTATTAATGAGAGGGTCATCAGGGAATTCATTCTGCAAACCACATGGAGATTTGCAGGGTATTTCCTTGTGAGGCATCTTGGAGCAGATGTTGTGCAAGTACCACTAGTGTGGAGCAGGAGAAAAGTGGGGTTAAGCATCGAGTCAGTGCTGATGGCCAAGTAGAGGGAAGACAAGAGGCTGTCAGGACGGCAGGGCCTGAGAAGATGTGGGCTGGTATTGACAGGCTGAAAGTGTGCTGGTGTAATGAGCTTTCATTGCACAGAAGCAATGGGACAGCACTGGGGTAGGTGATGGTTGTGTCTTGGCTCCAGCCTCCAGCTGTTTTTGGTCTTTCTGGACTTCAGGCACATTGTGCCTCTGTGGGGGTGTAAATGTGTGTATGTGTGTGTAAGCATGAGGAGCTAACCTAAGCTAACCCTTGTCTTTTATAGGTGGCTTGTGTGGTTGAAAAATAAAGTGGATACAGAAGAGGAAATAAATCCCTCCCTTGTGTTCCACATTAATATATGGTTTTGCTGAATTGGTGGCCCCTACAATCCCACCTCCCACAGCCTGAGCTCTTGGCTACCCTTCCCAATGTACTTCCCTTGAGAAAGAACGAGTTTTCATCATTTCAAGCACTAGCAGTAACAAGAAAAGGAAATGTCCCACTCAAACATCACCCAAATTGCTACATACATAAGTTACAAATTAAATATATTATGCAAAAATTTGAATCACTCATATAAAGCAAGGAGACAGAGTGCATTCTAGGCGGCCTGTGATGGGTATCTGAGGAAGGTCTGAGGAAAAACTGCTTCCCTCATTAATACAGTCTGGAGCACCTGTGCAGTGTCTTCCACAATGCATTTACAGAGGACAATACCAACCAATGGAAGGTTTACAGCGGGTCTGTTCACTGCCTGAGCTAGGACTGGAGTCCAAGTTCTCAAAAAATTTGAGAGCAGGATATCACTCTGTCACAGCCATGAGACAAAGGTCTGGGCATTGAAGCACTAATTCTGTGGCGTCTTCTGGTGCTCCATGGTCTCGAACAACCACCCACATTGGTACCCTGAGCACTGATCTGTCTCTGAGGATCTGTCTGGGTACACATAATTGTCACTTTCATGCTCGGTCCGAATTTCTAGTTAGGTTCCACTTCACAGGTGAGAAACCTCTGTCCCTGTGCTGATCCTCCAGTGGGACCCAGATGCCTCCAGCCAGGTGCTGCTCACTGGGGATTACCACCCTCTCTCCCTGCCCTGACCCAGCTGAGCTGTGCCACAGGAAATGCCACAGCCATCCCACACCACAAAGCCAAGCTTGTCCGGATTCCTGCCGGGGAGAGAACAGGAAAAGTGGGTTTTGAGGTAGTGCTCTCTGCTGCAATGAGACCAAGACTTCCTCAGAGCTCCCATGAAAACTGTCCATGTTCCCTGGCCTGTAACACTCAAAGACACCAGTGCTGCAGGCAGGCTGCATCTTACCCAGCAGAGACCTTTTTACCCCTTTGTTTCACATCAAGCACACGTGATCCCAAGCTCTGTACATAAACCCATGGCAACCTGAGAAGGAAATAATCCAGTAATTGCTTCCAACACACAGGCAGTGCCACTGTAACATCATCTTGCTATTTGCAAATATGAGCTAAATACCTAAGTGGAAGTAAAAGCTACAGACAGGACAAAGCCTGTCTGTGTAACAGATCCATAACTTTTCTGGGTGCTTGGTGCACCAGTATCCTAAACCCTATCCCAAAAATTCTGCTATAGTCTAACAGCCAATTCTTGATCTAATGGCATTAGAGCTGCAGAACTAAAACACAATGACTCAGAACTGACTATATTCTACCTCTGTCCCGTAGTTTATATAAGGAGATCATAACCTTCTCTGGCACCATAAATAACCATGGCTCTGCAGCAGCAGAGCCAGGCACAATGGACGAAATCATCGAAATTGCTAACCAAACAAGCAGAAGGAGTTATTAAAGAGCGCTTAGGCTTCCTCATGTTTATTTTCAAGGATTTCTACTGCAAGCACTGCCTTAGCTCTCCCAAAGAGCCAGGACACTGATGTTGCTCTCATTAAACAATGCCCTGTCATCAAGCCGAGACGCTGGATAAAATGCATGATTATTAATCCCTTCAACATAATTACAGATGACAGGAAAGAAAGAGGGGAGACCGCACCAGTGGAACAACTTTGCTCACTAGAAGAGAGAACAAACAAGTACGATTGCAGATGTTATAAATGTTTCAAATTCAACTAAGCGGTAATTTTTTGTTTTTCCAAGTAGCATCCATTGGGTTTTACCAATCGCTATGAACATACACTCTGTGGTTAGTAAGGTTGCAATTCTAGTAAATATAGAAGGAGGCAGTGTTTTTGTTAAAATAAAATTAATGAGCCTTGACTTCATCGACAAAATCAGTTTTTGCTTCAACAAAATGACAAACCTGCAGTCAGAGCCTGGCTGAAAAGCTGGTGACCCAGCTCCAGTGTATGGCTCCAATGCACATTTTGGGAAGCCATGGGCATGCCTTTGGCTGTCTTTCATTAATCTGAGTGGAGGAGCCAGGAGCAGCCACCGAGGGTGGTGTGTTAATGACCAGGACAAGTTTTCAGCTGAACAGAAAAGGAGGTTGCTTGATAGGAAACAACGTTCTCTGCTTTCTTTTCAAGAGGCTGTGGAAGCACCACTTGTGAAAAGAGGTTAAGTTACGGTCTTCCTGAAGGAGAAGAAGGGATGTAATGACAACAGCAAAGAGTCAGAGGTTCGGAGATCATTTACAAATATCTGTGTGATATTTGTAGGAAGTCTGTGTGACTTCCTGGACTGCTGAGTCCAGGAGGAGGTGGCACATATGTCTGGGAAAAGACATTCCTGAGCTACAGAAGAAGTGTTGGGTGAGCTGGGAAATGGGCAGAGGAGCAGGACAAAGCAGAACTGTGATGAATGAGTTACACGACAGGAGCGGGAGCGGCGGGAACGAGCGAGGGTTTGCAGCTATGGAGCCTTCGCTCCACAAGAATTGATACCAGATGACTCAGCCATACAAATCTGATACACATCACACTATGGGCATGTGACTGTTTCTACCAAATTAGATACAGCACATGATGGGAGCCTGTGCCAGCTTCACTCAGGCTGTTGAAAGACAGACAATAAGGATGAAGAGCCTTAAAGACAGTGGGGAGCAGTCAACCACCACCTATTCAAACTGGGACCTTCTCCCCAGATTTTTTCCTCCAAAATGGTGAACAAGCTTAAACCTGTGGTGGTGGGATATACTGGGACAGTGCTTTGCATCATGGGGCCATTATGTTTTCCATTCAGTAGCTGGAAAAACAACGCCAGATGAGCAGTGTCACTGACACCAGCCATCATGCACAGGCGGACGGGTGTGTGGCACCCCCACAGCACAGGGGCTCTGCTCGAGCGGCTGGGAACAGAAGGAAAGTGGGATGATTTCCACCTGAGACCCAAGGCAGCAGTTTGTGTTTAAAAGCTTGACTTTCTCCTGGCCCTGCTGTAGAATATGGTCTAAAACTCATATTATACTGCTTTCAGCATCCCAGGAAGTCAGATTTGCAAAACTCTGAAGAAACCCAAAACAACAGGCACTTGTGGAAAAAAAAAACCAAACAAAAAACTAGCAACCCAGATGCCAAACTCAAACTTTCTGGTCAGTTCATTCAGGGCTATTTTTCATTTTACTTATCACTGCCACCAGCGGTTTTGCTTAGTCTTGAAGAAAACGTTGTCATTCCACAGTCAGATGTTTTTACGTGTACATCCATCATGACCTGATATATCCTGACCTTAGTTAAAACTTATGTTTTCTAAATTGTACTTTTATGTTGAGCAAGCCCTTAGGCTACACTGTTAAAAGTTTACATTGAAAAATCATTTATAATTTGTTTGTTTGAGTTTGCCTGCTTTGCCTGCTGCAAAGTCACCAGAAAGGGTAGTATTAATTAGCCATGGCTTACATAGAGTCTAGACAATAAAAAGGAAATTATTTTACCTTTTTTAAAAGCTTTAACCATCTTACCAGTTCTAACAAATGAATCTTACAGAAATTGCATTTAAGAGAAAAAAAATTGCTGTATAATTTACAGCAAAACTATTCCATTTGAATAATTTATGTTTTCTTGAAATATTTTCAGGATATACACACATTGCTCAAATAAAAATATGATTCTTGTGAAATTGAGGCAGCCAACAAAAATTTTTAATTTATTCCATTTGTTATGCAAAAGCTTAGTTGGAGAATTAAACAATAAATTTTAGTTTATTGAGTAATGTCCTAAGTTTCACTATAAAAGACTTGTTTTCATTTTGGGTAGATAATGATGACAATTGCAAAGAATTTTTAAATAGCGCACACAACAGAAAAGTTTCCAGAGCTCCAACAAACCCTTCGCTGCACATATTGTTTCAGCAATATTAAGGAGGCAGTTCGTCTGGGTTAGACACTGAGGAATTGAGCTCTTAGTTCCAATCCTTTCGAAGTGTCTGACATAACTTTGCAAAGCCTTATTAAACATGAATTAATGAATCATTTGAGCTGATTTTATTTATTCACAATGTCACAGGAAGAGACAGAGGAGTTTTGGATCATGGCACTCCGCAGCACTTGATGTTATTTTAGTTCATAATTGGTGGTGATAAAGCCACAAAACACTTAGAGCATTTGGCTAATGCCAAGAAAATATAATAGCAGGCACAGAATTTATCTTACATCTACCTTCATTTGGAAGCAGATTGTTTTATCATCCTTGAGGAGACTGACAAGAAATCCCAATTTCTGTACTGGTTCAGATCATAACTCACTGCCTGCCCGGCCCACATGTGTTGCAGTTTATCCTGCTGTCACCTGATACCCGGAGGTCAGCGTGGCAGGGGCACCGAGGAAGGACTGACAATACAAAAATGACTGCGAGCAAAAGGCATTCTTTGGGGCTGATTCTGATCTCAGAGCAACCAAAGATCAGCATGTATTTAAACAGATAGGGTTACTTTAAATAAATGTACAGTAGCAAAAATTCCAGGAAACCCTAAGGCAAACTGGAAAAAATAATCTTCTCTGTTTCCTTGTAGTCCTTTCCTATTTTATATTGGAAAAAAACAAAGAAGTGGACTTTTTTTTTTTTCCCCAACACAAAGAACAGCTGAAACAAGGAAAGGAGGGAGGACTAACACACTTCTACCACAGGGCTTTGCTCAGCCCGAAGAAACCTCTAACTCAAGAGATATTCCCTTCTTTCATCTCTCCCATTTTTCACTGACAAAGACAACGAACTATGGGCAAACACAAGAAATGTAAAACTCCATCCTTGAGCTGCTTCTTGATCCCTTTACTATTTTTACTTCTCTTACAGACCCATCCTTTCCCAGCAGCTCTAGGCACATATTTTTTGAAGTAAATGAAGCTGATTGAGATCTTGCTGACCCAGGTTAAACACAGATTCATGTTGTGAAAGCCAGAGGAGCTGTATCAATATCAAACCAGTGTGAACAAAAGTAGAATCAGACCCAGCGGCATAAAGGTATGGAAACATATATGTCCCAGTTGCCTTTTATTCACATCAGTTTAATGTTAATGAGGTGCCATTGGCTTCAGAGGAATGGTTCCTGACTTACAGGAGTAGAGTAACGGGAGATGCCAACAGCCCATGTGTTGTTTGGCAGTGCTCTCCCTGTGCAGCGCAGGAGCACAAGTGCCAGCAACGCCTTTCCCTGCCCGAGCCCTCTCACCTGCTCCCAGCTGAGGCTATTCTTGCCCACCTGCTCTGGCACGAAGCTCCCACACGTTTGGTGTCAAGCACAGCCACGGGGCTCTCCCCATCCTTTGGCACCACGTTCCAGTGGCCAAGGAATGGTGACTGGCTCCGTGTCACAGCCCCTCTTTCCGTGCACACAGCCCATTTGCTCTCGTGTCAGCCTCAAGGGCTTGTTTGTACCTAGTCTTGCTACCAGGTTAAAGAGCAGTTGCCACAGGCAGAGGAAAAGAAATATTTTACACGTTTGTAATTCATTAAAGCACTGGACCTGTGCCAGTATGAGTCTACTGTTGGGTAGTAGAGAAGACATGCTCAGACTGTGGTCTACAATGACACTCTTGTAGTATTTGTGAACATTTCTAGTGACTGAAACTATTTTCTGGGTGTTCTGCTTGTGCCAAGAGACTCAAGCACAAAAATTCAAGGTAATGCCCTTTTGCTTGCATGATTCAGACTTGTGTCATTTCAATTTTTTTTTAGATTTAAGAGGGTCACTTCAACCATGCACTGTAAGACAAACACTCCCAAAACAAAAAAATTCCAACATAGCACAAACAACAAAATCACCTTAAATCTCCCAGGTGTGGTTCTTTAGTGGCTTATACTCAAGTGATTTCTGAGCATGTGAAGGAGAACACTTCAAAGATCCTTTTACCGGTATTATAGTCACACACTTACCTGGTTTGAGGAAAGAGTTCTTGTCTTTTCTCTTTTAGAAAACCTGTAAAATAGAACTTAAAAGACTTCAGAGTCTTTGGCCATGATCCAGAAATCAGTACACCTCTTCCTATTAATCAGAAATAAAAAAATTAAGTAGAAGTCGGTAAAATAGTCACAAGTCAGAAATTATGCCCTAGAAAACCAGGAGATGTTAAAGCTCAATGAATGTAAAAGTTCATTGTATTTCAGAAGTTTGCATTTGAAATTCACACTCAGAAGCTTTTTTCTACCACTCCAAAGTCTGAAACCATTTATTAATGGCTAAGCTTCTCATATGACTCTAGGAGCCAGGGAGTTTATAGAAAACATTAAACATAGAAAGCTTGGATAAGCAAACTCGACAATTCTGAAAGACAAAAATTAAACAGGACACAAAAGCCATGCCACCATGGCTGGAAAGGCCCTGTGGACCTGGCAAGAAGTGATCCAGAGAGATCAGGTGCTAGTGTGGGGCCAGCCATGCCAAATCACACAGTCACTGGACAGCTGGAGCTCTTCAGTCCTGGCCTTGAGGTAACACATTTGGTTCAGAAAATTCAGGAAAGTCTCTTCTGGATAAATGGAAAAGAAGAGAAACTCAAAAGCCAAACAATCTTTCTGAAGATGATGGTCATAGAGACAGTATGTGACTTTATGTGACAGTAATGCAACAGAGACAGTTCTCAGATAGAACAAACAAAGGGACCTGAGAGCATCAGCACTGGCTGGGACCAGCACCACCAGCACGCCCTGTCAGGGTGGGCTTCTTATCCCCAGGGGCCATCCAGGCAGGACACAGGGTCCCTCAGGAGGCTGGGAAGTCCCCATCTCTGGAAGTTTTCACAGCCCTGCTGGATCAAGCTCCGAGCGGCTTGGTCTGACATCCCTTTCTGCTCTAAAAGGAGCAGTTCTGACAAGGTCACATCCATTGTGAATTACATCCTGATTCTGTATTGTAACAATAATTGCCCTGAGAACAAACCATCATCCTTTACCATGTTTCACATGATAAAGTATAAGTAAACAGACCCAAACACAGGCAAATATAGACAGAAAACTTGAGCTCACATATTAAAATCCTTTTGCCACTCAAGGGACCCCTTTTTAGGCAGCATTTGCATGAGGAAATTATTGTCCCTGTCTCCACTCCCACCCAGGTGCCTCTCTCTCTACAACACCTGCCAGGCTCCAGGTTGGTGCCCTGCTCATGGTTTCTGTGCTGCAGCTCAGCTCACACTTTCTCACGCCCATGTCAGGATACACCATCCAGTGATGAAATCTGCCGTCACCCAGCGCCATGGCAAAAGCCCAAGCCGGAGCAAGGCAGCATTTCACTCCCGTTATGGGTAGGAAGCTTTTCATGCTCCCCTTAGAATGAATTAGGAAGGACCTGCAGTCTCAAGCAAGTCTGTATCAGTGACTCTTTGGTGAGATAATGTCCTGAATTTCCAGCCTCCACCATGGGCAGTGCACACAGTGTGGGAGTTTCTCACATTACAGTCAGATGGAAGCTCCCCACAGCCTTCTGTTTCAGTGCCCTGGTAGGGAAGAGCTGAGAGTTTAATAACAGTCAGTCTTTCCCATAGCCAGATCCATAGGGCACACCAGCAGGTCACTCAGCAGCTCCCAGCAGCAGATGATAAACAAACATATATATAACTATAAAGAATAAAACAAATTTTAATTTCTACTTCAGGAGCCAAGGGAAATGGCTCTGTGGCCTGTAGAGTTATGCAACAATTGACTTCCTTTCAAGCTGCAAATTACAAGATGGCACAACCACAACTATAAATATGTTCCTATCGTACTGAAATAAGCTTTGCTTTCAATTAAGCAGTTGTTAAAAGTATGTCTCTTTTTAAAGAACTGGCTTATGATAGGGGATATTTCTTCCTTGGCATTTTTAGTACATAGGAGCTTAAATTTAGGTTACAAAACAACCAGCCTGACCTTTTCCCAGAGCTTTAAATCCTGGATAATTTCCACGGCACTCAGAGGTTGCTCAGTGCTTTTGAAAACTGGACCGTTTCTTTCAATATTAGGAGTGCAACTTCCAAGTACCAGTCCTGACAATCCCAAACTAATGTGTTTCAGAAAATAGTAGTTTTCCTGAAATATAGACAATTATAGACAAACCTTTGTAGAGTCAGATATACAGCCAAAAATTTGAAGTGCTTTGTCTCAGTAGAACTTCAACAAACTTTATAGGCAAGAAGCACCAGCTATCAGAAAGTTTTAAAAAACACAGATCATCTGCTTTTCCATCTCTCCAAGTGGAATTCTGAAATGTCATCAGTTTAAGGTTTCAGATGAGAAGATATTTTTATCCATTTGAGAAAAAAAATCCATTTCCCATGCATTAGATTCATGCGAAACTCTAATGTTAGAGGCTGTATCCGTCCTGCTCACTGATAGAAATTGTACCCTGACAATCCCAGTGATGGGATTGGAAGTGGGTTGATCACCACAGAATCTCATAAGACAGCTCCTCAGTGCTATTCCTGCAGATAAGATATAATTTGTGCTCCCCTCAGGCACCAAAGGCAATGTACCCGTGCAATAATCTTCTGAGTATCCCAACATTTACACATAATTGTAAAGACCTGTTAATATGGTTTAGTGCAGCAACTAAATGGTTTAGTGCTGAGTGCTGACAGAAATGACAACTAAGAGAGTACTCAACAGCCTTTAGGATGTCTTGAAGGAGAAGGCCTGTGAAGCAGTTACTCCAAGGAAGAAGTAGTGAGAAGCACGTTGAACATTGTGTAATTGTGACCTCTCCAGCCTCATGTTATTTTCACAGACCAAACAAAAGCCGGTGTTTTGGGTTTTGTAAAACTCCCTAACAAATGGGACAAGGAATACAATGGTGAGGTTATAAAGGTGTTGTTTGTTTACTCATGTTCAAATTTCATTGCTAAACTGATCAACAGTCATGTGCAAAGCAGGTAGCAGAGACCTTAATGGCTTTTTTTAAAAAAACTTTCAAGGGATTAGAGGGTCTTATAGGACAAATTAAGGAGTTTGATAGAAGTATTAGAACAGCAATTGATAGAAATTCTTAGGATGGCAACTAATAAGGGGAAGACTGTTTACACACCAGAGGAACAGGTGACACTGAAGCCAGAACTATTAAAAATCTGACAGAAAACCAGAAAAAAAAAATCCAGATAAACTGATTCAGATGCCCCCTGTGTTACTCACACTCAAATTACTAATGCAAAGTGATCCAGGGAAACAAATGTTGGTGTCAGCTGAGACGATGTTTTGCCCCATCTCCCTCGTGTCACAGGCAGGATGTGCAGAGCCCCCTGATTCCTCCAGCAGAGCCCTGGATCCCCACCTCCCTCGCCATGCCGAGCTGTACAGTGGGAGGTTATTTGGTACCAGTTGCTGTCACTGAAATGCACAGGAAGGCATTCCAGCACTGGTGCCCAGAGCCAGCATGAAGGCCTGGAAGGCCCCACCAGGCTTCAAGAGGTACTGAAGGTCAAATTCTCTGTGGAGTGGTTGCCATCTGTGGCAACACTTCCAAGACATCTCAGCAGGGAAGCAGTTGCCATTTTTGTACTAAGAAAGAACATTTAAAGCCTCCATTCATTTTACTTTTGAAGTTGGATAGGAGTTAGGGAGGTAAATAATTATTAACTTTCGTGTTTGCTACACATTTCTTTTAGCTGATTCTGCCTCTGCCTCAACTATCCCATCCTTTAAATGGTGTTACCATCAAATTCATCCTTCATGTGAGAATCTTAAAAGTAAATCCATAAAAACTGTTAACACTTAAACCACAATGTTTAAATATCAGAGAAGAGAGAAGCTTGTATACTGCTGAAAAGGACCAAAAATAATCAAAAGCTAAGGGGGTTTATTAAGAGTTTTTTTCTAATTATCACTGTGAATATATTAATCTTTCACAAAAATGTCACTTTATATACTTACATTAAATTTGTTTGATTTTTTTTAATATGATAAAACTTTCAGAAATAATATTTCTGAATAAAAAAA
>VXBU01011431.1:431969-476662 GCA_013400315.1 Bombycilla garrulus | reverse complement strand
AAAAAAAAAAAAAAAATCAAAGCCTCATTCTGTTTGAGAAAGTGTTTGTCTGCCCTGCCTGGAGCCCTTTCTTCTAGTCTTGATTTTCATGAGTACATTTGCATAAATTTACCATTAATAGTCATATTTAAAACAAACAAACAAACCAACCAACAAAGAAATCCCCCAAAACCCCCAAAACAGACCTGAGAATTTATTACAGATTTTTCTTTTCTGAAGGTTTTTCCAGGACTTTTTCACACTTGTGAGCCTCCAGCTATATGATTAGTGCACAAACTCTGGGCAACTCGCTTGAAAGCTGTAGGCTCTCCTTCTAAAAGACATGCACTGAAATGTCCCTTACATCACAGTCATATTTTACAAATGTTGATGTGCAAATCCTTGCAGTTTTCCTGCCTGGCGGGAGGGAGCACTGAGGCACTGACTGTAAGAGGTCCAGCCCGGTGCTGAGGGACACCACAAAGCTCACATGCCATTAGAGTTTCCTAAACATACTTGTATAATGTTCAGCCAGCAGGTGAGCCTTGTTTGTCTCCCAGCATCAGATGGCATCCCAGGCTCTCACTGGCTCTCAGCACAGGATGAATTTTGTCAAAAACAGAGCATGCCACGGCTGGCTATGAGGAACATCTGCGGCACAGGCGGGAGCTGAATCCAAACCAGCTAACTCCCAGTTTACTGCTTTGATCGCAGACTCTGCTCCTTGCTATCCTGTAGCATCATTCTGCACACTTTTGGGAGTGCTCCCAGGGCAAGATGGAGAAACAGCAAGTGAGGGCAGGAACAGACAAAAATGGGAGACGGTGCAGGGTAGGGCACCTGCTGTGGGTTCTCATCCATACCCTAGGATTTTATAATTCTGGAAGCTTCAGAGGTGACTTCTGTGGCAGAACTGCAAAAGACAGAGGCAAAGTTTTGTCTCTTTCAGAAGCCTACATTTTGTTTCTAGTTTAAGTGCTACCATCCATATTGATGAAAAATGCACAATGTTTTTGTTGCCTCCTTTTCTTTGCAATGGAAGTGATTTCTCTCTGTCAAAATCAATCATCATACCCGTTTTAATCAGATAAAGCTCTTGGCTTCTACTATCTAAATTGCCCTTCCCACAGTGCCTAAGACAAGCATCAGTGCTCCATCACAAAATAAATGTGTTGATATTTGATAGGTCATTTGAACGCGATGGTATTTACATCTTACTTGGTTAGATTTTCATTTAACACAAGTTATGGGTTCACATTGAAAATAAAAACAGTACTTCTCTGTTCCTCTTGCCATTCATGTCTACTTTTGTTTCAGCCTAAAATAACACATTGCTGGAGGGTATTTTCTTAACACTGCCAAGCCTGAATGCAAGCCCTGTGGAAAATGTTTGTGTTGGGCTTGCCATGGTCCAGGCTAATAACAACGTGATGATGTATAGGTGAATTCCTGCTCCTCAAGTCCTCTGTGACATACGGATTAGGTCTGCCCTTATCTTCTAAGACATCTGGATGAGTGTCTGGGTTTTAATTTCACAATGAAATCACAGGGGACTAGAGTTATGTTATGTGCTTATGAACAAAGTGGAATATCCCTGGTAAGGGCAAGAGTGGATTACCTTAGATAACTCTACTTAAACCAGGGAACATTTGAGAATGTTGAAGAAAGGAAAGAGGTTCCACCAATAAAAACAAACACAGGCTTAAATTTGTGTTCTGTGTACTAAACATTTTAAAGCTCCTGGAGGTTGAAATATGACCACATGTAAATGGACTGATAAAACTAAGACAACTCTTGAAAGACCAGATCTGGCTTCCCAGGACAACTACCAGCAGTAAATCCTAATGGCATGCATAAATCATTTGAAGACACATTTATTCAGAAGATGCCACTTTAAAGTCAAAATACTCTGCTTTAATCACCAGAAATAGTATGTGCATGCTAACATTTGCAGAAAATGCTCAAGGGCAACATGAAATTAGTATCTTAAAATTCCTAAATACATGCTTTTCCTAAGATGAAGACTTTTATCTATTTATGCCCATAAAACTGTCAGGAAAAAAAGACCTGTGAGAGCATGAAAGGGTCAGTCCTGCTGACTACAGCCCAGCCATGGACAACATTAAAAACATCAAAGTTCATATGATGTTCATGGTTGGGCTCTGAGTGTTGCAGAGCTGAATAATCAGCTTGCCAGACCCAAATCCTGTGATCTGGGACTATCGCAGCTTCCCAGCTCCATTGAGACTCTATTCCCTTTCTGCCTTTGTAGACATTTCCTCCACTCTCAGCCCCTAGTCAGGTTGTAATCCCAAGGGTCAAAGCCTACCTTGCTTGTCATCATGCTAATATCTGTTTAGGGCTGCAAGAGAGCCCAGGCTCCAAAGCTCAGAGAAGGGCTCTTCCACTGCCTGGATTCAGAAACATGGGAGAAGCAGGAGGGAATCAGACTGAAAGCCTGAAGGATCCAGGCTTATTTTCCATGGATGGCTGCAGGCTGCTCCCGATCTGCTTGTGCATTTAAGTTGCAAAAGTGCTGAACACTTGTAACGTGGAAAAAAATGAAGACACAAATAATGGTAGTGAGAGGAAACCAGACAAAATTCCATTTTGTTTAGCACATTAACATCCTGTCTTCTAATCTATTAAATTAAAAGTGATTCGGACATATTGAAAGCTTTTACTAAACCACAGAGATTAATATATATTTAGGAAGGCTTCTGTTACTACAGTATTAGTTCATAAATATGCAACCAGCTATTACACTTTAAATAACTAGCAATATAACCTGCAAAAGTTGTTGGTTTTTTTCCCTTGAATATCAATAGAAAATACATTAAGCTTCAGTGAAAACGATGGAAAAACTTTAATTGACTTTGGCGGGGTCAAGATTTTACCCAATAATTCTTCAATTTTCATAACTGTAACAAAATAAAATATTTTCCTCCTGATTTAAAGACTGCTCACAGTTTCTCTGCCTAGATAGGAATATATCTTTAAAATTGCCTCTGCTGTTCCCATATAGACAAGTTGTTCTATTTAGGCTAATCCAGCCATGAAAAGAGCTAAATGAGGTGTCGAGATTTCTTTTTGATCCTCAGTTTAACAAGAGTTTTAATCAGTAATAGATCTAACATACGTGTGATACTCTGCAAGATATGTAAGAAAAGTATATCAGTTTTCTCTCTGAGCACTTCACCTGCCTACTTTGCTTAACAAGCAATCAAAACACAGATCCTATTGTTATTGTTCATACATTAGATACAAATGGGGCAGCTCCATGCAACTAAACTTTCTCTAAATGTGTGTGACTGCAGCCTACAGACCACAATATTTCGAGGGGAAAATGCTAAGTGAGACACTGGCCCTGGAAAAAGGAACGCACTACAAAAAATATCATTATATGTCTTTCTTATGTGTTATTCACAGCTGTTTCTTAACAATGTGACAAGTCTTATATCCCATCAGAGAGACTCAGGCCAACCTTGTAAGCATAGATGTCCTGCTTGGCTGGAAAGCTGGTGGGGTCCCTTAGTATGTGAGATTATATGTATCACTCTGATCCATTTGAAAGACACAGAGGTGGCTGAGATTTAACGTTCTTTTCATTTTTCACGGAGCACTCACTGGTCTGGGTAAGCAGACAACAGCCACTGAGGGCTGTAGTCAATCTCACTGAAGCTGTTGTCACCACCTGCTGCACTCTTCCAACAGCAGCTGCACCTCTATAGTGTAGGGTGGAATGCTCTCTGCATCTCAACTTTACAAATAAATATATTAGCTTAAACCAAACCACTGGTAAAATGCTGTAGTAGTGTTTCCTCATCTTTGACAAGTTAACAGGCATGCCTGAGGATGGAGGCAAAGCTCCAGTTTGCCAGAGGAAAGCAGGAAATCTTCCAGGACCAAGCAGATCTATCTCCCATCTCCAGCGACTGTGGGTAAGCTGAGCAAATTTGCCTTCAGTGTTCAAATGAAGGCTGTGGAGCTGAGAGCAGCAGCAGAACCCCACCCACCCCTGAGATGCAGTCTCACCTTTCCTGTGCGAGCGTGTGTGGGCCCACCTCAGGCACACAGCTCCTACAGCTCCTGCGGCTCTGAGGCCACGGCGTGCTCGGTCTTGCCAGCACAGGTACACCTAGAAGGGCCAATCTTGCAATCGTTTACCCAGACAGATGAGTTGCACATAAGTAATGAGCTGCTAGCATCCCAGCATGTTAGACAATATGCTGACAATGTCATAACATTATTTCATCCTTCTTAAAAGATAAGACCCAGCCTGTTCTAACCTGCTCAGGTCATTATCTTGTTACCACAAGATGCCCTGTCACTAACCAGTTTAGAGTATGTAAAGCTATAATTTGCACTAAAATGAATTATGTATTGTTTACAGTTTACCATTAAATTACAATGAACAAAAACGAGCACCTAGGATGCCTCTTTCAAAGTCTTCCAGATGAGCTTAAATGTACACAGAAACAAATGTCTTGATATAACAGCATTAGAAGTAGGCTGGAGCTTGGTTGACTAATTTTCACACTAACTTACTTAAAAGCCAGAAAGAAAACAGTGAAGATCTTTATACAGGCCATCAAAAAGCCTGACTGCAAGTGTTTCCAATTTGCTTTAGTAATTCAATCAAAAGGAGTTTACGGGTTTTTTACCCAGGTCATTTACTACTTTGGAATTTTACTGCTTGCTTTGCAAAGAAAACAAACTGGAATGAGTCACTGGTGAGTGTAAAGAGTGGATGAACACTGCTAAACAAACCAAACAGTAAGCTCAAGTGGATAGAGAAAACACAAGTCAGAATTCTAAATATGGATCTGAGAATAGTGTAAAAGGATTAGAAGTCTTTGTCACATGAAGAGCAAACCCACATGCCAGCATGCCTTTCCAGTGCAAGCAGCCACTGATCAAAGTAACATCTACCAGTTTGTAAATATGCTAATCTTCATGTTTACACAAAAGTGTCAGCACTTGCTTTACATCACAAAGAGCCTCATACAGTTGAAGATTAATTACTTCCAACACTGAGATAGTGTGTAAATACTGGTTTCACCAGAACCCTACCTTTTGCTGTATTTGCACAGCTCAGCAGAGGTGTATGTTGCTACATACAGATAATTCAGGGACACTTACAAAGTGTCAAATACCTCTGGATAGATAGACTTTTGACAGGTATTTTAGTGATTATGTGGAGCCAGGATTAGGCAGGTTTAGGCTTCATGTTGCAAGTACTGGATCAAAAAATATTTTTTCCTTTTTCTATGAATTTTAGCTCTGAATAGCACTAGCTAACCTAAACCTCATTTTTGCCTTCAGCTTTTACACTTATATGTGATTACAAAACATTTAAAATTAGTTTTTCCACTCACTGGCTTAATATCACTTTCCTTCCTTATAGTGGCTTAGAGCCACCTCACAGTCCACCGGGCTCTTGGCAGCGATCGTGTCTGCTTGCTGAATGCTCTGTTCTACCTCTTGTTTAGGGAAGGATAAGAGCTATGATAGGGATACACAAACACATCATTTTCCAGTAGTGAATTCCAGAAACCTTCAGCTGTGGTATTAAACAGGGAAAATAATTACAGTGTGTACGCTGAGAAGGAGAGATCAGTACCTACTGTTGCATTGTTGCAACAGGGAATGACAATAAGGAGATGAAACCAAGGCAAGACTGGATTTCCAAGGTTCAGGTGCTTAAGTCATGGCTTGCAAGATCTCTTTAAAAGATATTTTACATTTTTATTTTCATTGCCATGTACTCTCTACCAAAAAAAAAAAAAATAAAAAAATGGTGGCAATTCCCATACCAAAGGGCCATGAGCAATAATTTAAAAAAGGAAAAAAATTCAAGCAGGAATTCTCTTCACCTATCCCTTGCTGTTAGTGCTCAGCACAATTGCCACAGAATGTCACTACTTGCCAACAAATATTATCACATTTGTTTCCTATTCTAAACTAAGAAAAAGGTGGGATGTTGGCAAATGCTACCATTAAAAGATCACCACAGCAAACAAGAGTGACTAGATGAGGATAACTGGGAGATTTAAAGAAAAGAGAATTGAATGCAAGGTCTAGAAAGTGAGAAAGAAATGGCTTCCATGTGAAACACCAAACCTGAGGGGAAACACTTCCAGATTAAACACTCAATGAGGCATTTCACAGGAGTACCTGCTGCCCTAATCAGCCAGTCTTGCATTTGCCTCTTTACTGTGACAATGGCATGGGGCCAAACAAGATTGATGAGGTGACACATGGGCTGCTCTGTCCCCAGTCCCTGTCCCCAGGATGGCAGCTGGGAGCCTGCAGCCCCCACACCCAGGCAGTGCAGGGGCAGCAAGAGCTGCAGGCTGAGCTTGGGCGCACAGCAGAAGCAACATGTGCAGCAGAGACTGAGGCTGCTGTGGTTAAATCAACATGCTCCATCTCATGTTTGCATAGGACAACACAACCATCAGATTAATTACTAATTACAGTGGATTGCTCCTAAGTAGGTTCACAGCAATAATAGTAATAAAAAGACTAAAAGAAGCATTATTAGCATAGTTAATTATATGACCATTGGCGAGATTATTGATAGAGATACAAAATGCTGTTGAACAAGAAAGATATGTTTGACATTGCTTAAGAGAAGCTTCGCTGTTGCTTCATATCTTTTTGGATTTTTCTTATCATCACATCTGTGTTCCAAAAGTCAAAAAAACCCAGCAATTATCTCTGTTTGATCTTTGACTAACAATTATTTATGAATCTATTGGAACAATAGTGTTTCTGAAATGTAAGTAAACCCAGTAAACTTTATCAGCATGAAATCTTCAGCCACACTGGACTGGGTTATGGGAATCTGTCGTGTGATGAAAGCAGACAATAGTTATTTATTGGTTTAGTCATAATCCTTCCAGTAGCCCAGACTGCTGTTGCAAATTTGTTAAAAATCTGCTACCATTCACTGAGCAACAGTACAACACCTGAAGCAATAATATGGGTGGGGAATGTAAAGCAGTACTCCAATATTCATGTGTGGCATGAGTTAGACAAGGCCACGGGAAAAGAGCTGAGAAAGAACAATGTTGCACAAACCAGAGAGAGATTCCTGTTCTCCCACAGCTTATATGCAATTTAATCTCCAAATGGAGACCAGTTTAACTTTTCAAATGCTTCAAGAGAAAAAAGAATTATTCACTCAGCAGTTTTTTTTTTATCCTTTACAGAGTGGCCACGTGTTCCCA
Organism: Bombycilla garrulus; assembly: GCA_013400315.1. NCBI lineage: Eukaryota > Metazoa > Chordata > Aves > Passeriformes > Bombycillidae > Bombycilla > Bombycilla garrulus. The sequence continues at coordinate 469,448 of VXBU01011431.1, read as the reverse complement.
TGAAGGACCTGCTGCAACGAGATACCACCTGCGTAAAACCAAACTCTCATGTGAAAAGTATTTACATTAGTACACATTATTTTCCCTTTAATTTTTCTTTATTTGGTGCACTTGGCAATACGTAGCTCACAGCTCAGTCAGCCACTTGCCCCAGTGTCATGGCAACTTCAAGAATAAATATTAATATTTTTAATCATCTAGTTTGGCAAAGGAACTGAGGAGCTGCTGTACTTATTACTGCCTTCAGCTCAAATTCTGAAATAGGCTGGACTTGACTGCCCTCCTTTAGAAATACCCTAGAAGGCAGACCTCAGTTGGAGTCTAACTTTGGTGGCAGGTACAATTAGGGCTCCCACTGAGAGGAAGACAGAGTTGTGACCAAGTGAGAGAGATCTGTTTTCAGAGCAGCACTCAGCAAACAAACAATCCTCCCAAGCACTTCAAGAGAATACAGAACAGCAAAAATTGTTGTGTTAGCACATTTGCCTCAACATTACTTTTTGATTATGTTCTGATCACTCACTGCTAGTCATCATATTTTACGAACCTCACCCATGAACACTAACATGCAAACTGAAATTTAGGACTCCTGACCTTTAACACAAAGTGGCCATAGGTGTTCCCACAGCTGTTAAATAAACCTATGTTTATGGAGCCATAAATGTAGTGCAGGTGAAGTTTCCAATGATGTAATAACAACTTCCATGGCTGCGCAGTTTGTCATTTATACAGCAGCGTACCATCACCGGTGAATATTGTTTTACAATAACAGCACAGGTTCCTTCGATTAAATCACTCTTTCTTCATTTATGAGTCATTCGACCTTTAACCTCTCAGAGGAAGATCAAACCACTTCTTAAGGCCTCACTCTTTTAACCAAGCAGCACAACAGTTGGTTAGATAACTAAGGAGGTTGGTATGTGCCCCCAGGGTTTCACAAACAACTGTCCTAGATCTTTTATAAGATAATCTTAACATAATCATGTAGCCACAAATTGTCGTGTAAATTCCCAATTAAAAACACCAAATAGGAGCTGTAAATCATGGTACAACTGCCACCTTTTCAGCACTGAAATGCAGTTTGAAAAGCAGTACAAGAAACTCTTGTTTGTGCTTGTTCTAGTAGTAACACACCAACAGCAAAACAGTCCATTTGATTTACAGGAGAGCGACAAAGTGACAGGACAACTAAAACTGTTCAAAACTCAAACTAGCACCAACGAGAAGACAAAACTTACAAAACTGCTCCATCCCCCATGCTTGTAAAAATGAGCATTTGTCTTGGCATGGCTCCACACCCACTCCTTGTCCCAATTTACATAAAACTGCAGCATGCTCCTGTTGGAAGGATTGATGGCAATTTGGGGGATGGGAGGAGATTTTGTTTTTAAGAAATGGCAGCTTAATTACAATACAAATGTTAGAAAAATAAATAGTCATTAAAGCCCTTTATCCATGGCTGATTGGCTTCATTCCAAACTTTAGCAAAGTTTGAATCAGACAGAACTGAAGACACCCCACGTGCTACAGCACTTTGGCCTTTGCCAGGGATCCAGCTGAGCTGTGGGTACCCACTCACGGCTGACACGTGTCCATTGGGACACAGATCTCTAGCCTAGCTCATGGTACCTCAGGTCCTCGTTCCAAGACAGCTGCTTTTCTCCTGCCACCACCAAAAGTCAGTCTCTGTTTCCTTTGCAAAGATCATTCTGTAGCCTAAATTTTCCATGACTAGGCTTCAGTGCTGAGCATCCTTGGCTCCTTGTCCTTCACATGCACATCCCTTCCCTGCAACATCCTTTCCCACTCTGGCAGCCAGAAACATGATTAGAATGGGTTTTATAGGTGGTGCATAAACAATACCCACAGTTAATTACAAAAATTTTAAAGCATTCAGCAAATGTCTTAGTTGCTGTCAACAAGCAGTCAACAAACGCAGATTGCGTTTTTCTCCTCCTACTTCACACTTTCCATGTTTCCCAACACTTGCCAGAATGTTGTGGTGATAGATGCAGACAATAGATGCTTTACTAAACATGTCTTTGATATCTGCATAATCTCCTTTAATATATATCATTAACTTGGGCCAGTCCCTTGTTATTGCTTCCTCAACACTGCTAGCACATCATGATCTGGAAGGAGCTATTTATTGCTCCAAGAATGTGACTGTCTCACCCAACCAGTCAGACCTCAAAATTTTACCTGCTTGTGTATTCTAGTTTCTGTTCCATACAGTACCAAATCCAGAAAAGACAAAAATGAGACACTGCATCAATAAAGAGACTTGCAGTAAAACATTCTCCCCAAACACTTTTCCACACTGCTAAAGTCTGAGCATTTGTAAATCCAAGGTTATGGAAATGTCTTGTGATCACTAATAAAATCCCTCCTAAACAAATTTTTCAAGTGTAAAATATAGTTAGAGATATAATAATTTTTTTTACAGGTGCAAAACTCATGCATGTAAGGTACACAGGATCTAAATGCTCTGGGGGGAACCTTAGATATCTCAGGATAGAAGAATTCCAGAATTGTAAAAGAGACACTTTCCTCTGTGTTATCTGGTAAAACTTTGCACTTGGGTCACGTGACAAACAAATTCCCTTGTCAGGAATGTGGAGAAAAGAACAGCAAGAGGCACATGCTGAAGAAACAGAATGTTAAAGTGGTGGGCAAGGCCAGATTCTCAACCTGAGTAACCCTGACTAAAGCAGAGTTCATAGAGAGTCAGAGCTCTTTCTCTTACCCCAGATTTACTGAATGAGCCCCAGGACTGCAGTCCCCAGACAAAGAGCTTCAGATGGAAATGCTCAGGTTAGAAATGGCTGCCAAGAGCCCGCAGTGAGGCTTGCATGTCTATCTAGGGCCCACATCTCACAAAGGAAAAACAAACCTGTCTGAAGCCTCCCTTGCTGTGATGCAGCAGGAATCTGTGGTCCCTCAAAGCCAGCTGGAATGGTTTGGCTTCCAGTGGAAAAGCTGCCCTGACAACCTACTGCTGTGCAGAGCTCACAGGACAGCCCCACCAAGGCACCCCTGAGGCCAAGCTCGTCAGGAGTGCTGCTCCAGGGGCGACAGCCCACGCACTGCTCCGAGCCATGATCCTCCCAGCAACTCCAACATATCCCATAGCTCCCACCGTGCCACAAGAGCCCCCTCTTCCCCTCCCAGGCACAGACCAAAATAGCCTTTTTTCTCAATATTCCTATGCTTCTTCCTTCATCTTTTTACCTTTTTTTTAAAATTAATTTTGTCTTTATGGAGACAGCCATCAGCTTATCAGAGGACAATACTAACAGCCTCTCCTTTCTTCTCTGTTTTCTTTCCATGGCCAGCAAAAGAGATCCTAGGGGAACAATGGTAACATCCCACCCTACCTAGCAGTTTTGCCCAGCATAATAATATGGCCAAATGCACTGATGTTTCCAGTGTTTTTACTGTATAAATCTTTCCAAAAGGCTCTTGTCATCCTTCCTTTTGGACAAATGCCCTCAGATCTGGGCATTTTCAATATCCTTCTTGTGAGTGGCTGTTTCAGGAGTGGTTACAAATCCATACTTTGTGCTCCTTAGCAGTACCTGAAGGCCATGGGAACAGCTGCTCAGGGTATTGCATCTGCTTCATTTGTAAGGCACTCTCCAGATCCTGGAGATTCAATGCTCACACCAGGCCAACAGACTAATCTACTTTAGGCCACAGGGATCATTCAGAACTGTGTCAATGAAAGCTGATGGTAGATTTCCAAAATATGAGCACGGTTGCTCTGAATTACATAGACATTTGTACAGGCTCTGCAACCCTCTCCCAAAATGCACAGAGTTCGGTCCCCATGCAACCTATGAAAACTGTTCTGGAACCAATTTAATTTTTGATTTTCTTAAGCCCTGAGTAGGAACCTAGAAGTTTTGGTCCTAGGACCTTAATTTTGGTACAGACTGTATTCATGTTTGTCCTATAGGTACAGAAGCCAGAACACACAGCCTGTGTCCTCCCAGAGGGAAGCAGACAGATACAACCCCTTCCTTTTCCTTTTTTTTTTTTTTGCAAATGCCACAATAGCTCCACAGCTCCCCAGACAGTCCTGAGTGAAGGCAATTCATCTTGCAAGGAAAGGGCAGCAGGTTCACCAGCCTAACTAATAGGCATGCAACAGGAACTCTAGAATATGTTCAGACAACATTGTTTTCTATTTTGGGTAAGTGCTCGTGCCTCTTATTGGCATTTCCAACCCACTGTATTCTCCTGATAAATTCAGTGCATTACCCTTTGCCCACCCTTCTTGGATTTTAAGTCCATATATCCTGCATCACTGTAACAGTCCACTGAAAATCTGAATTCTTTTCCTTGGCAATCTCTGCTAAAATCATGACAGAACTTGCAAAAATATAAAATGGATTCACCCAGGAGCAATTTTCTCCTTTGCTTTGAACAAAGCTACCAGGAGTTGTGATAAAAACAATACAGCCAGGTTTAGTGGCCAACCAAAAAAAGGCCAGGAAGGAGATCAAGTGTTATCCCTGCTGAGTTCCACTGGTATCTCCCTCTTTTTTAATCTTCAGCTGTTATGAATATTTCAGTATTAGACTGGTAAAATTCGGCATCACCTGATGGAGATGAACGTTACTGAAAACAAACACAGCAGGAGTACATCATTCTTTAGGTTTTGGATTTTTGATAAGCCATTGCCATCATGAAATCTGTCCAACTGCTCAGGAAAATCTGGCAAAGTGAAATGAGATCCTTTTGCCCGAACCCCGTAACGCAGAACCTTGTGCCAGATGACTGTATCTCTTGCATGCGTAAAATTTGCTTCGATCAGTTGACAGAAGGTTTGGGGCTTTCCAAATGTTGTGAACCTGGTTGAGATTATTGAAATCCTCAGCCCTAGGAGTGTTGGGTTACTGTTCTTTTAAAGCATGCTTCCTCTGACAACAAAATGTAATTAAGGGGGGCATCGCTGTCATGTTACGGTCTCTTTTTAGAAGGTCTGGAAGAATGTACAAAGGGCATAGCAAAAGTTGCTTAACCTCCTTAGAAATAAACGTCCCTAACATTTTTACATCTTCTCTTTGGTTCATTATTGGTCACAATGATGAAACAATTTAAAGGAGAAAAGGTCACGGCAAAGCAGTGAACTTTATATGCTCTTCAGAGCAATAAAAGTTACTTAACGTATTAGCATGGGAAAGGCATGCCTGGCAATATGAGGGAAGAGTATGGATTTCAGATTCTCAGTAGCCTGTTCACAGAAAAAAGTCTTTGGGTATCTCTGTGAATCAAACACCAAAAAAAAAAAAACAAAAACGAAACACAAATTTTCCATCTTATCTAATTTCACTAAAAGGAAGGAAAACAAGGTTCAGTCCTTCCATGCAATATTGAACATGCATGAAGTATCACGGAAAAGCAGCTACCTCGCTTCCAACACATGTGCTGTACTGGGGGCTCAAAAATCGCTGTGGTTGAAATTGTGTCTAGTTTATGCCAGCACCTACAGGAGAAAAATGATAAATTTGAGTCATGAACATTATTTTAGGCTCTATATTGAAAATTAAAATAATTCCTTATCATTTATCATATGTATTTTCTAATTTGATTGCATACAGCTAGGGTAGGAAGGAAAATTCTTAAACCATCTCTGAGTTGTTCAAAAGCCAGCACTTTCTAGAAAAATTATCTTTTTCTCCTTGTTCTCATGCTGCCAATACAAACACAACTCCTAATAATGCAAATGTTAAAACTGTCAAAACTTTTTCTTCAATTAAAGCCAAAGGTTATGCAGAAATAAATAAGAACTGAAATCCACACATTTCATGGGGTTTGGAATTTGGGATTTTTGTTCCTTTTTGTTTATTTTTTCTTACATTAACTTTGTCTTTAAAGAAAGAGTTAATTATCTTCCTAAGGCAATCATTTTTACTCCCTAATTTTAGAAACTGCACTGGGGGGGAGAGTGATTTTATTTTTATATATTATTTCCCAGAGCATCTTTTCCTTCAAGTTTCAACATAAATCCTTTTTAAAGCTTACTCAGCTTTTCACCATTTTGGAGGTTCACATTTTTTTTCTATTTCTGGCCAGTGACGAAAGAAATCTTTTTCCCAGCACCCTATTTTACAAACATTTTTGAAGTTTATTTGCATTGTCTCACAAGTCTTCACAACATCAACTGATTCCAAAAATTGCACTGATTCAGTCAAAAAATAAATATATTGTACCGTGTGACCAAATAAAATCACCCCAGACTTAAAGTCCTTAATATTCAAAACCTCCATGACTGAACTGCAACCAAGAAGAATCCATTATAATAATTTGAAAAATGAAAACTTGAAAAAGTTGTATCTGTTTCTGAAGAATTCATGAGCACAGAATGAGGCACAATTCACAGAATGAATTATTCTTTGTGAATTATTGGCCCACTATTATCCTCATAACCAATGAGACACATGATTTACATTTCTTTTACAGGCGATAGTAGCTAATTGATGTCCTGGTGTGATATGGAATGAAGCACAGTCATATAAATAAATTGTTTCCTAAATTCTTCACAAAAACACATTAATATCTTTGACACCATGCAATTGTATGCAGTGAACACTGCTAAGACAGTAATCGTGTCATCAAGAGTTAATTTATTCTCAGCAAGTCCATGTAATGCAGATATTAATCTCCTGGAGCACACACTGTTGTTCAGGGTTAAAACATTCACAGTTTCTGAAACATAAACAAGCCACACACTCACAGCTGTTCTCCAAGAGCAAACAGAGCTACTGCTCGGTGAGGATTTGTCACTTTGCTGCCTTTTTGAAGAACAAGTAAAGAAATTCAGAATACAAAGGGAGGGTGAACTTGTTTGTATTTCCAGAGACTTTTCTGCTACCTTTGAGTTACAGCTAGCAAGTTACAGATGCATATGAACTCTTATAAGTGAGAAATGCAGCTCTTGGTGAGTGGCATGGCTACACAAAAGGCTCAGAAGAAATACTCTCTTGAGAGGACAGCTTTAATGCAAACAGGGCTTAAAAACCTCCAAACCACTCCCTAAATCCATCTTGTTGTGTTGCCATCTTACAATTCCAAATGGACAGAACACACCACCAGAGCAAAGCTGACAATGCTTTGGATTGCTTTTCCAGCAGCCAGGACGCATCCAGGGACACCACCCGAGTAACACCAGTGACCTGTGCCACCTCCAACACCCAAGGACAGAAGCGGCCTCTGAGCAGGTGGCCACCACAAACCCCACATGCCTTTAAGTCTTCAGAATAAGGGCAAGGTACCCCCTGGCCCCTGTCTGAGGCAGCTGTGCTCAGAGCAGGAGGAGGCTGGGTCCAGCCCTGCATTCTCCATGCTGCTGTCTCCAGGGAAAGCTGTAAATGAGGAGATTGGATACACTTCCTGAACTGTAATTTTTAAAATTTTTTTCTATCTTTCTTTTTTCTCCCGTTAGCTGTTTTGACTATGGGCTCAGCACAACCACTGCATGATATCTTCATCAACCATTTGAAAGCCCTGGGTCGAAAGCTCTGGGTCAGAAGCTCTAAGATTTGAAGGTAGAGACATGCTAATTTACTGAATAGCCCTTTTGACCATACTCAATTTCTACTAATTAGAAAAAAGAAATAATTAGCTAATGTTGGTGAAGAGCTTTGAAGATGAATAAGCTATGGGGAAAGCACTAGGCATATTAGAGGGAAACAAGTTTGATCCTTTTTTGAATTTGTATTTAAGTAGCTCAAAGTGATTATAAATGGACCAAATGGAATAGCTAACCACTGTAAGATTAATACAATGTCTTTTGGGAAATTACAGTTCATATTATACAATTAAGTATTATACAATCACTTTATTTTAAGGGCTCCTCCTTGGAATTTTCTATTTAGTTCCGGTCAGTATGCTTCTTATATGTCATTTAATCCTTCCTCTAATTTGTACAAGTAAATTATAATTACTATATAATAATAATAATAATGGCAGTGGTTAGACAAGTAAATGTGAATCTGCACCTGAGAAATATCATATTATAAAACAGTCAAGTAGAAATTACTCAAGCAGGTTGTTTTCCATTCACCGGATGCTTTGTCTGCTTGTTACTCTTTTCAGAACAGCACTGTGACACCTTCACAGGGTGCACACAATGAGCCACATCCTGAACTGGTTGTATCAGCACAGCCCCATTCCTTCCCACAGCCTAAAGCAATAGTTACCCCACTTTGAGACTAGATGAAAATGGCGAAGCAAAAGATGAAGCTCCCCTTTCTTCTTGCTTAATTCTGGGGGTATTTGATATAAAAAGTTACATTTCTATAAATCTCTTTACTTTGCAAAAAGTGTATGGGAATTGTCATCCATGACTGAAGCATTGCTGGGGCCCCAAGAGAGAGCACTCTGTTTGGACAAAAATATTCTCTTCATTTCCAGCTCCTATAAAAAAGATCCATCTTTTGTATTACCACTAGACCATCTGGGTATGTGTCCAGGTACTTCAGCTCCAGCAGCATGACCAGAATTCCTGCATGAGTAACACACTCTACTCCTTCTGCAGCAAGGACTATACTTTAGCTTACCACACCAGCCACTCCTCAGGGACACCTCTGCAGCACATATTAGTGTGTGCTTCTCTCTCCCCTCCCTTTTCAAAGTGCCACTCAGAAATAATTTACCCCCTGTTAGCTGGGATGATAGATGGAAGATATATTTGGCAACCTTCATACCTGGTTTCCTTCTTGGCACCTCCTCTTGCTTGTAAAACTCAAGATGAAATTACCATCCTACTGTTATTACTATTCCATTGCCACAAACCAGCTGGACACCTTATATAGGGTGTAGAGAAAAGAAAGGAGGAAAATAAGCTTTGGATTTATGTGTTGATTCCTACCCTGCTTTGTGGATACATGATGCAAAGCCCTTGGGTCAGATAACATATCATTTTGTGTAGGAGTAAACTAAATGAGGTGTTATGACATGAAAACTCAAGGCTTTAGCATCTTTTTGTATCTCAAGTCCAAATAAAAGTAAGAGGAATGTAGCTCCTTCCTGAGATGCATCTGCTGGATTGACCTAATGCACTGTGTGGGCTTCAGAAACAAAAACCCAGACTCCTTGTCTTCTGCATGTGGCAAAGAAACTAATTATATTTTTGGTAAGAAAAATGAATCATACAGTGTACTTGGCTGCTGTAGGATCCACTGGCTATTGGACTACTGAACTGGTCTTTAAGATGCCTTCTTGAAGTGGGAAAAAGTGATATGAATACATATAATATTAATACTTGGTTTTTATTGTTTACAAAATGAAAAGATGCAGGTAAGTTCAGAAACAAAGATTTTTAGTGAAAATGTGCTCTAAGCCTCAAACAGATGATTATAACTTTAGAGAAGGTTGACAGTCTGCCAGGCAAAGCAAATCAAATCACAGGGGATCAGCACAAAGAACCTGTTGTTCTCACAAACCCAAAGTTCAGTTTCAAGGAACTTCAACCATGACAAATCATGAGTTTGTGGATGGCAGTACACCAGGGATGGGTCATTCTCATGTACTACTGATCCCTGGGGTGAGGGAAGTCCAGAGGGAGGGAGCTTGAGTGACATTTTAGCTTTTATATCACAACAGAGGACAGTGAGCAGCTTTTTGGAGTGTGGCTGTGTGGCTGTAGCCCTGCATTTCTTTAGCATGTTCTGCCGTCCATCCCCCCCACCCCTCATGTGGGTCTGGGCTGTGAACTTCAAAGCAGCATGACAGGAATATTGCAAAGAAAAAATATCAGGCATAAGTCACTGATTTTCCCAAATAACCAGGGTTTCTCTTCTCCTTCCAGACATTCATTCTTATCCTACTCTGTACTAATAGCTAGAAAATTACATATACACAGCTCCCTACCATAAAAATAACAGCAAAAGAGAGTCATATTCCAAACCAGCCTACTAGGAACAAGTCTTTCCTTAGAAGTAGGAAAAAAGCCTACAAAATACACAAAGCATGTGAATTAAGTAGTGCCACGATTTCCAAAGCCACCGAAAGCAAAGGAAGATCCAAGAAAACACTGATATTTATATATATAGGGGTGTTCTATCAGATCTTGCGATGTGACAACAACACATGTCAGTATCAGCACAGGTCCTGCTGGCAACACCTTGAAACTGTGTGGAGGTACAGAAAGTAAACAGCACTAACTGTGATTTCCATGATAAAATAAGAATGTAAGGAAAGTCTCTTGGGATCCATAATCTGGAATTGTCACGGGATACAGATTGTCTGTCTTTCTGATAAAAGATGTCAGTTCCTTTTCTGGGATTTAAACAGAAAGAAGCACTTGTGATTATTAGGCTGGCTGTATACCGTGAGGGCTGTTGACAGAATCACTACAAACAGCAGATGTGTCTGCTTCAACCATCAATGTTCCTAAAATTTCAGTATCAAAAGAGCAGGGCAGCCTAGTCTCAGCCACAGAAAACGCAATTTCCCGACTCTAGAGCTTCTAATTTGCCCTAGTACACACAGTGGAACGAATCTAAAATTTCCTGGAATCTACACAGATCAAAAAGCATCCACTAGGTCATCCCACATTAGGCATCCATAATTTTAAAAAGCAATTGATTAATTAAGCTGGGAAAAGCTGAGGTGGTTGCTGCCATTTTGCAGAGCTGGAAGCTCACGCTGTGGGGTATGCGTTGTTTCACGGGGGCAGGATGTGCCCACTGAGCCAGCACAGCTTACACCCTTTGTGGGAAGCTCTCCTGGCTTTCAGAAGGGCATCCCAAGCTGCAAAATGCTGTCTTGAAAATTAATTGAGAAGAAGTGCATCCCACACTGAGAATTATTGTACTCAAGTATCTTTAATACTCCAAAGAAAACCTAAGATAAAAATATTGACCTTTCTGCTGCCACCATCCACACTGCTGCCAATCCAGTGAACAGAGAAGCATGCCCTAAACAAAACAGGTGTGTTGCTCAAGGTTTATATTAAAGCATAGGGCTGAAAGTAATTTTCCAATTGCCAGTAATAAAGCAGAATTCACATGAGCTCTCTGAAAACAAGTCTTTGGGCTGCATCAGCAGCAGCTCTCATTTGGCACAGCACAGCCTGGCTGGTGAAGATTTGCACAGCAATCATCAGGTCCTGCACTTCTGTGAATTCCTAGTAAAAGTGCGGGGTGGAGCCCCATTGAGCTTGGAGACATCACTCCAAAGTTTGAATTGGCTCTTGTCAGAGCACAGTGCTGGGCGTGAAGGGATCTGTCGCTGTGGGAATGACCATGCTCTCCTAACAGACATCCTGCAAAACCAAAGCAGAGAGGGACAGCAAACATGCTCTTTTCTTGTCTGATGTTTGCCTGGTTGAAAATGCACAGCTCTCAGCCACTCCACAGATTCCTCATACACTCAACCCAGTATAAACCAGGTAGCTCTTCAGTTTCTTACACAGAACCAGCCACATGTGCAAACAGTAAACTCCAGAGTGTCACACACTGACCTGTGAGTCATCATTTCCGCACCGTTTTTAGGTCTGCATCACCACCACAGGAACAGGAATGGTTTCCCTCCTACACTACTAATAAACCAGACTAACTCTGCTCAGATCAGCAGCACTGCACCTGGGTATCCAAGAAAAAGAGAGACTTTATCCTTCAGCATTACAACTGGGAGCCTGAAAGCACAGGTTTCTGCAATAAATTCTTCCAGAACACCATTTCCACCCATCCTGTTGTTTGTGACTCATATTTGCTTCACTACCAAGCGTGGGAGCAGTGCCTCAGCCCTGCCTGTGCTACTCTGTGGCTCTTCTGCTGTCCACAAGGTCAATCCAGCATCTGCCATGCACAGTGCAAGCACCTATGAAGCCCATCCCCTCCCTGACTTCCAGACTGCTACACAGCAACACCATCATCCAAAAACTCTCTTTATTACTTGAATGATCATCCAGAAATAGAAAAACACACAGAGCTCACAGTAATTACCTGTCCGCTATGGCAGACCACGAGTAAGAGGACCCAGGAAAGAGGAAACTCAAACATAAGTGAGACTGGTTGATGCCGAGTTAAAAAGTCCCTACAGTCAATACCCAGTGCAAAGGCAAAAAAAGAAGAGTTAGAGCTGGAATCATGTAAAGGTGCCAGTGTTGATGGTGCTGACAGCTTCAGTTTAAGAGCCTGAGATGAGCTCAGTTGGTTAGAGCAGCGTACTAATAATGCCAAGATTGCAGGTCTGATCCCTATATGTGCCATTCACTCAGGAGTTGGACTAGATGATCCTTGTGGGTCCTTTCCAACTCAGAATATTCTGTGATTCTGAATTAGGCAAATATTGTACATGCAAATCAGAGCTCTGCGGTCTTTAAAAAAATATTCCTGTCATCATGAATCAATATTCATGGTATTTCTTCACCTGTGTCCTCCTCTCTCTTCCCTACATCTCTGCTGAACTTTTTTTTTTCACTTCTTCCCCAGAGCACACCAGCTAAATGGTCAGCAAGTAATCTATGTTGAAGAGCAAGTAATTTTATTAATTAATCCAGGGAGCTGGATATTGCAGTATTTTTCAGGCAATTTCTTTCATTGGAAGCCTGGATGTCAGCTGATTTTCTGCATGTGTGTGATGTCAGGGAACACAGTGAGAGACAAGTCAGCTTCATGGGATGGTGGATGCTTGTTGTCCAAAGCAGGGTGCTTCCAGCAGCCAGATCCAAACCACTGAAATCAAAAGAAACATTCTTTTTTCGTTCACTTCGGTGGGCTTTGCTAATTCAGTATTGCCACAAAACTCAGTTTTGCAGAATCAGAGTGACTGACTTACAGATGCCCACTCCCACTTTAATATTTGTCCTACTCAGATAAAAGCATCACGTAATTTATTTTCCTCTTTTCTTCTTTTTTGAAAATACATTCTGATTATGCCAAAAGGGCAAATGGCCAGTTTAACTGACTTGAGCCTTTGATCCTTGTGAGTTACTTGTCTCTTCAGCAAAGTTCTCATTTGAAGTGCTTTCAGCACCTGATTTATTAACAGTTGGGTGGAGTTAGGCAGTTTTGCAATTCCTGAGAAGCTGATAATAAATCTGATTCTAGTATCACAGGTGGTGCTGATATTTTTAGCTGGATTGCAAAAAAAGCTCATAAACTGAAACAAATGTTATTCTATTGATGCTTCCATTCTGGAGTCCAGAAAGCAACTCGTGTTGTCCATTCTGGTGGACATTTTGCCTTCCGCAGATTTCCTCTCTGAATACTCTAAATTCAATCTTTTAAATGTCTTCTCTTCATATTATACTCATAAATTTTATTTTAATAAAAATCGGGGCCTAAGAGGCATAAACAAAAAATGGCAAAAAAATCCACCTTAATTGTTTTTAAAACCTTTTGCACATTTTCTTTAAAACAGATGTTTCCCTGACTTGTCATTGTGATGAAAGGAAACCCAATATCCCCTCTGCTTTTCAGGGCAGAGCTGCAGAAACAAGGAATGACAGAGGAAGAGCAAGAACCATCTTAACTGGGAGGTGATTATTACAGCTAGAAGGACACATGCTGGTGGTGTGAGCTCATGTATTTGAACATTCTTGTTACCTTTTTTCTCACAGTCTAGATTAATTTTAAAGGCTGCATCTGTGTGGTTCAATACTCCAGTTGAAACAAAGTCAAATAAACTCCACCCACCTGTTGGGGAACATTCTGCAAATCCAGTATTAATGTCACGTTCCTAATTATATTTCACTTCTCCTGTTACATTTTTTGCTATGATCCTGTCTTCACTGAAAGCAGATTTCATCTTAAACACATTTTTTCTCTTTCTTAACTTCCCACTTACTCCCCCAAACACCATTCATGATGCACAGCCTTGTAATAGTTCTGATTTTCATGGATAATCTTAATCCCAACTTTACAGTAAAGTATTAATTGTATGTTTTCTTTCAGTCTGACTCATCCTTGACTGTCTTAAACCTTAAGTTTAGATGGCTTCGTTTATAAAGCCATCACAAGTGGTGTGATACACTTGAACCAGAGCCAAAAGCTTTGTAAAGATCCTTTGCTGCCTGTAACAAAGCAAAATGATATTTCTTTTCTTTCAACAAACTGCCATGTTGCCTTTGATACGAAGGCAACGTGAGGCAAAAGAGACAATACACAACAATATCACAATAATCAACAAATATTTCTTCTTTATCAGAGGGTATTTTCTGCCTGGTCAAGATGAAAACTGGATCCTTTTCAGATTGCTGCTCTTTCAGCAAACAATACAAGCCAGTGCTTAAAATATGTAAGTGCTAAAAGAATCTTATATGCAAACAAATCAGGTATTTAGGTCCAACAGGTTGACCCTCTCATATGTAATTTCAAATGTTTTTTTGTTTTGTTTTGTTTTAAGGCAATGGTGATTTTCTTCTCCCATACCATTCTCCTATAATTTTGAGAGTAATTACACCACAGATGAGGGAGCAAGAGGCACAACTGATGAGAATTATCACACCTCTTGAGGAAGCAAAGTCTCTAATTCTAACTTTTCCCATCTTTTCTCCTGTCTTTGTCCGATACTGTGCTCAAAGAATCGAGAAAAAATAGCTATATTAGTTTTCTTTTCTGAATAAACAGTGCTGCACGGATGTGCTTTTAATGTGAAACACAACCTTTGTTGTGATCATTTCCTAAGCATGATGTTTAAATGGAAAATAGAGCACTTGGGAAAACCAGTCTGAATTCCCTTCCCCAGATGCAGCCTGCTGATGTAGAACTCAGACTTAAACAGGGAAGGAGACTTTCTCCTGTACTGCAGACATAAATCTTTCCTCAGCATTGCCTGAAAAGGCTCTGCAGCTTATGTAGGTGAGACAGCTGTGAGGAAATAAAGAGGGATTTGCTATGGGAGAGCTTGTCCAGTTTTCTGCCTGCAAAATATAAGAGTTCAAGTTGATGGGCATCCTACTGCACAGATGGCAATGAAACCACTACGTTCTCCTTCCAGAAACACAGGAAGAGATAGGATCCCACAGTGGATGATGTGTATTTTTGTATTTATTTCTCCTTAGACTTTTTCAGTTTGGTTTGGGTTTTTTTTTTTGGTAGACAACTGCATATCCACAGATAGTTAAGATACTTAAGGCATTTCCTAACATTGAGCTCTTCTCTTCTTAGCACTAAGCTATAGCTAAAGCTCTACTTTCCAGTTTGCAAAGCTGCATTTAGCTGAGGGTTTGAGAAATCTTAAATCTTACTCTCACTAATCACTAATGGGTTCCAGACTAGGAATGTCCTCACTAATCCAGTAAAAATTTTACCTTACACCAGCGATTTACTCTCCAGCTGTCATCGTCTTGTTACCCAGGAGCTGCATGAATCTATCATAGCTGCTCTCAGAAGTAGGTAATTTGTGCTTTTGTATCAACACCCAGATGCCAAAAAAAAAAAACCAAAAAAGTGTTCTCAATGAGTGAACTGCACTTGCACCTACAGATCTCAGGCCAACCAGCCTTCACAGAACAAGTCGGTGCAGCCCCTGACTTGCTGCAACCAGCACCAAACTTTTATAGCTGCAAGGAATCAAGATTGCAGGCAAAGATTTTTCAGATAAGCACATCCTGGCTGAAGTCTGAACATTGTTGGAGGGATATGACACAGGAGTTACAGTGGTATGTATTTCCTACTCTGGGCTCTCCTGTGTAGGGATAAAGTCTCTGGAGACGTTAATCTCCAGAGATTTGAGGGCAGATTTGTACCAAGAGAGCAGAGCCAGCAATCCAGAATGAAAACGTGCACCTCCTTCTGAACCTGCACGCTTGTGTTGACGTAGATGTGGGCCCCAAAATATGTGTGATAGCACTTCCCATACTCTGCTACCAGCTGGGGACAAGAAAAAAGCCCTAAATGAAACTGCAGCTAAATTCACCAACACCAAACATTCCTGTTTTTTTCTAGAAGAGAGTTTTAGTTACTTGATTTTCTCTGTTTTGTTAACAGTTGTAAGGAGAAGCAGGAATGTTGGAAGTGTTTGAGAGCTGACATGACAGAATGCCACAGCCTTTCAGTGTCTCAGTGGTCAGCTGTGTAAATTAGTAGCTAGACCATTTTACAAATGTATATTATTTACCCAGCAGATGCTGTTACGGTCTCTTGTGTAAATTCGTAATTAGACTATGTACTGCTTTGTGAAAATCCTTTAATAACAAAGGTGCCACTGGGTGCTGGTATAATTAAATCAACCCATTTGAAACAGCACTAGTTCACCACTTTGACTTGGGTGATATAATATTTCACATTCTTGTAAAAAAAGCCAGAGAAATTGAGAATGATCAGCTACAAAACATCAGATACAAGGGATAATGTTACCCATTCAGTAGCTTTGGATTTGGCATTGAGTCTAGTTGGAAAAGTTGCAGCCAACATACCAACAGCACAGACAAAGAACAGATGATCCATCTCCTCTGCCATCTATCATGCACAGCATTGCCAACTCCAGGGCTTTACCAGCACTGACATTTAAAACAAAGTATGTGTCAACCATATTAAATAATATACCAAGCTGTGGGTTATTAAGTGTGGGGTAATTTGACCACAGCAATTAAACTGAGATTAAAGAATGATAAAGGCAATGTTATACGCACTGTTCAGTGGGGTTTTTGGAGCATATGGAGTCCTGAATATTTCCAAGTGTGAAAGCCACATCAGATATCAAGGCACATGTCAGTCCCAATCAACACCCTCCTCCTGTGCCCTCCCTCCTCCCCTTCCCCTGTGAGAGACTGCTCTCAAATGGCAACAGTTTTCATTCCACATATATTCAACCAATGAATATTCTTCTGACTTCTGTCTCCAACTGCAGCCCTGGGAAGGTGTTAGCAAAGCAAGGGTTTAACAGGGCAGCACAGTGAAAGCACACGATTTGTCAGACTGTGCTGTAAGGCAGCAGGGAGTGGGCAACCCACGGGCAGCCACTGTGCACACAGCCCACAGACTCACAGACAAACCATTCATTTTCAGACCAATTAACCTGTGGAATAGCCGCTCTTTCCTCCTCAAAGAGTTGTCTGATTGAAGTCTAATGGGGAATTTACACACAACCATCTTGTCTGCAGACAAACAACTGTATCCAGTCCAGGCAAATTAAATCCACAGAAAACTAAAATCTAAAGGGCACAAGGCAGCTCATCAGCAATCTGTTCTCACTCTACTTCTGCAGGCCTTACTCCTTCCAGCAGGGTGGCCAGACAAAGAAGCAGTGAAGAACTCAGGTCTGCAACAGCTAACAAAGGAGCATTAGAAAGTAGGGGTCAGAATTTCCTATGTATGGTCCTATTCCTAGAAGTATTTTACTATTTAAAATAAAAAAAACAAACTTAAAATTGAAGGTGAATTCACATTCCCAAATTACCCAATTACCAAACACACTGTGAAACTCTCCTCAGGTATCTGGGGATCTGCAATTGCAGCAAGTGTGGGTCAAATATAATGCACCTGGCCTTAACTGCAGAAATAAAAACCCTAATAAAACTATTGAAGCTCATAATCCATTTATAAACAATGTCTCTTAGGATGATCGTGATGGAGAAAGCCACCACAGTGCTCCTCATAAATACTTCAGCCCTCCCTTTTTAATATTTCCAGGTGGCTGCCTTTGGTACATCTTTGAAAATTTCAAGTAAACAACATTTCTCCAGTATTTGCTCACTCTGAGCCAGAACAATTCAGGTATGGTAAATGGAGAGTTTTGAATACCTATCTGTTTTTTAAAAGCCACCTTTCCCAGAAAACAAAACAAAACAAAATAAAACCACAGCAGAATGGTAAAGAAAATTTAAAAATTAGCTACAGCACTGCAGAAAAATAAGGCAACATTATAGCAAAACATATATGGAGAGAAATACATACACTGAGATAAGAGAACCTCCATTTAGAAATGTCAAAAGAACACCTAAAATATTGCCAGAATTGAATGAAGCATAAATGAGAAAAAAAAAATAAAATTAAAATCCCCTGGAAATAACTCCAGTTTAAACCTGTCTGCAATTGTTAAAACAAAAGGAATATATCCAGACCTGAGAGGATATTGATATCTCTAAAATTTCAAACAGCTTACCTCTTATTTGGAGGCCTTGAGACATATTAAAAAGAAGACAGTCTTTGCATGCCTTTCTCTACTTTCTTATCTGTAAGCATATAAGTAGTTCTGTTGCAATAAATATGTCTGCTCATATTCTCAAAGTTGAAAGCTTTTCATGTGAACTTTCATTCCAAAGGAAAGGAAAAATGGAGAGAAAAAAGAAAATATTATGGCAACAGTGAATGTAGTTCCACTGCAGCCACCCCAAAGGAAGGGACTGTTAATACAAACCCAACCTCTACACTAAAAACAATTTCAAAAAGTTAATAAAATTGTTAAAATTTTATATTTATATATATGCCACAAAAATACGCTTTCTGCATTTAATCTTTCTCATTATTTTTACTGTACTTCAAAGCTGCATTAATATAATTATTTTTCTAACAATATATACTTAATCTACTGAATTTCGTTTCTGTTCTCTGGACCTTGAACACATCCCAGACACTACACACCACTCTGTTATGCCAAAACAGAATTTCCAACAGCCTATAAATCTGCTTTAAAAGTGAAGATCCAAGTGTGAAATAAACCGAATTTACCTCTAGTGAAGACAAAATTTATTCTAAGGGAAGAGCAGAGACCAGAACACAGTGGCTTCAAAGACCTGATCATTCTTAAGCAGAAAACCAGACAACTTCTTCCTCTTCTGAAACTTTCCTCCGGGTCAGGCCACAGCATGAATCTCTCATGGTACAAAGAGTATTATTGACAAGGCATCAGCCATGAGCTGGATCTTCCCAAAGGAAAAAGCAAACAGAAGAAGTGGTCTCAAAGTGAAGTTGGCTCATCACCATCTACAGGAATTTCTGAAGCCCCTGTGGGTGTCCAAGGCTAGTGTTAGTCCAAGACCTCAGGCTCTACAGCACCAGTCCACTGAGGGCCAGAGCGGCCAAACCAACCAGGACATAGCTTGTGGTGCTGCCTTTCTGCTTGCCAGCCATGTGGTGGGCTCAGAGCTGGCTTAAGGACACCTCTTTCAAGTCCTGAGCATCAATTTTTATTCTGCTGTTACAAACTATTTATCCGCCTCTACCATTTACCACTAGCACTAGTACAGACACATATTTTTCCTCATTATTTATTGTTTCTATGCCAATAGACCATGATAGTGAAATACAAATCAATAAAATAAACCAGATTTTAAATAGTGGACTCAGAAAAACTTCTCTCTACTGTAATTACAAATGCCAAATTTCATGACACCTTCTTTTTAATAACTGAGCTATAAACTTCTCAATAATGAGTCTTGTAATAGAAATGCTAAGCCTCTCTTTACTGCTGTGGTGTGAACTTGCTGCTATAATCAGCTACTTTTTTCAATTAGTTGATTACACCTTAGAAAAATGACTGCTGGCAGCACAAGTCCTCTTTCTTAGGGATTCTCTTAAATACTCCAGTGTGGTAATAGAACCGAGAAGGCTTGAAGAGAGTGAAAGAAATACTTAAAGAAAGATGGGGGAGAAGTGTAAAACTTAGAGGGCAAAGAGAAGGAAGAGAGAAATATGTGCAATGGGTGACAGTCTGCAGACTTGTCATTTCCAGCTCTCACTAGCAGTGAAAAGTGCTGTGTTGGTTTTTGCCCTGGGCTCTCTCTGCCAATGAGCCAGTGTCCTTTGCCAGCTTGGGAATGTCAGCAGCTTATGGGCTCCTCCTGGGTACCTGCCTCTCCAGACAGCCTTGAAGTCCTGAGCTCTGTGTGTAGAAATCTACCACCACCATTACAGGTATTGTAAGTTTTCATTCTTGATCAAGAAAACTTGTGATTTCCTGGTCATTTCAAAGGGTTTTTTTCTTCTCCCTAGTTTCCCTGAAGACTTCTGGCACATGTTCATCCACAGTAACGAGCCTGCAGATTTCTAAAGCTTTCTGTGACCCAGTTTGAGAAATATGGCATATATTATTACCAGTTTAGACCAGATAGTTTATTCCCTTACTTAAGCAAGTCATGAGTTTCTTTTACTGTTCTAAGTGTGTCTATGGTATGTTGGAAGCCTAAATTATTTCCTGCATTAATAACATTTAACTAACTTCCAGTCATATGCTCTAGAGAAGCAGAAGAGGGCACAGGAAGAATATCAGTAGCCTGTCTTTTCCTGAAAGGTCTTTGAGAAATACAAGGCACAATGCAAACCAGAAATATTGTATCTGTTTTCTTCTCTTTAAAAAATAAACCTAAAACTTTTAAAGCTTCATATTAAATTACCATTAACATCATTATCTGTGCAGGTGCAGCTACATACTGAGCATCCCAAGGATACAATGGCATCATCTCTATGTTAATCAGTGGGAGCTGGGGACATGTCTACAAAAATCCTGCATTTAAACAAGAATTTTCACTAAAGAACTCTGTTATGATTTTGCTCACCAGTGCAGAGATATGATAAAGAGAATCCATAAGACACTTAGCACACACTGTATAGTTAATTATTGAAATGTGCAGATATAATCCTCTGACCTTGGAAAAAACTACAAGTATATGTAAATATAATTATGAAGGGCACATGGTTGCAATATGATGACAAACAGTATTAAACATACAAAAGGAAGGATATTCAAAGAGGCTTTTTGCATGTGCACAAATTGTAGTTTTTTTTCTCTGCTAGCTTCCCAGTATTGTGTATATGCAGTTAATCGAGTCTGTGTTTATACAGTCATATTGCAATTACATTCAAGTTTTCCTAACTCTTCCACATTTAAATGAGAACCATAACGCTGACCATTAGAGAGAGCCAAATGCTGTACTGTAAGGAGAGAAAACCCCATGGATCTTGTCTCAGTTACAAGATGAGGAAGCATTAATTATGTGGCTTTATAACCCTAATCTCTCAAAAGTACTTTTTAGCTCTATTCCCCCAAACCTTCAGAATTTAACTCATTTTCCCTTCAAACTGTTTAAAAATTCCTAAAACCTTTTGTGATTCTGCACTGTTTCAGAACTTCCTCCTGACTTGGACAGAGCCAAGATAAGACCCAAAGCAAACTCTGTCCTCAGCCTTTGCACACGGATTGCACTGCATTTCTTCCAGCCTTCAGGGACCAAAAGCCAGCGAAAGCCATACCCTTTACAAACAAGTCCTCTTGTCTTCCCAAAGGACTCCTTGTTCCACTTTTGTAGTCCAAAGATGCTGGGAAAGTAGAACAGAACACTAAAGAGACAAGAAGTAGAAATTATATGACCACTTTATATATTCAATCTCTACTAACTTCCCTGCCCTAAGTCTCTAATTCCCTCAGATAAGACTTCAAAAAATACTTCTGCCTGAAATTTGCCCTCACACCCCCAACACTGACAGAATGCATATTTGCATGTACTAATTTGGCATAGATTTAAAAGTAAGGAAGAAAGGAAAAAAAAAAAGAAAAAAGTACAACCCCTTTCTTTCTTGTGAAAAAATAGAGTAAATTGATCAATTACATAGGGAGATCTATGCAAAAATGCTTTTAGCAAGATGCACATTGCAGCCCTCAGCCAGGCAGCCCAACCCATAAGAGTGAAGGTGAGCCATCTGTGAAGGTGAGGCATTGCCTTAGAGTTTCACAGTCAGTATGAGCATCACATCCTCAGCCACAAGGTAAGTATATCACAGGTGTATTCTAGGGCAAGAGCACTGGAGCACAGAATGGAATAGAATAGCATCACTCTTAAATAAAGCTTTTTGTGGTTACAAAACAATTATAAGAGTTTTCAGAAAACTGCCCTGTTTTATTAAGCAGAAAAAGTCTCCTCCGCAATGTTGTGGAACAGCAATTCCCACAAGTGACTGAAGCTGAAGCATAGCCACTATCTTTTTCTTTTTTTTTCTTTTTGCATGGCTTTAATTTTCTTGTTCTTTATGTTCATTGGCAGCCCTGCTAAAATGTATCTTTGCAACCTATCGTCTTAAGTAAGATTATTTCAACAGCTCCAGGAGGACCACTTTTAAAAATAAATTCTGCTTTCCCTTATCATTGACAGGAATCACATTTACATATTCTCCTGGTGGAACAGATAATGCAGCAGATGATTAATGTGCCTCGATGCAGTGATACCTGTAGACTGTTTGATCAATGTCTCGCAAAGAAAGTGTCTTTCATTCAGCATGCTCAGAGTCCAAAACCGCCCTGTGATTAATGTAACTAAATGTTTGGGGTCAGCTGAAGCTCCAGTTCTTGTTCCTGATTCAATATCAAACTAAAGATAGGTCACAGGAGAGTGGATTAGTCATGTGAAGAAAAAGTCTGACCGTGCAACTTCAAACCATCTCCTTAAGAAAACCTGAAGAAGAGTTCTAATATTTTTTAGTTACCACTACAGTCATCTGCACCGTTTTTTCATCTCATTGTTAAACAGAACAGCCCAACATGCTAAGCCTTTTAATGATGGGATATTTTCACTATAAAAAATGAGTGAGTTTGATTCAGTTCTCAGCATTGAAGTTTGGATTTATTCAGATTTTTTTATTACAGTTAGCGAACCATGAAAATCCAAGTCTCTGAAGTTATTCCCCGAAGAAAGCACTTCATACAGTTGGAAGATAACAAAATGTCTAATGAATACTAGACCTTTTCTTGGTTTTATTTGATTATCTGGGGTAACACTGTCTATTTCTGCTTGATCTTACATCGGCTGTTTGGTGTCTTGTTAAAAATAGATTTGAGGTGTAGGAAATGCAGGGACCTGCTGAGGGATGACTTTCATTTCCACACACTCTTTTCCTTGAATGTGAGGGAGGTATAAAAGCCATTCAGGAAGTGAGGGAAAATGTCTCCCTTTGCCACCCTGCCAGCTCTTTTCCCACGTTTGTCTCATCTCAAACACACCCCTGACCAGGAGGCAAGAAAGTAGGCTGAGGAAAGAGCTCAGATGCACATTCAGCTAGCTCCCTACATGGTGAACTTGGCTGCCCTTAGACTGTCTCTACAGCCATAGAATGTCCTTGAAATTAAGTGAAGATAAATCCAGGTCAAAATACGGCACGCTGGGAACAGACAGAGGCATCTTGTGGGATAAAGACATCTTGTAGG
This sequence comes from Bombycilla garrulus, assembly GCA_013400315.1. Taxonomy (NCBI): domain Eukaryota; kingdom Metazoa; phylum Chordata; class Aves; order Passeriformes; family Bombycillidae; genus Bombycilla; species Bombycilla garrulus. Next base: position 446,354 of record VXBU01011431.1, on the reverse strand, counting down.
ACATACAGAAGTTGGAGCTGGAATGCCTACTGGTTCCAGAATAAAGATGAGGTGTAACTCTCTTAGTCACATGAGCTGCTGCACTGCACTTCCCTGTCCTCAACTCAGCACTGGCTTCACACACCACAGAAACCATGCCTTGTCAACACACCAGATGCATCCTGAACTCTATCCAGACCCACCAATGCAGAAACCTCCTCCTATGCCATGCTGCCTCTTCTGCTATTGACTTGCCTCTCTGGTAGCCAGGCTCCACAAGGCCAAGTGGCACCATCTTACCTGCAATATGTGCCAAAAAGGAGGAGGCAGTGAGATCCACCTGGAAACTGCTCGTTTCCAATGTAGTTAATCTTACAGACCACAAAGATCTCAAGAGTAAGGCGATAAAAGAGCAGGTAAGAAAATATATTATTGATGAATTTTCACTCTTCTCCTTATGTCCTCAGGACTGACTAAGGCACCATTAAAAGTGTAGTCTGGGCCTTAAATTCCTGTGTTGCAAATGAGCATCTCTGGCAGCAAAGCCCAGTTTGTGCCTCGCTGAAATTCCCAGCCGATGAGAGCTCCAGCTGCTGACTCCTCTGATCAGCCAGTACCTGCACACTGTGCATAAGGCAAGATGACAAACCTGGCACCAAGTTTACACTCATGAAACGGACTCAGCTTCAGCAGCCTCATTTCCTACTTTCCTTACGGCAAGCAAAGGTTTCTGGGCCATGTCCTTAACTGCAGTGGTGCACAGGACATCCATTACCCCCTTTCTAAAGCTTTCCTTAAACACAGCTTAATTCAGTGCTTCACAACTGCACTGTGGCCTTACAGCACCAAAACTGACAAGAGCTTACAACTTTAAGAAACTATAAGAGACTCTGAGATTATATTTATTATTCAAGAAAAACTCAAGACTAATAAACATATCATAAATACTAATATAGCTGCAAAAGTTAATTAATGAAAAATAACTATTCTGAAAAATGTTATCAATAATTTTAGGAATAACGTACATGCATAATGAATGAATTTTGCCCAGGGGTAATAGCTTGCATCTTGGCCTGATTTAGTATGGAGAAACTGCATCATAATGAAAGGCAGAATTATCACATAGTATTACTGCTAGCTTTATCACTGCTTTTTAGGATCCTAAAACTGTCATCAAAATGTTAAAATTACACTCACTTAAATGATCTCTATAATACAAAACTATGTGCACGTGGATTTATTGCCCTCACAATAATGTGGACAACTTCACCATTACTGATTTGTAAAATGCTAATTATTCTGGTGTAAAGATACACATCAAAATAAAACAAAATGCTATTTTTAAAGAGGGTAGGCTTGAGGCAGGAACTTTATCAAATATACTCTCTTGATTTTAAATATGGATGAAATTATTTGTCATTTGAAGGGTTTAAGGTTTCCTATTTAATTTCTTGGGTAATTTTGTAGGTGACATTGACTTAGGCTACCAAAACATAAAGGATTTTTCATTTTTTGAGAAATACATTTGATCTGATTTTTTCAGTGCCAGAATAAGAAGTTAAAAGTGACTTCCTTGCTTTGGAAAGAAGTTCAAGTTACAAAGTGCAATCAGTCCCTGAGAAATGACGTAAACATCTGTGTCTCTTGAAGGAACTAATTCTGTCTGTACATACCCAAACCCAATGGGATAATAAAATGGAGTTACTTTGTAACAGAATAAATGCATTGGGAAAATATGTGGATGTTATTTATACACTCTTAAATTTTGTGTAGACAATATATACTCAGCACAAACCATTACATCTCTAGCAAGGTTTTGCTACTATGTTAGAGATTTTATTGCACCTCACCAGTAAACCTGCTTTTCATCATCAAATGCCATCTAATTGCACAAATCTTATTAGTGCACAATATAGCAACGTTTTAAATTATTTGGGCTAATAATGGATTACACAAAATATGAACAGTGTTGTTCATCAAAACTTTAACTTCACACCTACCAACATTATTTAATTAAAACTATTTGTTAGAAGGAATAGATGCAATCTGGCCTTATCTCTAGAGAGACTTCAATGTAGTCTCTATGGTCCTGATTCTGCAAGGATGCTTCTGTCCTTTCAAGCTTCATTTCAAGGTCTTGAGTTTTTAAGATTTTCGCATTTATCATTTTGCAACCACAAACATTTGCAGATATGAAGGCCTGATCAGAAATCCTAGCTCATCCACTAAGTGTCTTCCTCAATCTCATAAACTGACAAATTTATTTAAGTAACTTTGTAACATTGATGAACTTACAATGCAATATATCTATATAGTGCTGGGAAACTGCGGAAGAAGGCCCAAGTATGGGTGTAGTCTTCTTGTTCAGTAGCAACAAAATAATAATAAAATTAAAATAACAGTCAACAGTGGCATTCAAACAGCATCAAATTCAATAAAATCCTGGAGGAAATGTTAATCTGATAGAATATTACTATTTACTGGTTGTTGTGATTATAGCTTTGTGGAATCCTCAGGATGCCTGTACAAAGTTCTCTAGTTTTTCCATGAACTTCAAAGTATTTCCACCTCTCCGCTTTATTTTCATAGAACTAGGGCTATTGTGAATCCATGAATAAACCACTCCTCAACTCCATCCTAATATTTTCTAACAGGACATATTTCAGTTCCAAAATTAATTCAGTTTTGTTGCAATTCATTAGAAATGCTATCCTTTTCCACAAAATGCTCAATTCTATAAAATCCAACTACATTTCACTTAAAATAAAGCATCTCTGTTGTATTCATCTCAGGCAAATTAGTTTCTTCAAAAGCACATAAGCTTATTGGGAGGAACACTTGGAAATGATTGCTAAAGAGGAAGGTTGCGTGGGGTACACCTTCTAAGACATTGAAGAATGGAAGCAAATGGGAGTGAATGAACAAATTAATGATTAAGGAAGATTTCTTTTTTTTTATTTATTCTGGAAGCTCTGTCCAGCTTGGCCTCCCAGGTTCGAGTAATCTTTCACTGTCAACATATGCCACAAGATTGATTCAATTAAGATTAGCGGCACTAGAGAAAAAAAGTGGCATGGTTTACTTTTGATTACTATTGTCTTTCCTCCCACCTTACAGTGGCTGTGACCCTACAACCAAGATAGTTTAAATATATTAGATGATGAAAGTAAATCATTTGTCCAGTATGAATAAGCACAAGAGGAAACAAGTTTAATCACCTCTTATATTTTAGATGATTTTACATCTTTTCAAGGATTCTCTTTACCATTTCACATATTGAATTTAATTGACTTACGATTAACTCTTACTCATATCTAAAATAGGGGCAATGGTGTAGGCTGGAGAAAAAGGGCAGGGTACTGAATACAGTTTACTGCATGAAGCAGTGTAATTCCCAATATAATTACATTTGAAGGTGGATTAGTTTCTATCCCTCTTGCATCTGAAGTGCTTTAAGAGTATATAAAGGACACTTGGTTCCCATATCACACATTAGCAGGTAGATTACATTTGAAAATTAGCTGGAGACTCAGGGTGTTCATCTCCCTGCTGTCACTAGCATGGCCTACATTTTCTGCTGGTACAAATGGGATAAACTGTCTTGAAAACAATAGAACCAGACATACTTACAGTAGATGAGAATTTGACTGAAAGCCTGGGTTGGTTTTTTTCTCCTTACATCAGAATGAAGAAGGAAGATAATTCCCATATTATCCATTCTAGAGAAAAATGTTATGGCATTTTTTCTATTTTCCACAGTCTCCTAGGACACAGAAAGATGAAATAACTTAAATCAGACAGGTATCCTAGGCTTCATGGTAACTGTCCTAGGTTACAATGTAAAAATATTCCAGAAGGTCTGTATTCTATCTCCATCTTCATGAACTGTTAAAATCAGGAGGGGCAGTGTTTTCCTTACCTCCTCCCCCGGACCATCTCCTGTTAATGGCCCATTAACGCCTTGCCCCATGAGTCATAGATAACTCCCTCCGGGAGCCATTTCCTGTTTAATGAGCCATTGTGAGGACCCACCACATGACTCAGAGAATGACATTGTGAGAAGCTCCGCCCAGGGGGAGGAGCCAAGCATTCCCACCTGGATATAATCTGGGAGTTCGGACAGAACAGGCATCTGCCTTCTACTGGATTCCCAGAGGAGCAGCCTTCTCTCCCACTGGATTCCCAGAGGAAGGACCAGACCCTTCAACATCACCACTGGACCATTGGAGGAAAACTCCGCCCTTCTACAGGATCTCTGCTTCAGCAGAACCATCTGTCACTCCAGGAGCACTACTGGAGCCACCATTCCAACTGGACTGCTACCAACACCCTGACTGACAGGGTGTCAGGTTGTATTCTAACTGTCAGGTTTTGTTTTTTTGTTTAATAGTGCATCTTGTTCTAATTTTCCTATTAGGTTGTAGTTTGTTGGGGTTTTGTTTTTATTTTATATTTAAGAACTGTCATTCTTATCCTCATATTTTTTGCCTGAGAGCCCCTTTAAATAATTTGGAGGGAGGGGGCTTGCATTTTTCTGTTCCAGGAGGAGCTCCTGCCTTCCTTGGCAGGCATCTGTCTTTCAAAACCAAGACAGTAACACAGATAATAATAGGTAAAGGAGCACCATTTGCTCTGTAGTTGTGTTTCTGTCACTGTATAAGGTTCTCTTCAGTTCAACAAAATAGACCACAAATCTAGTGCACAGTGTAAATACACGTGTTGCCTTTATGTTTCTGGAGCTACCTATAAATTAAAGGTTAACTAATACATCTATTTTAATTACAAATAAACTGAACAAATATAATCTCACCTTAAAGTGTTATAACACAAAAACTGCAGACCAAGATTAGCCAACAGCAGCTTTTAGGAACATCATCTTGGCCAGCCAGGGGCTGATTCTGACAAAGAAATGAAGTTTCTTCTGAGTTTTGCTAAGATTTCAATCATGGCACAAAGATGTAAAAGGTACATTTTAGCACTCACTGTGTTTGATAGAAACACATGTAGATCACAAATATTTTTTCTTGAGATACATGAGGTGGGATCCTTGTCTGAATCCATGTCAAATAATACTGGTCGAGGGTTGATAGGTAAAGGACACCAACATAGCCTTTTATCTTTGCCCCAAATTCATATTCCAAACCAGTCTCGGCATTGAGTGTAATGAAATCAGAAGTCTCAGTTCAGTCCCTAGTGGCATTAGTTCACATTATAAAATCATTACACATCATTTGACAATGTTGTGCACTGTTAGCATAGAGAAGAACTTGTTCTGTGTCTCTGGGGGTGATGGTCCCCACAGAAAATATCAGGTTTGTGTGTGATGAGGAGGTGCAGGGGGGAGTGCAGCTGGCTGGTTGATAATGAGCACTTTGATGTTTAGCGTTTTTACTCCCTTAACACTCATCAAGACCAATATTTGTCAGAATACAAAGAGGGGAAAAAAGTCAAATTGTTGTTTTCTAAAAGGGCAACTGAGTAACATTTACCTAGTACAAGTTTAAAGAGAAATTCAGATGTTGGAAAATGCACAGAATGTATTAAAACAGCTTTGTCTGTTGCTATTCAGAACATCTTTGACTATTGCTAGGCTGGAACTTCAATGTAAAAACATGGATGTTTTCCTATTTCCTTTCTTTTTTCCTCTTTTAAAGGCAGATTTACAGCATAACATCTGATCTCATACACTTGTCACCATGATACTCTCCAAAGGCCCTGAAGACAATGGATCCTTCCACGCTGAGCAAAACAGTGAGTGTTTGCAGACTGGGTGTCTAACTCTGCATCTGGTGGGGCTTGGGGAGCTCAGGCAGAGCCTGCCTCAGCTCCAAGTGTCCCCAGCACACAGTGGGTTGTTTATAGCCTACTTTCACAGCTTGCAGCAGCACATCTTTAATTACTGGGAAAGAATCCTATCTTAAATTGTAGTGAAAAAATAAAGTCTTTTTGCAGGCACATAACAGGCTCTTTCTCAAGTGAGTTGAGCCACAATTGTAATTGGAATATAAAGAAGCAAGGACAAATAACATAGCAGTTAATTAGCTCTGCAGTTTTAGTTAAATGCTACATTGGCTTTTCAGTCATGGAAAAAAATTTGCAAGAGCTTGGGTGAAACTTTCTGGGAAGGTCCAGTCTCCAGGGGCACCTAGGGCATTGTAACTGCAAAAGCTAAGGATGGTATAGTCAGGTAAAACTGGCTGGAAGCCATCAATTTGCTACAGCATGAGAACTTCCTCATGTTGGTCCTATGACAACTTAACCAAATGCAAGCCAAGACCAGAGAGTTGTCCTGTCCAAGCCACATGTTCCTACCCTGTGCCTCCCTGCTCCTCCAGTGGGATGAATTAGGTCAGGGGAGGCTGAACAGGAACCAGGCCAGAACCTTCCTGGGGAGAGAAGGAGCACAGGAGCCCAGCTTACACAGGTCCAACCGCAGCAGAACCTAATAAGTATGTACTGAACAGCCTTGCCTCTGGCCTACCTTAAACACTACAGCAATTGAAGTGATTTACAGTAGACTGAAAAGCCTGTCATGTCCCTTGACAGAAAACTTAGGGTTGAAAACATCTGTGTCTGATTAGCAGCCATCAGCCTAGGGCACACAAAGGCCATGGCTCAGGCCTAGAACACCATTAACATCTGGATTTGGAGGCAATTTCACTGAGCAAGTTGCACTTAGTTCTGTGTCAGCCAGTTCTTGAGTTCTTTGATTTGGGTTTCTGCCTCATTTTCATAATTTCTCTGAAGTTAATATACCACGGTTTGTTTTTATTTGTAAGACTAATATTCTGATACAGTCTCAGTACCCAGACTGTTTCAAGTAGAGCAACCTTGCTCATGCTTACCCTAATGCTATAAAATCAGGAGACCTGACAATACTAAACACACTTTATGCAGCTATAAGCAGGTTTATCTACTGTTCACCTCAGTGTAAATGTTTTCAAAACAAAATTAGGGAATAAATGACTGTTTCAATTGTTCCAAGTCCTTTCTGCTTTAAATTGGTTTTCCAACAGCTATAGTCTGGGGGTGGGGGGGACTGCGGGTCTTTGAGATATCTGGCTTCATTCACCATTCACTCTTAAATGGTGTAACAGTTTTATGGCCTTTCCTTAATGATCACCCATTGTGTAATGGATTGCCAATCAAGGATCACTTAATGACAAAACAGAATAATTTAACCCCTATTCAAATGACAATGCCCAGAATTGCCCACGTAAATGTCTTTACACAACAGAAAGTTTTTCAGCTGAATGAGGTAAATAACATTAACAAGCTATTATCCTCGAGCTCTTCCTCACCAGTGACAAAAGACCGACCTTTGAACTTTGAACTTTTTCTTTGACTGATCGCCACCATTATAACATTTGTGTTAGTCATTTAAAACTGCAGGTGTAGCCACTTACAATACCTAATAAAATGTGTAGGCTTCAAGGGAGGAGAAACTCCGGTCTCACAGGAACAAACCCGCAAGAATTAGCAAGGGCATTTCAAAAGGATTAATGCCCCGTGATTCTCCCGCAGCCCAGAGGGGCTGGCACAACGGGGGCTTTGCTGCCGTGGCCACGGAGACGGATCCCGGCAGCGGCCGGAGCCGGGCACCGCCGGCAGCAGCTGCCCAGGAGCGCTGGCCTTTGGGTGATGCCTCTGACCGACCATCTCGTTCTGAGTCACTTTGGAAATGTCACTTGGGTTGCTACAATGCACAGACAGCCTTACAAAATTGTTACCACTGCAGTGCTGAGTACACCATCAAGGGACAAGCGTGCAGTGGACTCTGTCAGCTTCCCAGTCAGGGAAAGTTGGCAGTGTCATTTTTTTAGGTGACTGATCATAAACTTGTGAAAATATGAAACATCAGGAACAGGATGTTAAGAGACAGGAACTGATGGGCAGGAGGTCTACAAATACCTGCTCTTTCAGTGGAATAGACTTAGGAAGAGAGAGAAGGTATTTTCAAATCGGATACAACTCCTAAGAATCTACAATTGGACAATGAACATCCTAGGAGCTCTACAGAAGCTAAAATTAGTGAATACCTTGCTTACTTTAAACCACAGCCTGGGGTTTAGTGAACTGACACAGTATAGGAAGCACCTGCACTGCACTTCATTCCCTGTCTTTGATTTAAGAGTGAATGAAAAAACAACTTGCAGAGCAAAAGTTACACATGACACAAAGTTCCAGAACAGCAAGACAAGCACCTTACTCCTTTCACATGATCGTTGCACATTTAAAAAAAACGTAAACAGATAGAAGATGAGTGCAAAAATAAGTAAATGTTCATTGGTTTTCACCAAAAGTGAATTAAAAGGCAAATCAGTAGAACACAACCACTTATTGGAACCAGATTTTAAATTTGTACAGTATTTATAAGGCTTGCCTTACAAGAACAGGCACAACATATTTTGATTTATTTAGATGGTCTGGAATAAGCCACCTATATTCCAGATAAAAGTTTCAACATTATGATCAATTTTTTGAGAAAAATATGCACAACGTATTTGTCTAGTAATAAATTTAAAGACATTTGAGCATGGTTGTGGTTATACACAATTACAGAAATAAGGAACTTGATCAAATAATGTGTTCACTTTGAATCATTCAAGCAGTTCAATTTAAATAATTGAAATACTAACTTTATTAATGTTTTCTTTCGAAAATAACATCAAATTATGTAATAATGTTTTAGATAATCAGTATGTAACAGGAAGTAATCTAATATAATAAAATGTAAGAAAAAAATGTAAAATAAATCAGATCTTAAGAATGACCCATTGATTCCCACCAACATCTAGGAGAATTTAGGAATTCTAAATGTATACCGGTTTTCAAAATATTTTTTTTTTGGCCATCTTTTGTACTGATGTCTCACAAAACCAGGCTGACCCCATCAGAAAAGGTTTACAGATCTGCTCTCTTGAGTAGCTGCTATAGTCACATCCATATAAATATTACAAAAAAAAAAGCTGAAATCAGACCAGAAAACTAAGACTTTATATGTAGTAACCAACCAGATAAGTCCTAAAGACCTGGTCATAGAGCCTTAAACCAAAGAACTAGAGATGGAGTTCCTAAATACTCAGAAATTAAAATTAAATCATCTCTCTGTAATAGCAGAATGGATGGCCCACAGATCCAAATGGGGACCAGCAGACCTGCCCGTTTCAGTCACTGCTTTGAACAAAGAATGAGTCAGGAGTGTCCAAAAGTGTTTGACCTCTCAGCAGGTTAGCTGAGTGAGACGGTCTTTATCATGAAAGAAGACACAAATCCACCTTCCTGGTAAACACATTTCTGGCAAGTTCAGTAGAGATGATATTCCACCCAGAATCCCTCAGCTGCAATCCAGTTAGCAAAACTGGACCTAACTAATATATCACATACCTTGATGAAGAGAATGGGAACAAAATCTGCAAAACAATTCCAGTGCTGACTGATTCAAGACCAGGCACATTTCTGGTATCCACCTCCAGCAAGGAATGGAATCCCACTGCCACTGTTTTCTTCCTAATTTTCATTAACTTTCTTGTGTTTAACATAAAACACACCCACATATTGTACCAGAAATAATTACATGCCACACAGAATAGGTTAGAGATGCTTCAAATAATTGCCTGCAGTGTCCCTGACATGACCAGCAAAGGGCTGAGGGAAAACAAAGGAAGTCTATAAAGAAAACCACATATATTCCAGAGGCTGACATGACTTCAGTTTTGGAATAGGTATGTTAGACACACCAATATACACAGCTTGTACTTTGAAGTACTTTCTTTGAGGCCAACGAATCAAAAGAGAAGTTTAGGGAAATACCAAATATTCAAAATCACTGAAAGCCCCCAACTTTGCTATGGGATGGGCACAAGCCACACTCCAAGTAGGGCTCTCTTTACTTCCCCAGAACCCTTGCTACAGGTTACTTGAACCGCCTGGTGTCAGCCGCAGTCCCTGACCCGTGTTATGCTCCAGCTTGCTAGGGGTAAAGGCACACACATATCGTCACACAGGGATCTGACACGGTCTTATCTCAGGCCTTTTGCTGTTGACATTTGTCACTGGCTCAAAACTTATTATAGCCACCATCTCCGCTTAAATTTACAGATACGTTTTAATTAATGGGGGAAAATGTGTTTATCTCCTCCGAGCAGTGCCTGGCTTCCAAGCGTTTGTTATCTCCGGTGTGAAATTTAGGCTGACAAGAATCAGCGCTTCCCACGCCGCAGCTCCGCGCCGGGCGGGGCCGGGAGCGGCTGCTGCCCCAGCCCTGCTCACACAGGGTGCACAGCACATCTCCCCGGCCTCTGCCAGCTGGGGCCGTGCGATCAATTCAGCGTCAGAGAGGGAAATTAACGGTAAAGAGTTTAATTGTGAGGAAACAATACGGCATTACGGAGCGGTAAACACAGCAGTAGGGACCGAAGGGCCAGGCATTCAGTCACCGATGTAGCGGCTACGCTGCTTTCGCTAACGATCTCCCTCCCCGTTTGTACCGTCGGACCGGGCTCTCGGCGCTGTTCGTCCTTTCCAGTCGCTCCCTCTCTCCCTCCCTCCTGCCCCGCACACGGCCCCGCCCGGCGGTGCGGGCTGCCGGTGCAACGAGACACTGCCCACCGCCCGCCTCACACACCTAGACAGGGCAAACAACGTGAGCACACAGCATCAAGAGCACGCTAGACACCTCTAATGATTTTCTTAAATAACAACAGGTTTCTTCCTTTAAAATCACCAGCTGATTAAATACATGTGTGTCACACCCTCAAACACGCATAGGCCTGGGAAGCATGGGTACAGATTGGGAACAAGGAGCTGGTAGATCTGAATAATTACCCAGATTCTGAGTGCCCCTGAAAAAATTGTTTCATCTTAGTGGGGGTAAATCTTAGGAGCTGGAGAAGGTTCTGCCATGGGCACTGTGCCTTAGTTTCCTTCTTCATGAAATGGGAAGAGTTCTGAGACTCTGAGAGACTATGGGGATTATCTGCAGATCCTGTGAAATGGTAAAACACACACCAACTGAATAAAGTTTATGAGGGAAGATACCAAATTCTTGTTCATCATTTTGTTTCTTTCTTTTCCCTTCACTCCCATTCTCATTGCCTATTGATTTTTGTTTCCAGCTGACATACGAGCGACAGCCTACATTAAGACAACAGCAGCTGAAGCATCAGGAAAGTCAACATCACTATATACCATTAAGAAATCTGCTGTTTGATGATGCTCATTTACCACTCCAAGAAGAGCCTTAGGGAAATACAACCACTTCTGAAGGGGGACTAGTACTAGGTGGGTGGGCTTCAAAAAAGCACTGCTCTGCATGATGTCCAGTAGGAGAATCCCTTTCAAAAACAGTGAGATGGATGAGCTGTCATCAACCCACTTAATTCCCTGCTTTGCAGGACACTCATAAAATGGGCAAAGGACAGTTCTGGTTTGTTCAACACACGATAAAAATGTACGAAAGGTGATTGACATGAAGAAACTGCAAGCATGGTAAACTAAACATATGCTTCGGGAAGCACTGGTCTACTAGAATAACTCAGACGTGTGTATCCTCTAGCTGCTGAAAGACTAACCACCACTTTAAAACAATTGAAATCCCTATATATTGTGAGTATAAGCTCTTAATTAATTTACCATATTACATGTATCAACAGCTAGACAGAAATGGAGCTTAACAGCAATTTATCTTCAATCATGTTTTGAAGCCAAGACAAATATTTCTACATTTCATTCTGCTTTTGACTCACTATGTAAGTAGAAGCAAAAGGGCCCAAACCACTGCTGACATTAACATCATAAAAGGTGTAACCTGGCTTAAATCAGTGCCACTGGCTCTTCTTGTGCCAGCAATGAATTGGGATCTCCGCCTTCACTCCTGACGCTCTGCAGTTAAGAGAATTTGATGTAAGAATAATTATGAATGAACTCACGAGACTCTCACCCTTTCATAAAGTGTCACAGGCAACAGGCTTGGTCCCAAGACTGCATTTTGATTGCCAGGCAGAGACATTCTCCCTTACTTGTTAAGGAAAATCGACTGTGCTCTCCCACCAAACACACATGCAGTGTACGAACTCTGTACAGAGGTGCTCCCACTTCTCCTGAACTCACAGTGGAACAGGAGCCTCTGGTCTGGGCTGACAGCAGCTCCTTCCCATAACACAGCCCATTGAGGGAGCACGTCTCCAGCTGGGCTTCTCCATCCATAGGACAGACTCATTAAAGCTACTAGAGGTGCAACAGAACAGAAAAGATTAAAAATAAAACATAGCAAAACCAAACTGCAATACAACCACCTTCACACACGTATACACCCACAAAAAAAAAAATAAAAAAAAAAAAAAAAAAAAAAAGGAACATCTACAGGAATAAAGGATTCCCCTGCTTGTTCTGACCAGGCTTTTCTGTTGAGATTTTCACCAAGAACATTAACAGGGTTTTTTGCTGATGAACACAAGGCACCACATGCTTTGACTTGGCCATTGCATTAGCCAAGGGCTCTTACGCTACACTCGACTCGAGCAGGTAAATGAGGAATTTCCTCTAGTTCTTGCCATTCAGCTCTGTGCAAATATTGGTAAGACAACTCCAAAATCCAGGTGCTCAAACCCGAGGAATGGTTACAGAAGGGCAGCCGTCTTCAACAGACTCAAGTGAAAGAAGAGACAACCTTGCTGAGACAGCTGGTCCATATTCGTATTCTCCAGTTTATTCAGTCTTCCTCTGATTATTTCATTAGCTCTTCACTTTTTTAATGAGTGTAATCCTACAACTCCCCAAGCATGCGCACTACACAGCCTGTCCTTAGAAATTGACTCCTTCTGCCTTTTATACAGCTCCCTCACAAACAGACTGCTCCACACTGTACACATATATCCATGTAACTAACAAAATTTGCCAATTTGCCAAAGGGTAAAATACTCTAAGCTCCCTTTATTTGTCTTGCTGCTGAGTGATCTCAGCCCCAGCGACTGAGTCAAGCAGCGAGCTGTGGGGAGATGCCATGCTGCAGCTATACTCACCTCAGCTGCAAGCAGCAGAGCTGCCATCTTGCTAATCAGCTTTAATTTAGCTGTCTCACAGCTTCATAAGTAAATAAAGACTTACTTAGTGTCAGAAATATCAGTATTTAACCGTAGAGTTAAAAAAGTATGGTAATTAAAAGAGTGCCACAAGTCACAGCTCTGTGCAATCCTAACAGATTGTAGGGTTTGCCTTTTTGAACCTCTCAGCACGTTTAGAAACTTGAGTAAAACAACAAAAGGTGTTAATAGCTTTAAGGGGAGCACCATGCTGATAGATTACCCATTATGGTTACCCACTCACAGCGAAATGGCAAATAGGTTTGATCAATTCGATTTTAATGCAAAGTGGAAGTTGAAAAAACCAGCAATGAGCAAAGAGAAGACCTTTTGTTGCTAATGTGTCTGAAAAAAAGCACTTAATTGAGGTCATAATAATATTAGGAGTTATTCACCATCAATAATTCAGCCTTATTTATTACTACATGGTAAAGTTCTGTCAAACAGGAATCGTTCAGGCTTTGTTATACATGTTAACATGAAGCTAGCGGTTGGATGACTGGTATATATTTCACCAGCTGCTCAAAACTGCGGGATAGCAAGAACTAATGATATTCTTTCTTGGTCCTTGCATTACATAATAGTTAATTTGCTGCATGCAGAAATATATGTTACAAATATAATAGTCACACATAAAGTATGCATAATAAAAAAAGCATTATATCTGAAACAGTGACTGACTAATCTTGCTTGAGCTATCTGTCATATGGAAAACAATTTCAATTCCTGCATGATTTAGTACTCCTACAGCAGGAGAAACATAAATTCTGCCTTTTCACACAGTTCTAGTCACCTGTGATTAGTTATCTTTAAAAAATCTAAACGAACATATAATTGTACAATTATAGATGCAAACTCCAGCGTTAAAATTTAAAATGTATTAGTCTCGTAAAATGGCTCATTAATCTCTGGGTCTTAAAGGACATACTTGTCCAGTAATGAGCCAAATGCAGGAAATATGTATGTGATGGTGAATTTTACCTCATAAGGGTTTGGTGTTTTTTTTTTTTAACCTTAGAATAATTTTATTCCTACAAAATCTGTTTCCCAAACACAAAGAAATTGTCAGTGACAAAGTCAGTTGTAGTTCTCCGGTCATTAACTATGGAAATAAGCTGTTTTGAAGAGATTAGTTTTTCCTTATACACGATATTAATGGGTTTATAACAGCTATATAATTACTGACTGGAACAGCAACCAGAAAGGTTGGGCAGGAATATTGATCTCTCCGTGTCTGCTAATGACCACTTCTCCGCTGCGCTGAGGGAAGGAAGCCTTCTATTAGATTGTTACCACCTTCCTCAAGGAAAGGAAAAAAAAAAAA
>VXBU01011431.1:380195-431950 GCA_013400315.1 Bombycilla garrulus | reverse complement strand
GTGAGAAACAAAGCGTGTCCCACTTAGAGACTGTCACGCAGCGCCGGTGCGGACAGCTCGGGCGCCCAAAGGCAGGGGCGGAGCGCGGGCAGGGCTCGGGGAGCGCCGGGGGTGATGGATGCGGCTCCGATCCCTGAGCGAGCGGGGGGAGTCGCAGCCCCTCCGGGAGCTAATCCACTTGGCAGCAGTGAGATGGCTCCTTGAAGGAGCTAAAATAGACTGACACAATGGCCTGCGAGGCATTAAAATGTAGGAATTAAAAACTGTTAAATTGCACAGAGGGATTCTTAACCTCAGCCCTTTGGCAACAGTGATGTTTCTTCCCTTTTCTTCTCCCTCGCCTCTTCTTGAAAGTGATTTGCCTCCTTTTTTTTTTTTTTTTTTCCAAATGCCTCCCTCATCAGACCACACTAATTCTGGATGCCAGTTCCCTGCCGTACACAAACCTTGTTAATGAAGGAAATAAAGCATCTGAAAGACTGCCTCGAAAAATAACTTTGTCTTCTCCTGGATGCTCCTGCCCGTCTCCCTGCCCTATTCCACAGCCATGGCCAAAACAGCCGTCATCACTCAAAAGCCCATCTGGATCCATAGATCCTTTTGATCCAGCAAATGGAAGATGTTCAGACAAGCCGTCCTCTGCAACTGGGGCTATGCAGATTCCCTGCACCATTTGAATGGGAAAGGTGAGGCTCTGCGTTGTTTAAATCAACAAGCAAATGTTCAAAACATTTTAAACTGGGGACAATTATTGTTTGCCCTGGAGCTTAAATGGATATGGGCCTTTAAATTTTTTCTTTTTTTTAATTTTTTTTTTTCCCCTGAAACACAAGTTATCCTCAGGCTTAAAAACTGACATGTGGTTCCTGACAATAATAGGGTATCACTCAGCCACTTTGTAGAGAGCTGCCAAAAGAGACGACTCTTCTTCCCTAGCTGGTGGGTTGGTTTGGGGTTTTTGTTGTTTTTAAACAGCGTGACATTTTAAAAGTTATTAGAGTATTAATGCTGCTTTTTAATGAATAAAGCTTTATAAAACTACTGATATGGAATTAACATAAGTTTACCTCTGAATGCAAGTCTCTTTTTTTTCTATATTACTATCCATTACTTCATTAAATCAACACTGAAAAAGACTAGCCTTGCCAAATTTCTCACTGCACATTCCACTGTTTGCCCATGACAGTATTTGAATGTGCTTATTATTTCTAGTAAAGCCCTTATCATTTTCACTGTGAAATTTAAATCACCCTGATCCAACTCTTCTTAGCTAAAGTCAGCTTTATCAACCACAAGAGATGTGGGATTTTAAAAAGATCTGAGTAAATTCACATTGTTTGGATAAACTCATTCAGGGGGTTCAGCAAATGAAAGCTGAAATAGATATGTATTCCAAGGAGGTTATGGACTGCTAAAAACCAAAGAAGTTAAAACATAATTAAAAAAAAAAAAAGAAAAAAGTTAATAGTATCAGTATCTTTTTAATGAGGGCATTCACAGACCAGATTTTGAATGGTATTTCTGTGCCTCCACAATAATTCAAGTGAAAAGCAAGAGAAAAAAACCCTAACAAACTAACAAAAAAAATCCCAAATAAACACCCACAACCCAAAACATTAAACTGTTTATGCAAGGATTTTTTTTCTACAATCCACTCTGCTGTGTTATCTGGTCAGTGTTGTGCTATCAAAAAATGTTAAGGGCTGCATTTATGCATTATCCCACAATTTAAGTAACTGTGTATCATGTATATTTAAAATCATCTCTCTGTAGTTTTAATTATCTCAGTCTGCAGGGAAAAAACGCAGCTCCCATGCCTGAGACCGAAATGAAAGTGCTGCACGCTGACAGCTAAGATGTCTGTCCTAGCTTGTTGAGATTTCCTGTAAAATTTGCATTGAAAAGGCAGCTTTAAATATACTTAAAATAAAAAGAGCATTTGCATCTAATTTGCTACACTTGCAGTATTAAAGTTTTATCTGAATAAAGACATGTCAAATGGATTTATATAGTTAAGCTGATAGCTTTTAAAGTCAACACAGTAACATCAGCTAAATTCAACAAAGTAATGGCAGCAGCTAATGGCATTTATTAGTTTATCATCATTTACTTAAAAACCATAACACGGATCATTTTATTTTCACATTACTGTTTGTGATTCTTTTACTCAGTTTGTATTGATTCCACAAATTATGGCAGAAACTGACATTTATCTAACAGAGTTTTCCAAGCTATAAATGTTGGCTTTAGTGGGAAGCAATTGAACACTTGCCACACAATGGTTTGAGCCACGCTAGAAACAACCATCTTCAAATAAACACATTTGGCAACCATTTTAAAACGCGATTGTTGCTTGTCTGATAATGACAGAGGGTTTTTTGTTACTGATAAGGCTCTTATTACAAACCACTGCCTATGTAATCTACAGCCTGATCACACAAAGTGCGAAGCACACTCACCCAACCCAGCAAAGAGCTGAAGCATTAAGCTTTGTTTTGAAGATATACATAACAGCAAGCAAAGCTTTTTACAGTATTTCTCTTCTGCAGACCACAAAGAACTTCACAAAAGAGATCATTGCTGTTCACACAGGAGGAAACTGAGGCTGAGAGAATCCAAATCACAGTCAGTGCTGAGGTGGGACCTGATGTTGTGAGTCCCAGTTCAGCATTCTGCACACTAGGTTTTACTGCCACCTTACCCTCCTGTTGACTTCAGAGTGCCATCATCACTTGCCCAGACTTCAGTGGAGCTACCTGCCAAAAGTACATGCTGATTGTTGAAGGGTCTTGAATGTTACAGAACAGTTTTATGACTCTAGATCCATGGTAAAACAAAATAAAATTAAAGCAGTTTTTTGTGCATAATACTCTCAATTCTGCTATAATTGCCTTTTTATTCCTCTTTTCAGCAATAATTGATGAAGCCTAAAATTTTGTCATGAAATGTTCGGCAATATTTTATTGCCACCATGAAAACTAGACACACATATATCTTGGTTTGTAAATATCATGGGTGCGGACACCTACATGTCAACACTCAGTTTTACAACTGCATTTGAAAATGACATCAAAAGTTTCCAATCATGAGATCTACTCTCCTCCCTGGTGACATCTATGCTTGTTCTTCAGTGGAAAAAAAACTTGCTGAGTTGGAGATAGGGTTTATTTTCAGAACTATGCACGGAGGTCAACATTCTTGCTAACAGGAGGCCCATGTCTAATTCCCCATGTCATATCCTAAACTTTTAATTCCAAAGAATCGCCAGCTTATCTCTTTTTTTCTCCTCATTTTTGGGGATTTTTTTGGTTTGGTGTTTTTTTTTGGTGGGCTTTGTTGTTGTTTTGTTTGGTTTGGATTTTTTGATTTGGGTCCTTTTTAGGGATTTTTTTTTTTTTTGTAACAGACCATATTCCCAAGAAAAGTCATATTTGGCAAGAATTTGAAATGATCATGCTTTATTTCATGCCATTTATTATAATTCTCCCACAGCAATGGGCTTTGTTCTACTGTGTCCTCACCCTGAACTCTGGCTTCTATTTCAGTACACATTTGTAATTCTCTATCCCTGGGCTGAAGAGTTCAAACCTCTGGCTCGCCAGAACAGCCTGAGACAGCTGGAGCAATGGTTTCTGAGGAATACCCATCCTTCTTGAATCACCACCTCACAGCTGGCCAGCTTTCTTATGTGTAAGTGCTGGATCAGGCAAGAAGGAGAACGAAGGAACTAAAAACTGTATTGACTTTCACTTGGAGCCCCAGTCTGACCTCATTCAATTCAACAGGAATTCTGTTCTGATTTAAACTGTGCCTGGATCAAATATTTATGAAGTTTCATTTAACTGAAGATAACTTGTGAAAAACTACTGCAAAAATTTATTTGGGGCAAGAAAATTGAATGAAAGCTTTACTTATTTTGCTGTATACGCTCTCTTCCTTCAGCTCAAGGAACAGAGTTTTAACCTACTAAAAATGCATACCATATTTTACACTATTTCAGTCATGCTGGACAGAACGACAAGCCCAGGATTTTCCATTATGCCACAGACACAACCACAGACACAAGACATGTTCTCCTCGGGACTGGAGGGGAGACAGTGCCTCTAGCAAGACACTTCCAGAAGGGAATATTATGGCAACAAGTGTTCTGCAACAAAGGCCCAGAACCAGGTAGCTACAGCACTGCAAACAGCATTAGTGCTTAAGAAGTAGGGCAGCTTAAAGGAGGAGAGAGAGTTCTATTCAAAGTCAGAGAGAAAAAAACAACCTCTTGGTTTCCATCCAAATGCAAATAGAAATCCAATGTCCTCACAGCTGAAGAACTGGTTCCTGCCAGCTCCACCTGAGGAACAGGGCATTTTGCACAGTAGTAGTTAGAGCCTCCGGATGGCTTTGAGGTACAGCCCCTAAGCAGTTCAGTTTGACCTGAAAACCCCAGGGCATGGGAGAAGTTTCCCATCCCTGATCACACACATGGGCTGGGGGAATTCCTCTGAGCACTGATCCCTCTAGAGTAACACAAAGCAGAACAACCCCACTAGATTCAGGTCATTTCAGTTGTACCTCACGATGTCATGGTGAGTTTTCCTTTTTATTTTGATTGTCTTATACTTCAGACAGCTCGTTCCTAACTCGTGCTAGCAATGACCATTCCCCACTTTCATTCTGCCCCACTATGACCCTTCCTATCCCATGTAGGAGTGAAACAACAGCACCCCAGCTGGTGTCTATATGGTAGCAGGCAGGATAATGTCAGCCAGATACACAGGGCCACATCCTCAAGTGATGCAAATTGTCCTAACTTCATTTACTCCAGTGGAGCTCTTGGTGTTTTCTATCAGATAAGGATGTGGACTTTAGCATTAATCACGTGCAGAGAAAAAACCCACCATTTCAAGCTTCATTATGAAACAAGTGGTACATTAGCACGGAGCATGGAAAATCTCAGAATTTCCCTTTAATGATCTTGAAGATTACATGCAGCAGGAAAGAAGAAGTGGAAAATCTGTCACAAATGTCATTGAATATTTTTAATAGCTGAAAGCTAGGCTTTCTTTAACACTCTTGCCTGAAAAAAAAAACCCAGAAAACTAGAGACTATTCATTAACTAGAAGCAAGGGGATTGGTTTGTCATTGTACTATGTCTGTGAGACAGCACACAATGGAAAGACAAAGTCTTCAGGCCCAGAAACTAGGCTAGGAAGAAAAGTAGATGGGCAAGCACAGCTATTTAAAAATACATGTAAGTATGGAAACAACTGAAAAATCTCAGGATGCACTTATTAAATATTGTCTGTTGTAACCTGTTCTCCTCTCAGCCTCTGCAACCCTTGTAGTCACTACACACCATCTGACAGCAGCAGGAAATACCTGTGATGGGGACTTGCTTTCCAGCATCTCTAGTGACAGCTGCAGATAGGTTACACGACTGGAGTCTGCAGTGGACTCCCCCCGCTCCCTGCTCTTGTGTGGGTGCACAGAACACTGTAATTCTGGGCAGGCAGCAGAGGCTGCTGCTGGAATTGACTGTTATTTAACTTCATGATGAAAGAAAACATTCCTCAGGTCAGTCTTTTTCAAGTCCTGGTCTATGCTCAGGCACTACCCCAGCCTGCTTCAGTTCCTATGCACCTCCCACACCTAAGGCTGGCTTAGGCTTGAAAAAACCCTCTACCACTGCCCATCCTGACCTCAGAACAAGAGGCAGAGTCCCAGTTTCTACCAAAGCAGCTCTGGAAATGGAAGATGTTACAGCTTTGTGCACTGTCTCAGCAGGCTCTTATGAGTCTAAGGCATACTGACACAAAACCTTGACAAGTGTCCATGTAATAAGAAAAATGTTTGACAGGAGGACATAAAGAACTAGTCAAGAAGGTTGTAGCTGTGATAGTGTTTCTACAAGGAGATGAACTTACTTCCTTAGATGGCTGTGTGAAGTAAAAACATCTTTTCCCTTTCACAGGAACTGGAATTCTATTAATTACATGCTATTTACTAAAAAGAAAGAAACAAAAAATGTTGTTGAATATTATCTTCTATGGCAAAGGGATAAAGCTAGCATGTAGTGCTGCATGTCACTGAAGTTCTTAACAGACTGAATACCCCAGAAAACTTCACTTGAAGAAAGGAACTGTCAAGTACTACAGCCTTTATAAAAATTATCAGGTTACTTTGAATGCATTTGGGTGACGGTTACAAGAGTTTTTGCTTGGTTAAATTCTATCACACTCCCTAATCATGCTGCCAAACATAATTTCATTTGCTCTGGTCTGCAAAAATCTTAGTGTCTCTATTTCCACAAAACTATATCCACCTTGTATCCTTATCCCACAGAAACCTTTAAATGTAGGAAAACCAGCCCCTTTTAATTTCTTTCTTTCCCTTCTAGCCTTTTAATGACAAGTTTACCCTCTTTTTGGAGTCAAACTTTGCCTAACAAAAAAAAAAAAAAAACACACCAAAAAAAACCCAAAAAAACCCACAAAAAAAAAAAAAAAACAAAAAAACCCAAACCACAATAACAAAACCTTTTTGAGAAAGAAACAAAGAAATGAATATGCAAACTACACGATTAAAAATAGACAAATAAGAAGAATAAC
This sequence comes from Bombycilla garrulus, assembly GCA_013400315.1. Classification (NCBI taxonomy): domain Eukaryota; kingdom Metazoa; phylum Chordata; class Aves; order Passeriformes; family Bombycillidae; genus Bombycilla; species Bombycilla garrulus. The sequence continues at coordinate 425,350 of VXBU01011431.1, read as the reverse complement.
AATAGAATTGTAATTAAAACATTACCATTTAGTTTATGGACTGATTTCATGCTCCCTTTCTCCAGTCTTTCATTCAGAGTTGGAGGGAGCAACAGAAATCCCTTGGTTTCAGCTGCTAAACCTGTAAGGCGTAAGAGTTACAAAGGAAGTCAGTTCTACCCGTGCATGGCCTGTGAGCTCCCATGGATGTGTTTACTGAGGAATGGTTCCCACACAGCCATTATATTTCATTTTTTAATACCAAAAACTCAGGTCCTGAGAAACTGTTTTACCCACTTATCATCAAATAATGTGCCAAGTTGAAAAAACTATCTTCAGTAATCTGCTAATCGGTCTTTCTTACTAAGGTCTATTCTATTGTCTGCATTTGAGATAATGAATATTAAAATTGCACAATTCATCCCACAGGGTGTTTTTCAAATTATACAGAGCACAATAGAATCCATTTTCTTGCTGTTGAAATTCCGCCTTCTTCAGGGTAGAAACACAGGAGATATGGATGAGTGGAATGTAACACTGTGCAGCAAAGAGGGGAGGAGAAACCCACGCCAAATATAGCAGGGCAATCCTTTAATCCTACAGAAAAATGAAAAGGTTCTTGAATCTTTGCAACCTAATTTGATATCATCAGCCACTGTGCACAAAATCAACCTCGTCTGCGTGTAACCCACAGGTGGCCAGACCTGTGCAAAAAGAGCAGGTTGTGTAAGGAGTGCAAAGATCAGCATGCAGGTTCCTGAGCCTCACATGTGTACTTTGATTTATGTGCAGCACAGGAAGGGCTATCTTATAGGAAGAGAACAAGCAATATTTGCATGGGTATGTCCAGAAGACAATTTAAACAATCTAAGTTCTAGAATACAGCCCCAGAGAGATAAAAGGCAGCATCAGTCTAGCTGGCTGCTGACCAGGTATCCCAAAATGTCTGTTCTCTGGAAACAAGTGAACACCACATGGTTTCACTGTAATTTGGTTTTATAATAACATTGTTTCCATTTATTAAATGATAAATATTTAGAATGCAAAAATTTCACAGATAGTAAGTTTTAACAAAATTTTGGAACGTAATCTCTAAGGGGCAAAACTTCTGGTGGGCTTGGTAAGAGAAAAGCCCCAGACTGAGGGTATTTTCAAAGGTTTTAAAAACTTTACCTCAAGAAACTTCCAGCTCCAGAATCAAACAGAAAATCTTTTCCAAAAACCTATCCTGAGCTGCTTGTTCATTTATAATTGAGTAGGTAGAATATTTAGCTCACATTTCCATGCTGTTTTCATACCAGAAGAAACCCTTCTACCTTTCTTCCAAAAACCAAAGCCAGAAGTTTCTGTGGTGGGGCAGGCATAGAGGCTGAGTAAGGCCATGCTCTGCAGCTTCAGCAGCAGCTCAGCATCCCCTTCCCTCCCATCCAGAATGTCTCTGGCCTGGCAAGATCAGACTTTTTAAAAGAAATGGAAAAATGGAGTTTATCGTGTTAACATCCCTCCTTCTTTAAGATATACTGTACAGGTCATAACTTATCCTTTTTAATAAAAAAGAAATAAATTTACCTTTTGAGTGTCATTTCTGACCACTATTGCCCCTTTTCTAAAGCCACGGGGCTTCACAGTAGACAGCCTGATGGAATTCCAGTTCACAGCCTAATTTTCCTCCTGATAAAAGAGACAAAAAGTTCCTTTCAGTAAAAATAAAATTTAATATGGTCCGCAAATTTGATATATTACAACCTCCGACCTCAGCTTAATTGTTCACAAAGGGCTAACGGTACCACTGGCAAGTAAATGACTTCTACAGAGTGTTGCAACTCTGATAGCTGAAGAGAAGGGGAGCAGCAGTCTGACAGATAATCAAAATTTTTAATGTGAACCATAGTGAGAGAGGTTATTCAGAGCACAGCCAGACTGTAGGAGCCTTCTGCAGCTGCCATAGTAGCTCCTTAGGATGAGAAATGCTTAACCATCATCCTCACTCAACTTCGCTAAGTGTTGCTGCTGTTAGTCACCAGCCAATGGAGTCTGACACTTTACAGCAGCAGACAGCAGCAGTCTGGGATCTGCACAGACAGAAACATGCTACTTAAATTTCTTTGGGGCCAAAGCTGCCCCAGCTCTGTGGCCCTCAAGAGCTTTTCTTAGAGTTTGACAAGGAACCAAGCAAGGGAAAGATTATGAAGGCAAAAAGAAAAAGAGTGGCCCAACCTCCACTGGCCCATGGAGGTTGACCTGTAAAAGGCTGCTGCAGAAAGCAGGATTTTAGTGAGACAGCCAGGTCTCCCGTAGCTCACACAGCTTGGCAAAGGGCCACAGGGAGCAAGGCAAAGCCTGGGTGGAAGAGAGCAAGGGGGAAGAAGTGATATTTGTCCTGGTTGTTTTGATTTGAGAAGTTAGGAAAAGACCAAATTTGTCCCTGACTGTCCTCACCACGGACACCTGATGAAATCCACGGACACCTAGGTGCATTCAGAGCTGGTGTGCAGAGAATAAACCCATGGAGCTGAAAGGACCATATCACCAAGAAGGTTCTTACTTCCTTTTTCTACTGAGAGCACACAATACAAAGGAAGACAGCATGACCCATAAGCTGGTTTACCTTGCTGTCTTCATTATATTGGATAAAAGCAGGAAAATCACATAGTTCTCCTCACAGCTGATTTGGTTGCTAAAGGAGAGATGGGCCAGGAGCCTACACAGGTGAGCAAATGCTCACCTGCACAGTCTAAAGCATTGTAGTTGCTCCAGGATATTGAAAAGCCGGCAGCAACAAAAAGCATTTATTTTCTGTTAATCTGGGTAACACTTTGCAGCAATATAACATCATAAATGAGTATGCTGAATAAAAATACAGTGTGCAAGCGTGTCTATAAAGAGAGGGCACTTGCCAAAGTGCTGACTGTATGCATACATTTGCACCTTACCAGGCACAGGTCATTAGCAGATGTACTTATACAGAGAATGCTGAATGCAGTTTCCTCCTTCCCCTGCTGATTCAGTGTGGGGTCAGCAACATCAAACAGCTCCCACAGAGAGCACTTGCAGCCCCCTGAGACCACCAACAATTGCATTTGTCCTGGCAACTGCCGCTCACCCTCAGGGTATGCTCCCCAGTGGGCTGCCCCTCGAGCTGAGGCTGCAGCACAAAGGAGCCCGGCCTGTGTCCTACCAGGAAAAGGGATTATAAACCCATCAGCTAAGAGCATAAATGCTTGATGCCTCCTCCTCAAAACATGGAAGGTAGCAGCAGTCTCTGTACTACCCTACAGTGGCTCTCCCCAGGCCATGTAGGGGTCTGTCCTCTGTGGGATCAGCCCTGTGAGCGCTCACCCGAGGAGCTGCAGCACCACCCCAGCACACCGACTCTGCTACGCACCGCTGACAGTCGTGTCTGCCTTCCTGACAGGCAAAAAGGATGGTTGCAAAAAGGCAAACTAGACCTGTCCTCATGCTGGTGAAAGGCAGCTGAGCTACCCACACGTGCAAACCAGACGGAAAGAACATTGCTAAATCAGAGGGTGTCTGCAGCTCAACAGCCAAAATCTCCAGCCTATTTCTAAATTAGGGATGCTGATATATCCAGCAGCAGCCACTAGTCATGTTAGCTGTCTCAGTGTCACTGGAAAGCAACTACCAAAGCCTTTAGAAGTTCATATTTCAATTTTAAAGCTGAGGCTATTTTAGCTAATGTCCCCAAGGCAATTGTCTGGTCAAATGTCAGAGTTTATACTGCTAAAGGAAATCACTATGTTTATGAGATCTCTGCAGTTTGGGAACCACATTAAACCCCATTTGAGTTTCTCAGATTATACTGTGCTGTGGATATCTCTTTTTTCCTTGTGTTTGGAACATATCTCAATCTCCTTGTATTCCTATGAGCCATTGAAAATATCTCCCTCTGTCATGTTTAAATATGAGCTTCATCGCTGTAGGATTTTTCTCCATTAATTCACTTATTAAAAAATAAAAAATCTTTCCATTGATGTTGTTTCTGTATGCTTCTGAGTCTGATATCCTGCAAACTGGTAATTCATTTACTTTTTCATTAGCAAAACATTGCTTGAATTTTGGTATTTCATGACCAATGCCAAGCATCAAACTTTAATTTAACCCTTTGATGCCCAAGATTCCTTTTTGTCTCTCTGGGCTCCCTGGGTTTTTGCTCTACTCACTGCAATACTGACAGCAGAGACTGGCTGTTCTGCTTTGGCACAGGCACAGTGCAGGTGTTACCCGTGGCTGCAGAGCTCTCTGTCAGCTGCCTTCCACACGAGTTTTGCCCTGCTTGTGTTCATGAGCCCGTTGCACCTCAGAGGTTCCCTGGACATGTAATTTGGTATAAGGCATTTGGAGTCTTACATATCCACTCCAGTAATGTGGTTTGAAAGCACTTCTTGATTTGCAGACTTTAAAACCCCATACTTTCTCCACCACTACACTAAAGTGCTTGTTCCTCTGCCAGGCCTGAGTTGTTAAAACTCTCTGCCTTTTTTCCTAGCAGTGGGCTTGTTCTCAGGTTTTCAATGTCTCCTCTAGTTTGGGATTTATACATGTCTGAGTGTCGTGACACTTACAAGCTAGCACCAAATTCCATGTACAGTTAATCCCACTGAATTTGTCAGTTCAAAGAGCTTGAGATGCCCAAAATAAACTATGGAAATGAGGTTTTTTTAAATTTGGTCTTGACAGAAGACTTGGCCAGAGAAGCTGGACTGCTACATTATATGGAACCACTGAAGATGGACATAAATGTGAAAGTTCCTATTCCAAGGAGCTTTCTTCCCAAAGCTTTTAACTTACAAGCTTTACACTTAATTTTGTTAATATTAAAGGTCACTGCTAGAGTAGCCTGTATTGAAGACTATCCTTCACAAAACCCAGTATAAATAACACACTATCTGATGAAAAGCTACACCTTTAAACACAGAAGAGAAGGAACTCACTTTTCTGTTTCCATGGAAGACAGTGGCTCTTCTTCTGCATGCTCCCAGTGGATGTTATGTGACCGGCAGTGGGACAGGGCTGCAGCACCCAGCACCTGCCCACACACAGGAGCTCCCATGTCTGAAACAGGACCATGTCAAAGAAACATTTTAGTATTTTAGTAGCAAGAGAGAGGGCAGTAATGTTCCCAGTATAGTTTTTCTTCCTATAGTCAAGGTTGGTTTATTTTTTAGCTTTGTTCTTCCCATATTTCTGTTGGATCCTCCCCATCTTTGAAAAGCAACAGGTACCAGATGCTGAGAAGATAGCACTGAGCTGAGCCTGGAAGCTAATTTTTCTGATTATCTTTCATGTAATACTTTAATATACACAATATACTTTTTAGATTTTTTTTGTCAAAACAAGTACCTCCATTTCCTTCTGGTATTTTTTTTCTTTATATTATTGGCTGACACCCAAGTAGGCAAAGTATTTCAGTGCCATCCCATTCCTAGGTTNAAAAAAAAAAAAAAGAAACAGTGTAAGGTTGATCACACACTTGTTATTAAGTCAAAGCCGGATTCGAGTGTTTGTGTGAGGTAGAATTATCTCATTCTTTTTGTCTGTGTCTTTCTGTGATCTACCAGTCAAGTATGTGATTGGATTTCAGCTCAACAAAACCTTAAATTACACACCTATTGTGCCTGAGCTAAGCCTAGTTTCACAGCACTGGAGAAGGCTCCTCACTGCTCTTTTGGCACTGTTCGATCTGGCTTCTGCTATCATCCGCAGGTTGATGAATGAGTAATAGGATTAGAAAGTCTCATCTCTGAAATGCTATAATTGTCACATTTGGTGAATTGACAAAGACCTGGGTGATGGAGAGGTGCTCCATAATGTAAAGTCATACTTTCAACCTGCACTCACTGGCCAAGGCTAAGAGAATGGGAGGAATAAAAAGAATCCCTTCAGTTCCCCATTTGTCCAACATACACAGATATCTCACCCTCTAAATTAACCTTTTATGCATGAGTTTGTTGGAAGGCAGAGTGCTCTGCCTCTTAGAGGCTCTTATCTCTCTGGAAGGAAGATGATATACTTGTTGATTCTTTGGTTAGTGCAGGAGATTAAAAAGTCTAGGAAGGCCAGAGCAGGGGGCAGATTTTCTTGTCCTCCCCAGTAATCTTCAATTCAAAACACCAGGGGAGAGATCTTTCCCCAGGCAAGCAGAAAAGAGCAACTCAAGCCACAACTCAAGAGTTGAGGATCTGAGTCTCTGTATTTGTATGAACTGTCTCTCCATCCACCTTCTCAGGGTCAGTAGCACGCTGGTTCTGACAGAAATTCCACACTTTTCTCTCTGTAGGCCCACCTGTATCAGACAAGATGCATCTGAAAATGGACAAAGTTTTCAGTGGCTCCTACTCCAAGTCTCTTCTAATAGGCTACATTTCCAAAGAAATTTACAAGCCAGGCTTGGGTAGATGTGTTACTAAGGTACATTGAGGTACCTGCCTAAATAGCTATGTGAATATAGTATTGAACAGTTTAACAGCAGAAAACAAACAGAGAGAAAAATAGGTTTTACGTATATACTTTCTCCTATTTACTATTTTAATTTCCAATGCTTACAAGCAATGGTGAAAACCTTGTTTTTAAATAGAAGAATGGAGAATTAAAATATATATATAAAGGAGTAGTTCTTTATTCCAAAGTACCATCAGCACTGCCTTCTCCTGAGAAATGGCTTCATGCCATGCATACAAATTAACACAGAACTTTATTCCTGTTCACCTTTTATTAAAAAAGAATTTCAGAAGCCAACATCACTTCTGCTGAAAGAATGTGTCCCCAAATGCTCTACAGAGGCAGCATGTGAGGTCAACATTCACCATCCCCTTTCTCTGTCAGTGTGAGTTTCACTTTAATTACAAGTGCATGTTTTGCACATTGTAAAACTAACCCTGGCTCTGACCACCATAAGAAAAAGAACATTTAGCTCAGGAAACAGTAGCTGACCCTGTCTGCTCTTTTTCTTCCTTGGCATCAGCTAAGACTATTAACACCTTATGTGTGTTGCCTGCGTGTCCCACATATGTGTGCTCTGCATCCATTTCATGCAGTACCTGTCGTAAGTGCATACTAAAACTGCCTGCTGGGAATTCTCTGCTTTGTTTGACTCCTCTTCTTGCTGTCTTGCTCTGCCTTTGAATTCATCTGCTTGACAGAGAAACCTTTCTATGTACTAAAAGCTTTGTCCTTGGAAAGCTGTGACATTAGACTTAAACACATAGAGGCCTTTTTCACCTCCCAGTTCACTTCCTAATTATTCATTCCCAACAGAGGAAATCAGGAGAAACCTCAGCAGCCAATGTAAACATTTTGTAGTGGAAAGCATATTTTTTTCTCCCCAAGAGCACAGTGTGGCCATGATAGTTGAGCTCCTTACTGAGAAATTGCTCTGGCTTTTGTACAACAAAAAAATGGCAAATAAGAATTTTTTTTTTTGTGGGAAAGAACTAAAACAGAGTAAAACAGACCATTTGATGGTGACTAGCTTGCTCTGAGAGTCCTTTGCCAAATAATTTCAGAGACAAGGTCCAAGTCTCCAATGTATATTCCATTTACAATTTTCATTTTCTTCCTCCCCAGATCAAAGCAGTTTTCCTACATGCCCGACTAGTACCTTGTAATACAGGATAAGATCACTCAGTAGCTGTTGCTTTAGAGAGTTTCCACCTAATATGGCATCTGCTCTAAAGAATCACTTTCCACTAGACCAGTGTCTCCCTGTGGGAGCACCTTCCCCTCTTTTCACACACTTAAAGTTACCTTTCAGAGCACTTCGTTATTAATGGAAATAGGTGCCCTGTGCAAATAATTTGCAGAACCAGGGCTACAGCCAATATTTTTCCAGTCTCGCTGTAACATTAACTGCAACACACAGCATTGGCCTGCTCCCAGGAACCATCAGTGGGAAGCACATACAGCAACAGGCCACCCACTTACTGTTTTCTTAGAGAAAGTTTGCCAGGAGTGATATGCAGCTTGCACCACCTTCCTGAAACGTTTCCACACTCCCTGAGCTTGCGCAGGGCTGCTCCTACCAACACCTCCCCTTTCAAACTGCCCTGCTCCACCTCCTTCCACACAGCCCAATCTTCTCCTCCAATTGCTTCCTTTTTCCTCATCACCTTTTCCTGGCTCCGTGCCTCTCTTCGCACTGTTCCTAACGCCCGGGACAACCTCTGATTAATGTTCAGCAAACAGCCTCCCCCACAGATCAGACCACACCCAGCATGCTCTGTTTCTCTTATGGGCATCATTCTGTCTCGTGCCTTCCACCTTCCCAAAGAGGAGGCTCTGAATTGCTCAACAGTGAACAGCACCCTTTGTTTCCTCAAAGCTACATAACAGTTTGGGAGTGTGCCGCTCTGCAAGCACCACCACAGCTTTGCATGTGAGCAGGTAATGTGACAGTTTTACGCTAAATTTGCTACTGTCATCTGTAAACCAAAAGAAAACTACAGCAATAACACAGAGCTGCACTGAGCTTTAAGAGTTTTTGTGTACATCACATCACCTGGTAATGATTTGTTTGAGAACTAGTGCCATGATACCATTTTTTCTTCTCCAATTACCCCAGGAGTCACTAATAAGTGGAAATATCCTCATAGCTCTGTAGTTAAGGAATGAATAGCACACTGGCAAATAAGCCACTTTTGTGATCTGTTGCAGTATACTTTTTTTTTCTGTCAGCCTTTTTTTTTTTTTTTCCATTTTAATTTACAGATAAGTTACTCAATTAGCTGGATTTGATGCATTATGCCATATATCTGTCACAGTATTTTGTAAAATCCATATCCAGGAATCATTGTCATTGATAATGGGACATCTAAAATAAACTAAGTACTGAAGAACAGTTTCTTTTAGTAATTGAAAATGAACAAACACGGTATAATTTTTAGCTGCCTTAGGTGGCTTTGTACATATATTTGACCTTTTGGGGCAAAATTTAACTTTCCTTGTTTGAGAAAAGGTAAACTAAACTGGGAAATAGTTGGGTGACTTCTCACTGTATTAAATTCACTTTTCTCAAGACCAGCAATACTCCCACCATTACACTGTTTCTGTATTAAAATCTAATTCTGAAAGTTTGACAAAGTACATGTTTAACACAGGTCAGCAGTATATTGACAGGATGTTAATTTTAAATTGTGTCAGCATTTCCTGTCTTGAGTGTTAATGTCAATTAGCACCTTGCTGCATAACCTCCAAGTCCTCCCTTATTACCGGAAAGTGGCAAGGCAACAGCAAAAGCACTTCTATTCAAAACACCACTCACTATCAGCCAAACAAAGAGCTGTCATAACAAAACCAGCGAGGTGAAAGTGTCTAAGCTGCTATGGATTTGAGGTTGGAAGCCTTAGTCTTTTTCCTTACTCCTGATGTTAAAAGTATAAATGTGTCAACTTGGAGTGAAAGGCTAATTACTTTTAGGCTCTTTGAAAAGTGTGTTACTATTCAAAATCTCTAAGCCTGACATAAAGCCCTTGGCTTTAGACTGCATAGTGTATAGCTCACTGTAGGTCATCCATTAGTATCCTTAACACACTCTGCAATGTACAGTCTTATTCTGGGAAATGGGAGCATTTCTGCACACCTGATTTTTTGGCATTTCATACGTGATGCGGAAAGCACAAGTTCCAGTCTCCAGCATCTCAGTGACACCTCACTCCCAGGTGCCCAGTGAATAAGCCTGGTGACTTTGTACATGTGTTTTTAAACCACTGTATAAGGACACCTTTATAAATGGCACAAAATTCTCAGCCTACTCTATCATTTGACAGCTGCTCACAATATAAATGTGTATAAGAAAGTCTAGGTGTACACACATCTAGGCCTGGTACCCCTTCTTGCATTCATTTACTCTGTTAAATTCAACATTGTAGACAACTAGGAGGAAAAACTCTGACTTAAGCAAAAGCTCTTCCATGATGTCACCAATCTCAATGCCTGTCTTTCTCAGAATATAGGTGTGTTCCCAGAACCACCACACAAATCTCAGAACATTTTGCCTAAATTCTGAAGAAAACTAACTGTTGTTATAGACATTTGTGAAAAATAAACTTACATTTATTTTTAAATAGAAAGTGTTACAGTCTTTTCCATCAGCTCTACTCCCAGATATTGNAAAAAAAAAAAGACAAAGATTTTCATCAACAATTCAAAGTAAAGCCTAGTGCTGTTGAAGTCAATTAGTGTTCACATTTTGAACAACAGCTGTTTACTTTTAAATTTGACCTTGGTCACTTTTGCAATTTTTAATTATAACTAGCTAGTCCTTGCTAAGAAATATTTTGGAAAGCACGTTACCATTCATCTTGAACATGACAGAAAATAGGAATGAGAGAGAAGCATCTTACAAAATTATAAAGGATTAAAACACATTATTTCTATGCAAGTCAAAAGCTCAATGGGCTTTAGCATTAGCATTCTACAGTGAGCTACACACTACTGCACCAAAACACAGTCATTTTATACTGCATTGTGCGTGGCTTTGCACTGAGGCGGAGTGGGGCTTACTGTGGGTGTGATCATTCCCCTCTGTGCCCCAGGTGAGCACAGTCAGTGCTGGCAGTGAAATCATAGCAGCACTTACTCCTGCAGCTCAGGCACAGTGTGTGAAACCAGTTGTTCAGAGTATGGAATGCATTTTCATACTCACCCTCAGCAAGCACCGTGCTGCTTCGGTTCCTGCCTTTGTTCCCCTGAGCAGCAGCCCAAGGTGTGGCCGGCATCACGCAGTAAATCTCCTGCTCTTGAGATCTGGTGTAGAGATGACACAGGCATTATGCACAGACATTACACTGGGTGCCTATGCCCTGCCAGATTCTAAACAAATTGGCCAAACAAATTAATGCCACACACCCTAAATTGGCTGAACAAATTAATGCAACACGCCCTTTGCACAAGGGTGTCTTTGAAGGCCGAAGACCATGCGTGTTACAGCAAGATGCATTCTACTGAATAGGGTGTTTCAAACAAATCTGTTTTGAGAGAAGAGAAACAGTGTATTGTAGTTTCAAGTTAGAGCAGGGCTTTCACACAAGAGCTTTTCAGACACCAACACTTTGTGTTGACATTTAATTACTAAACTCTTAAAACAAATAATTTGTATGAGCAAATACTCCTCAATCATTTCATAATAATGCAACTAGTGTTTCTTGGCAGTCAGAACAAAACCAGAAGCATGTTGAAATCACACACACAATGCCTTGTTCTGACGTGGGAAGAGGTGCCAGATAGAGCAGTGTGAACCCTCCAGGCTGCGGGAGCTGATGGGATTCAGGAACTGAGTGCTGCAGTTTTGTTCCCAGGGGCTGGCAGCAAATCAGTCCCAGCAGGTTCACTTGGAGGTTGGAGTTTACTGAATTTCATTCTCCAAACAACCCTCCCTCCTGCTGCTGAAGGTCCTTTCTTGCACCAAGTACCAAACCTCCCAGCAGAGGATTAAGGGAGTGTGCATTTTTGAGGCCTATTGGGCAAGAGAGGTTGCTGGAAAGGCAAGAGCCTGGCAGAGGAGCAGTAGATATGTGCTTTTCATTGCTCTCTGTGTACCCTAACCAATGGAACATTTCCTTCCACCTACCTTTCAGTGTGATCTATTGCAACATTTGCACACCTCTGCTACCAAGCAGCCAAGCTCAAAATCCATTCTAGCCAACATGTAAAACCCGCACCTTCAGTTTCTCATTTCATCTGTCAAAAAGTCTGACTCAGAGCAGAAGAAAATATTGGAATGGTGCTGGTCTTCTTTAAGTCCTTCTTTTTCTCATGTTGCTCTCATTTTCTCATCAAACTCTTCAGGACAATGTCTAAGACTTGTCAAGAGATTTTTCATAAAGTGGAAATATTGCTCTCCTAACACATAGCTCCACATTCAAGGCTATCTGCTTACCTATGTAGTCTTGTCTGTATCTGGAAATTTCATGAAGAGTGATGTTAAAAGGATGGTGGAGGACACAACTTTCTGATGAGATTTTAAACAACTGCAGTAAAATAGCTTTGCAAGTCGGAATCACAGCTTTGGCTTGCTGTGTTTCTCCAGGTGCAAGCCTCATTAATATGTTACTATATAGTAGCTTCTAGCTACATGATCTCTGCAACACAAGTGGTGGTGTTTGGTGTCTTGGGGTTTTTTTAAAAGAATCAGGAATTTTATGTGAAACAGCTTTTGGTTTGAGTTGTGACTGATATCAACTAGGGCCCCTCCTTCCTCATTTTCCTTCCCTCCTTGCACTTCCACCTGCCTACTCCAAGTCTTCCCTTTACTCACTTCTATACTCTAATCTCCTTACAGCTTTCTCTCCTTCACACAGTAATCCTGCCACTCCCCAGGCATCTTCTTTCATGTGCATATCCACTGACACATCCCCCCCTGCATCACTGTAGTGTATCCCTCCCTCCTGTTTCTATGTATCTGTCCTGCTGCTCTTCAGTAAAATTAGCGAATTAGAGTGGAAACTTGAGAGACAACCCATTCACACAACCAGTTGAAGAAGCAGACTGTTTTCAGTGGTGCAGGACCTGGCCTGAGTTTAATGTCCAGACTTTCCTTATGAAGGTTTCACTGGAGAAGGCTTCTTTGTGGATGTTTGACCTAATCTGCCTTCTTGGCCAGTAATGCTTTAGTAATATTCCAAGTTTATGTTAGTGGTCTCAGGCTCACTGTGCCTTCAGTTAGTGGACCTCTTAAACACTAAGATTGTGTTAGCATCTTGCCCTCCTCTCTAAACAGGAGCCACCTCTTGTGTTCCATGTTTCTCCCTGAAAAGTGCCACTGCAGCCTTGCTATCAGCTCAGTGCCGTGCCATTAGTCAGAGGGGCAAATGTGTGGTGTCCTTGAGGTGTCAGCTAGAAACGCCTGGCCCCCTTTCCCTCTGGGGAGCCAGCCTATAAGCTCTGTAATGCATTTAACCTCTATCACCTCAGGGAGTAAGAGTCTTCACAAGCAGTTTGCTGCTGCCCCACCCCTAAGCTAACTCATTTACCATATTTTTCCTTACAATGTTGAATAAATTACACTCCACCCTTTAAAAGTTATTATGGTTAGTATATGACTTGCTAAAGAGTTGTTTATAATTCTTGTAACTCTAAATTATAGCTTTTATCTCATAACACAGAACATTAATAAACATGGCAAGCCACTTTGAATTAATAGCCTAACTTGTATTCACATATTTAGACACGCTTATATTTGTATACTTCTCTTACCGTATTACGACATATAGGCAAGATTCTGATCTCCATGTCAAAGGAGAAGGAAAAAAATGAGAAAAATAAAAAACAAGACTGAGAATTAACATTGTAGGCCATTAAAAGAAGTATAATGCTTTGTTAAAATTACTAATTTCTATTGCAAAACACTGAACAGCTGGCTTTCACAATGCATCCACAAGCAAGAATTTGATCTGAGTTTCTGTTTAGTTTTCATTTGGACAGGCTGAGCTTTAAAGACAAGAATATTCTTTCTGCAGTCCTCAAAGGTTTATTAAATTTGATTAAGGCCATATCCCTTGGTTGTTGATAGTTGGTTCAATAATGAATCCAGCTGCTTAAATGTGAATGTTTAAAGGAAGACCAATTCTTCACGCAAAAGCAGAAGATGTGCAAGAGCCAGTGCTGCACAAATACTTGAGAATGAATTTTACAAGGAATTTCCATTTTTATACTTACTAACTTTCCACATATTTTTTGTGTATTTGTTTTACTAAACATTCAAAGTGCAAACCAGGAATGTTCACCCTAGCGTGAAAAATTATGAGGACCCATAGAAAACACATTCCAAGACTGCAAACCCAAGAACTCACAACAAGAAAATGTTATTATTCTTGACAGGGAATTTCTACATATAAACCAAAAAATATGAAGTGTCATGAGATTTTCCTTAATTGAGTTATGCCTGAGAGAAATGACGGGTTTAGCCATTTGGAAACCACAAGTTTGAAAACGAATGTGTTTAAAAGCAAAACAAAACACAAGATTAAAAAGGCAGCCCAATAATATTCACATTTCCTGAATTATTCACAGCATCAAATAATTTTCATGAATACAATAAGGAATGCAGAGGCCTGTGATTCTGGACAATGGAAACCGCAGTACTGCCACAAGCCAGGCCACATCTTCTTTATTAAAGCCAACCCTGGAGTCCCAGCTGTGTTCGTGGTAGTGCCCATGTGCATGAACCCCTTTGTAGCACCAAACCCTCATTTCAAAGGTTTGGAGCCAAGCAGGCAACTTCTCACTGAGCAGCACTCCACACATTCTCAGAGGCATCTCCACCTGAGGAAATAACTTTATTTCTTGCGATGACCAAAGAGAGGAATATTTCCAAATCTCCATATGCAAAGACCAATTTTTTTCTTTTTGGTGGAAGAAGTAATATTTCATGATTTTCGCTGCATCATCTTGGATTTTATTGGTTTAACTTTGTTAAAATGTTTCAAGCCCTGCAGCTAAGTGACCTTAAATTAAAACATTTCAACAAAGGGACTTTCTGTTAGGCATGACAGTAGTGGAGAAAAGCCTGAAACATTAAAGCTTCAGAGTCGGCAGACACACAGAAAAGAATTGCAGCTTTAATTTTTGGGAAGTTTATGACTAAATTCTTCATTTTAGTGTGTTTGCTTGGAGAGGAGGACTCCTACTTATGACTTTTGCATGCTGATACTGGCAATACTAATGCAAATTTTAAACTAAACTCGGTACTATTTATTAATGAAATCAACTCCACCCAATTAACACAATAGTGTATATTAACTGCTATCTGACTTGGAAAGATCAGTAAATTAATAAACTACATTTGAAAGGAAAAGGAGGTGAAGTGCTCTGGAAACATTATTGACAGTCCTGGGATAAGGATCTGCATCAGATCTTACTTTAAAGCATTTGGCCTCAGGAGGGAGGGTTTAGTAGGTGAAACTCATCCTTTTCTATTAGATAGATTAGTCCAGGGCACAGGAGTCTTTTACAGCCACTGTGAGAGTATATTAGCTGCAACCTGCTGCTGGGAAATGGCCACAAGGAGCTGGAAGCACCTGTGTTCATGCACATGACCAGTTCAAGAGACCTTGGAACATCCTCTGGCCACACATTTGCTGTCTCACCGCAGACCATGGTCACTGGAGGTAAGGAATCAATTCTTCTAAATGCAGACTACAAGGTGAGAGTGGAACTCTGCTTCAGCCCAAGGGAGGCTTTATCAGTACACAGGCAAGGCCAGACAACTCCCACAAGAACAAAGGGGTGAGCTAGAGGTTTGGAAACAGTGGTAAAAAACCCAACAGCGTAAAAAATGAATGCTTTTAGGGATAAACAACATTAACGACTTTGCCATGAAGTGCAAACATCTCAGCTGACTGCGACGTGGGCATATTTATCATTTATAAGATGGCAAGCAAGTTTGCTGAAGTAAAACAAAAAAAGCAAAACAAAATCCTAGAATGAGTCAAGGCATGTCAGCCCCGGATAAATGGGCCAAGTCTCTGTACCACATGGCCTGGAGAATTTGGCATGGATCTCCCAACCTAGGGCATCAGAATTAAGGCAAATTCAAACAGATACAGGAGTAGAAAAAAAGGAAAGTAGGAAGTTCAGGGCCATGAAGAACATATTCTATGACAGAAGGCTAAAAGCCCACAGCTCAGCTAGGAAAGGAAGGTTGCCATCTAATTGGTAAATATATACTGAATGTTGCATGCAAACACCCAAAATATAGAGAAATTATCCTTCCTATTAAGGAAATAAGGGGAATAAATGACCTGAGTTTGGGAAAGCTGAGAATTATAATTTCCCAGAACAGTGAAGAGGACAGCACAGGGCATCTAATCACAGTATTTGAAAAAAGAATAGTGAGTGTTCAAATTTGGATGAAGCAAGTTGTTACCAAATCTGTGCAGTCCACCAGGAACTACAAGAAACCTGTAAGCAGTTGGAAGAGTCTGGTGCACTAATACAGAAGAAAATAGAGCTCGTAGGCCTGTCTTGGAAAGGGACATCAGGGCAGGTACAACAACCAGTGAATGAAAGACTTTTCCTTCTCCCAAGCTGGTGGGTTCAGTTTCATAATCCCCAAAACAACAGCACCAAGATGCTCAGCGATAACAAACAGCCTTTTAGGGTGTCAGAGCTAAAGACATGACATATTCCAGTTTTAATGTCCTTACTTGAGGTAATATTCAGACAAATATTCTGATTATCAGCTGTCATTAAAAGTAAAATACAAGGAATGTCTCAAATGCTGAAATGGCCAGCAAATGAACCCTACTTCTCCAGTTTTCTTTTTCCAACTGCTATGAAGTGCTATTAAGTTGGTTTACAACACTGGGCAAAAGATAATTTATGCTTAATAAGGAATTACCTAACAATTGGTCATAAGGCAAATGACATTAACCAGCAGGCCATTTGGCTCCAAGTGATCATAACCCAGAGGATTTTAACTGCATCTACCTCTGCTCTTCAAGGGATTTTCATTTCAAGAGTGAATCAGTGCTAAAATATTATACTAAGGATGGAAGAACACATTGGGTGTAAATTTGGAGGCCAGTCAACTACTGGAAAAACCTTCACTTTGGGAAGACTCAGGACCTCCTGGTTCAATTTCTCTGCTATGCCTTGGAACATTCCTTTGACACTGTGGACAAAGAAGGGCTGAATCTCAGAAGATGATATCCCCACAGCCAAGACTGAGGGCAGAGAATGGCAATTCTGCAGACTAAAAGCAGGGCAGAAGATAATAACTGAGAAAAGGAGAGGTACGCATGTGGAATTACTTAGCTAGTAATGGCCAGAATCCAGTGGAAATAAAGATCCAACAAAAAACAAAACCTTGTTTTGAAAACAAAATATAATTTTAAAAAACTACTAAAAATCAGTTTTCAGCAGTTGTTGTTGAAGTTATTTCAGTTTTGAGCAAAGATAATTGCAAACACTGAAAAATGTGCCGAGCACATCTATCAATGCAGTTTGCATTGGTAGAAGTCTGCTGTTAACTGCCTCCAGAGGGCTTGAGCAATTCACTATATTTAAACAAGATCTGGATGCTCTAAAACTTCTGTAGGTAAAGCAAGTATTTCTCAGGTAGTGGTTCTGACTCAGATCTCAGCTCCTTCAAATCCCTGTTCTCAGTCTATCTTGACTTATTTCTCTACCAGCTGCACAGATAATTTAGGCTTAAATAGCAGTATATTAAGGAAATAATAAGAAAGAAAAGTAAACAACAACTATTTTAAGCTCACATATCTCTTACAGAGTTTCAGCTTTACTTTGCTAGTAAGTGCCACTGAAAAGCAGAGGGACACTGTATTTCTGTGTTGCATGACAGTTATCTAAACTCTTCCCTGCCAGCTCTTTTCAGCCTGTACAGTATAAGCCACACCTGTTTAATTATTGTGTGTTCTGCCAAAGGTGCAGCCAAGGCTGTTTATAAGGAAATGGAGACAGTAAGCCAAATTTCATTTGCAGGTCAGACACGCCTACTAGCAAGCAAAGCCAAGTTTTAGGTACAGATGAGATCAGTAGTTCTGTCCTCCAGGGAAGGTGGCTGCACCTCAAAAATTAATGAGTAATTTTTCAAATTGATGTGAGGTAAACTGGTTATTTTCACAATTAAGTGCTTTACCAAGCATTTAAGAAACGGTAGTTTCTCATTGGACAACCATTTCTGAGGTCCAACTGGAGAAGATGCAATGCAAACCCAAGGTTATATCAAATCTATGTAACCACTGTGTGAATACCACTGGGACAGCATCTCTTTGCAGGGCAGGGAGAGGACATTCCATATTATAAAGACACTGGAATCCAAACTGAGTAGTTTCCCTGACCATAGTAAATAATTATTTTGCTTGCTTGCTATAAAGCTGACTTTTAAATTACAAATTGTCCCAATAATTACTAGTTATTTTCTTCTGAGTCCTGCACTGGTTTGTGATGGTAATCAATACTTCCCTGTTCCACTGATGAGGAAATGATGAGTCAACACATGGGACTGGCCTTGCTGCTAACCACAGAGTCAGCAAGTGCATGCCAGTCCACTTCTCTTCTCCTCGCCCACCTCCGAGACAGTTTCTTCTTTCCCTTCCCTCTCTGGTGGGGCCATCCCTGCTAAACTTTCCTAAGCAAAAGTCTTCCAGGGAGCTCCCTTGCCAGGATGACTATGGCTTTTCTTGTGATAATAAGATATGTAATAATATATAGACTTGACAAGCTGAACTCCCAGCATGCTGTTTGGGTTTAGGTAAGATTTTATTCCTCAGCCATCCTTATTGTGTTCTACCAGATATTCAGTGCTTAAATACTGGCTGATGCTGTAATCCTAATGTAAAGTTCCCTTTAAGGCCAGAGGTAACTTTGCCTGCAGAAGATCTGCACTTTTGCCCAGAGATAGACATTTCTAATGAATTCCTATCAGTTTTCACAAACTTCATCACAAACCAGCCTCTTAAAGCATTAACTTCTTACAGCTACTTGTGAGCAGCACCGTACATGACAACCAACAGCATGCTTCTTACTCATATCCAGACAGACATACAGAATGCCCTCCTGCATTTCCTGCAGTCACAGGTGGAGCAATGTGTCCATATGGAAAGCAGTGGAAGTAAATCTACTCCTGCAACAGTGTAAACACCAGCTTTGTGGTTAGCACTTCCCGTGCTGTTTATAAAATGAAAATTATTGTATTTTGTTTGCATTTTATTGATTTTAGGGGTTTTGTTCATCTATATAGCAAAGAAAGCACAAAGTTTAAACTGACCTGATTTGGAGTAGACTCAAAGTTTCAGGTTAAAAAAACCAAACCAACACATAGAAAACAAATACAGCCCTGGCAACAGAAATGAAAGGCCAGCTATCCCTGTTACACTGAAGACATCCACTTTGATTACATTACGTATGATACAAGTCCTAGCTGTCAAAATCCTCAGGAGCACCTAAACAGATAATAAACAATCAGTAAAAGACTTATGGCTACATGTTTTTCATAGTATTGAAAATCACCTGGGAACAATATTTTAATGGAAAATACAGCTTGATGGAGACAAGCTTCATAGATTTATGAAGAAAGTGCAGCACAAATCAAGTGGAAAGTTTAGCTTTCCACAATGATATGGAGGTGCTAGAAAACAGCACCAAAAATAAAAAAAAAAAAAAAAAGGAAGAAAGGATGAAGAAGGGCAAACAAAGGGGAAGGAAAGAAGTGAGACGTGCCCCTCTAATGATTTATGCTGTAGAGAAGGAATATGCCTACTAGTGATCCTGTTACCTTTACTGCTCTTTGTGATTGTTATTCTTCCCCTAAGAGAGGCGGTCATGTTACACACTGACAGAAAGTTACACCTCTTCAATGTGATTTGTCCACTTAAAACAACATTCATCATGTTGCCAGTTTATAAATCATTTAGGCCAACTAGATTAAGGCTATAGGAAGCCAGCACCCCTAACTGATCCTCATGCCAGATAATTCAGAGGCCTGCATTTGTTTACACTAAACCTTATCAGCCAAAATAGTAGAGTCTGGTGCCAGCTGAACTCTGGTTCCTTCACCTGAGTGAGAACACAGGGCGAGGTGCAGTTTTAGCACATTGAGAGATGTGTTGAGCCTTGAATGAAAAAGTACCTACATCAGTCCATGCTGGACTGGAAGGCTTCATTAACATGGACAGCTCTTCCTCTGTGCTTCACAGGAGCAGAGTCTCTCCACAGAAATAGGAGACAAGCTGAAGGGGTTGATGGTTAGCTCACATATTTTATCTATTTCGTACATGAGCATGTGGAGAATGTCCATTTTTAACCTATGAAAGTGTGATGTCCCCTTGCTGAATACAAGACACAGCCCTCACTGTGCTTTTTGGTTTGTGTTGAGTATAGATTCCAGTAAACTGAAATAGTCAAACTTGAAATTGGCCTTTTGCCCTATTAAAACTCTTTGGACACTAAGAGGAGGCTGAAATACCAGCCTGGACATATGATCCAGCCTGCAGCACTGGCTACAGTTACCAGCTCACAGAAACCTCCTCAGATGTGTGTGCAACACAACAGCTCGTCCACTGAATGCAGTTCCCTACTAGAAGTAGGATTTTAGTTTCTCTTTGAATAAAAAAAGTCTCCAAGTCCACACTTCTTATAGCACTAGGAGATTTAAAAAAAAATTTTAAAAAGCTAAACATTAAAAAAGGATGAGCTTTGGATCCAGAGGATTTTAAACTAATTGAGAAGGAATTAATAACTAAGGTTTGATGATATTTACGTATGAGACGTAAATATGTCTAGTGCAAGGGAAGAGGAACTACAGGGAAAATCTTTGCCACAGAGGTGAATTTTTTAAATCCACAAGGAAAGCTACACTAGTCTGTGTAAAATAACAGCCAGCCAAAGCTCTTCTATGGGATCTGGAGGTATGACACTCTTCAATGTTTTGTGATTGTCGTTGTTTTTAAAACAGCAAACCCTTAGGCAAGCAAATTATTTTTAATCCAAAGTATGGGAATGCTATCACCCTATTCACTTGAGATGATCCAGGATGCAGACTGAGCACACCATACTCTTCTCCACACAGCATCACAAGCCTCAGCTCTGGTTTTAATTAAAGGCACAGGGACCAAGGGATCAGATTAAGACATAAAGTACGCCTTTTCATGAAGCTGATGCATAGCTGCCTTTGACACATATTCCTGAAAAAAAAGCAAGCTAACCCTTGCCACAGTTACCTTCACAACTAGGGACTGTGTTATTTTCAGCCATCACCATTGCTCTTCCTTCTGTACTTAACTGATTTGAATCCTTCCATTGATTTGCTCTCTTTTCTCCCTTTGGCATCTTCTAAATTCCAGGTGTGGAATTCAGTCCTCTGCTCTTCTTGGCAGAACCTAAAATTTCCAGCACTTAGTGTTAGGATGCACTTTGCCAAGGAGTTTCTCAAAGGTATGGTGAGGAGATGGCTGTACAAAGATACTTGTCTACCTCTGACAGCCTGTCTTGGAGAGGGACTAATGTTTTAACACTGAGAAAGGTTAAAAAAAAGGTTGGAAATAGATAGCTGATTTTTCCAAACCAGGTCATGATACCCTGAGTCTGTTTGTCAGAAGTGCTCAGTATAATGCCTTTACATATCTGAAAGAATATTGACTATTGACAGGGGGATTTGGGTATTTATTGTTTGGGTTAAGCTGAAATTAGAGCTATCCATAAAAATGAACATAATAGTAATGAATGAAGAAAGGCAATCCACTTCTCTGAAGAGTGAAATAAACTCAAATAGCTTCGTAAGAAAACTTCCCTTTAGTGAGAATGACATTGAAGAGTGGTGGTCTGAGACCTCTAACACCCTAAAAGTTCAGCAAAGGTCTGTCAGCATCACCACAGGGAGAGAAGTGACCAGTCATCAAAAACATCATGCATAAACTGGTAAACGTTTTAACACTTTCCATAGATCCTGTTAAAGGCAAACTGGATGTTAGGATGGACGGATGCCTGGTCACTGTATATTACTGGTGATGGACGGCTAAGAAATCTTCTGGCAGAATGAACTCAAGCAGACAGGCAAGGACCTGATCTGACATGAATGGAAACCCATTCATGGGTTCTAGGGGTGAATGTACATCTGATACAGGAAAGGAGATACTGAGATGAGGGTAGAGACACAAGAACAGCTCCTCTCCAATGATGACCCTGAGCACACACATGCCAGACAACAACAGGAGCCACTAAACACCAATTCCTCCAAAATCCAGTTTGGAAACACAAAATATATAGGATTCCAGATTCAGGACCCTTGCCTTCAATTATTATTTGATTTTTCAATCTATGACCCACTGTATTTGTACAGGCCATACAAATACCAGAAGACAAGAACAAACCCCTGTACAGCATTTGATAAACTTGCCTCAGATAGCGGGAGAAGCCATGTCTAGGGGAGGCTTTCCAGATACATTAAAAAAAAAATCTAAAACAAAACAAAACCACTCAAAAAAAACCACAAAAAATAAAAACCAACCAAAAAAAAAAACCAAACCCCCTGCTAAACAAGGTTGTGGTGTTTAAGCAACTAATTAAGGGATGCACAGCTTCTGTGTAATTCTGTAGAAAATAGCTTGTAGGATTTTTACAATGTAGGAGAAAACTCTGCAGTTTTAATAAGTTTTATATCAAATGCATAACTTCTAAATTTAGAGACCTCAGAATTTAACATATCATTGAAGAACCTCTGGAGCACTGAAGATTTAATGGCACTTTTGACCAGAGCTAGAGCACACAGTAGTTTCCACAATGGGAACTTCATTCTCCCGGCTGAACTCCCTCATTGCCCTCCCACAGCATGAGAGACTTCTTCTCATTCCCTGCCAGAGCTCCGCACAGAGCTCGTGTCTCTGATCAGTGTGCCACAGCCCAGCCCAGAGGGGCTGCCCTCCATCTGTACAAACCTGGAGATCTGGCTACAGCCCTAAAGCACACAATAGGGGTTACAGAAGTATAAATGAGGGAGAGAAAAGAGAGAGGGCTAAAACTATCAGTATAAGAGCATAATGGAATAACATTTTTTTTCAGGAGAAATCACTGAATTTCTTTCCACAAAGGACTCATGTAATAAGTTAATTAAATAGATGCACTACCTAAGATGTTTAACATTAATTTAAATTCAGCATAACTCCACTGACTTCATTTATGCTTCTCCATGCTTATACCAGCTATGGACAGAATTTAACACAGGAGTTTAATAACTCAAATTCATTTCAAAGAAACACCAGTATAAACCACCTGCCAAATGCTTAGTCTGCAAGTCTGTTTCTGAGTTTCTGTAGCCTCTTGCCTTCTTCATTATACACCTACTAAGCTTTTTCTTTCACATGGGAGGTATTTCTGAACACTGAATCACAATGAATTAGAAAACCTCTATCCTCTTATACTCAGTCCAGGACTTGACTCTGGATTGAAGGAAAGCTGCTCAACTAGGAGAACAATTGTTAGAGCAAAAATAAATGACCAGCAGCAAATACAATTGCAAGTGAAAGGGGAACACCCCATTCTCCTGCTGTATTTGTGGTCTGATCTGCTCCCCTGAACCCCAGTGTGTGTCTGTCCCTCCTGCAACAGTGTCTGCAGAGAGCCCAGGCCCTTGGTCTGTGGCTGGAAGCAAATAAAGTCACTCATCACAGCAAATCCTAAAAATGAGGGTTTGTTCTCATCTACTCCACACAGCACAATGACCCAGGGAAAGGGATGCTAAAATCAAACACTTTCTGGTCAGATCCACTAAGAAAAGATGTGGTGCATCAGACATACCAACAGCGGGGACAGTGCTCAGAGGTGGCATGTGATCAGCAGCACATGAGAACTTGTGTATGACAGCACAACTTTCCAAATTTTGATTTATCATGTAATAGGAAAGATTTCTTGTGAAACCCTTTCCATTTGCAATAATTTCCCAAGAGAAATTAGTTCTATTAATGGAGACTTTTAAAAAACAAGACTTGGAAAAGCTCTAGGGAATATATACACACTATAGGGAAAATTCCTGCATAGGAATGGCCACTATTCGGTGACGTTCCAGGTCTTTACCTGTTCCAAATGCATTACTTTTAAAAGCTTGGTACTGAAATGCTGTTCAAAGTGACATGAGTTTTTCTACTCATAGCTAAGGTAGAAAAGGTATTTTGCAACAGAGCTTAACAGACTTCACAGAACAAGCAAAAGGGTTTGCTTTGTTTCATCTTATTTTACTGGGAAGTCACTGCTGCTTGGTTTAACAATAGACAAGCCTTCTCAGGCGATGGGAGGAATGAAAAATGTGAGCAGTTAAGAGCCCCTGATCACTGAGAAGATATTTGAGACAGAGAGCTCGATTAACTGCTTGCTAAGAGGCAGAGGAGAATATCGCTGGGTTTTGCCACTGTGTTTCAGCACAGGAAAGACACACACAAGATCCAATCTTGCATCTGGATCTGAATTTCAGCAGGCACAGCTGGGTAGGAGTTGACATTTAATTTGTCAAGGATTTTTTTGTAATTGGTTAATTCTAATACTCACTGTAATCCTCAGCCTGCTTTAACTGAACTTACATTTCCAAGAAAGTCACACAGTTTAAAACTACTGCAACTACTGTTTCTCTGCTGAAAGAAATGCACACAAAAAATATCATCATAAAATCCTGATTCATAGCTACATCCTACATATATATGTCCCCAGAAAACACGTGAATTTTGTCTTAGCCCTTTCTGGATCAAAGTACACCAGAGCAGATTGCATCTGTTATGGCAAAAAGACATGGAAGAAAAACCTTCTGACCCTGCTCTCTTGTGAATGGGAGGAGCCCACTCATCTCCACAACACCAGCAGGGATGGGAGAGAGTTAATCCCTTTGATTACTCAGACAAAAATTCCCTTGGATCTTTAAGTCTGTGCCTGCACCCAGCACCTGTGCCTGAAAATTTGCTAGACTGGGAATACTGGTTGTAGGTCATATAACAATCAAACCAGGAAGACTCAGCAAAATTCAGATAAGAACCTGAACCTTTCCCTCAAGTCCTGAATTCTAGATCTGAATATCTAGGTTGTGTGCATGTCTATTCCAAAAATATCAGCATGAGTAAGATGAAAACTAGTGTTTATCCCTCTTTAAAAATAATTGTCTGAACAACCTGAATGTAAAAGGACATTAAATGCTCTCCTGCAAATTCCAACTCTCTTCCAACCTCCTCAGTTTCACCTCCCTAAATGTCAAAGCCTTCTACCTATTTTAGGCCTCATGGTCAGAGTGCTGACCATGAAGAGATCAGCCAGAGGGCAGAAATAAGTCATGGAGAAGAGGCAAATTTCTTTCAATAATTAATTCAAATACAGCCTAAATGTAGTCTATAGTGAAGATTTCTACTAGGGAAAAAAAGCACCCAAAGAACTGAAGATTCACAAAAGTATTTAGTAAATTAGCACTCCATGATTACTCTTCCACATACAAAATCAGAAAAGGATATACTTTTTGATTGCTCCAAAGTTTGTCTCTGCTCATTTCAAAGGAAAATGTGTTGGTTAATTATTAAGACTAAAGATCACCAAAATTTGAAAATATCTGAAAACTAGGTTTCTAGATGAAATTCAACTTTTACCTTAACTCAGTACACCCAATAACAAGTTTAAATGCTTTATTGAAAAATAACCTCTGAAAAGTCCCATTTTATATCTGTGATAAGTTTTTGACAAAAAAAATCTTAAATTTGCCTCAGGAGAAACACAAACAACATTTTCTGAATTGGACATCTCTTTAGCTCCTGCCTCTTTAGAACAGATTCCCTAGCAGAGGGAATCTGCTAGGGAAGACTAGAATGACACAGTGTCACTAAAATAGTCCCTTCACAGTTTGGATCTCATCCCCACAAAGTCTTTTAAGATAAAAATCAGTTAAAATGTGTGATAAGTATTTCAGTGAATTTAAACAGTCTTATTAGTTTCTGTTCTTAATGAGAATTCAGTTAGTATCAATCTACCCAAATTCACAGTTTGTTGTTCATCAACCCCAAATTTCATTATTTGAGCCAACTAGGGGTCAATGCATGTGTTCATTTTCCCTTAGGGTTTGCACCCCTTCTGTGATGATGAATGAGCACCAAGATCTTTAGAAGGGCTGAAATGAGGGTACTCCAAGAGAACCAGAACAGCCCTCTACTACTAATTTTACTCATAGTCTCTTAGCACAGTCATATCCTCTGAAGTTAGAGGCACACATATGTAATCTGGGAAGTCTTCCAGATTTCTTTTTAAGGAAATGAAGCTCTCAACACTGGCTGCATTAAGAAGGGGATTTTTGGTTTCCCTCCGCTTTAGCAGCAGTGCTGAGCAGGGCTCTGAACACACACGTGGAGGTGGTGCAGTGTGCAGCCCTGTCCTGGTGGAGCTACAAAAGCTGTCATCAACATCCCAAGTGTGCTGAGCATCCAGGTTTCCCAACCCTGCCACATCACATGTTTGTGCACTGCTCTGCAGCAAACCCATCACAGAGCTGGCCACGTGCAGCTCAGCTCTGATGTGCTGCTTTCAGGATGTCAGCTTTCAATTCCATATTTTTAGAGAAAGCATAACTCTTTCTTATAGCTATTTCATCTATTGTGACTCTGAAAATCTTCTTCAAAACATGTATTCATTACATGAAAACATGTTTATTGCTAACGACAAAATCTAAAGAAAATACAATATTTCCCAATACCTAATTATCCATGGAGCAGAAGTATTTAGACAACGTGTTAATGCCACAGTCTGAAATTGTTTTTCCTCCCTCAATTTTCAAAATTCTCATTAGTTCTTCTCTTGAGTGCCAAATCCTCTAGCTTTCCCTACCATAAACGTTATGAGATATTTCAACAAACTGAGACTATATTAAGAAAATAAGTAATAATTTAAAAAATCCATTAAATCGTATCAAACAAATTAGGGTAATTTGAAATCTTTGTACCTTAAAATTTTACCCTTGCTAACTGATGATGGAGACAAAGAATAAAGGTCAATATGAGAGCTAAACTGAGAATATTACAAGAGAACAAGAAAACCTCACCTGCTGAATTATTTAATTGACTTATAAGAAGTTACAGTCATTTGCACAGGTAAAGACTGTTTCACTCAGCTGAACTAACAAAGACCATCATCACACCGAATGCAATGGCAAAATACAATATTCAGTGATACTACATTTGCTTATGTGAGATTTGAGAATGTCTCCATTTCAGAATGTGAAGGAGATATCACTGAATTGTCAGAGTGTTACAAAACTCTTGCCACTTGCTCACAGTGGAGTGTTTGGGATTAAAACATTTCTTGTGAATAAATTAATGAAGTAATATAAAAATTGACAGCTCAGCTGTAACATTTGCTCATCCATAAAAAAGTCACTCCACCCAGCTGAGTGGGTGAAGTAAATATTACAAGGTTGAATTAATGTAGGTACTGATGGAAATATGACCTTTTTAATCAGCATAATTTCAAAATAAATTCCTAAGCAGTAAAAAACTAAAACACATACTCTAAAATGAGTGGAGTGAGATGATCTGGATTAATCAGCCATGGCTGTACTCTTAAGTGGGCCTGCCCCATTAGAGCTTTATGTTCTTCCCTCCCACCTGCAAAGAAACTCGTAGCAACTCACATAGAAATCTTGCTTGTGCAACAGCTTTTTGAGCCAGTATGGAGTGTATTAGAAATGATCTGAAAAAGTTCAGTCTATATCAAGCCATTTCACTTTTCAACAAAGTTCTCACAAATGACACAACACTGGGTGGCAGGGAAGCACCAAACATTTGAAAAATTATCTGAAAAGAATCTGAAATGAGAAAGATCTCATCAAGAAAGCTCAGCCTGCTACTAGCTCAGGACATAAATGCCAACTCAACAAAAAGAAGTACCGGCTGAACTTTAAGCAGAGATTTGAAGACATCATGTGTCGGAAAACAGAACACCCCATCTTTATTGACATATAAAGGCAGAAGTAAGAACACAGAATTTCAAATGTACAGGTGTCGTGGGAGAATAGAAGTGCTGTGCAACTGCAAGGCCTAGTTTAAAAGTCCAATATAAATAAGAAAAACACAAAAAGAGACAAGCACAGTTGTTTGTTGTGCATCCTCCTCCTTCAAAGGAGTGTTCTGTGAATTTGTCTGTTCACTTAATGACTACAGGTGTGAGATGTAAATGCTGTTCTGACCCTTGTGCACATAAACACCTTAATAATAACATTCCTCTGTCATAACCACGTCAGAGCTGCAAATATCCATGCATACACATCTTACACCAGGGCTATTCACCTGCAGCAGCATTACAACGCAAATTGGTTGACCTGTGGATCTAATTTTACTACCTTCACAGGCTGCCTTCTCTTCTCACTGATATGCTCAGTGATTATTTCATGTCTTTATCTGTTGTGTTTGTTTAAGTGGTAGCAGTATAGTGACCATGACAAATAGCTTGGAGGATTCCAAACAGTTGTGGTTTTTCTCCTTTAGCAGCTTTATAGTAACTCTTTATCAGCAGCTTCTTCATTCCTGCACCTTGAGAACACTCCCATGGCTTTGGGGTTTTTTTCTTCCACTGATACACGTGTATCACTCACCCCAACACTCCTCCTGTCCCTTGATGTATCTGCTCAGGGACTGTCTGAGAGCACATCTGCCAACAGGACTGGCTGCAGTGGCCTCGTAAGGGCCACTCTCCCTTTCATTCATTTACAATTAACTCCTGGTGATGGGTTTTAAGAATGAAGCTCTGAGAAAAACACTCAAAGGAGTTCAGACAGGAAAACACCCTCTGCAAAATGCTCCAAATATCCTTAGAGACTGCTAACATAAATCTACACACTGCTGTCAGGGAACTCCTGCATTTGGGTCTCCTAGGCATAAGTTTTTCCGTGAGGGAAGTCCCTTGCCTCTCTAACTGACAGAAGGAGAAAAACAAAAGACAACCAAACAACAGTAACAAAACTTGCTCACAGGGCTGCTGTATTCAGAGAATGTGCGAGGGTGGCGGGGGTAAGAATTCTGGTTTAGTTTAAGAAGTCTGGCCTTACTGATGACACTGAAGCAGCTACACAAATTATGTTTAACACTGGAGCTTCACATGTATTCAGAAGCCAGCCTAAAGTTAATATAGTGCATTCTCAAAGTTACTATACAGTGCATGTTTAGAGCTCCAAATGGAAGCCATTCCCTTTGCTCAGCATGTGAGATAAACCTGTTAAATTAGAGATTTGTTTATATTCTGAGCAGGTAAGAAGAAAACAACATACCTTCTGCAGTTCAAGGATTGTATTTCTATAGTGGCCTACAGTACATTTGCACTCTGGTATCATATTTACATTTTTAACTCTTGTGCATTCAGCAAGCAGCAGGAGGAGTTGTTCTGTTAAAGCCTTTTGGTGAAAAGAAAAGCATTTGTACAGCAATTAGACTTGTTTAGATCATCTGACTAAATTCAGAAATCACAGTTCATTTGCAAACAACTGCGATTCCCAACATCTATATGCACTGGGGTTTTGTTGATAGGCATAGTCTAAATAGAACTCTAACTTCTGATTTTACAAAAGCTCCTTTGTGTATAAAATAGTTTCCAAAAAAGGCAAATTTAGCAACTATCTTTAGCCAGGGCTGAGGTCTTCAGACAACTGACCCATGTAAATGATAAATAACGACAAGAAAACAAGTTTTTGATTAATACAACTGTAAACTGCTAGCTTGGTAAGAATCCAAGGTTACGGAGTGATGCTGAGCCACATCAGCAAGTGCATACAGATTGTGGAAGAGATGCAGCCTTGCACTATGGAGGGCACCTCAGTTGTGTTTCATATGTATTCTTCACAATTCTTACAAGGAATGGTTCCAGCCCAGGAACAAAACCAGTCTTGCTCCAAGGGTATTGTATGTAAAGATTAACAGTGTCAAATGGTGACAGCACTATCGTAAATTCAAAGCACACAAAAACTAAGATGTTAAATCCTATCTCTATAACTTCTG
This sequence comes from Bombycilla garrulus, assembly GCA_013400315.1. Classification (NCBI taxonomy): domain Eukaryota; kingdom Metazoa; phylum Chordata; class Aves; order Passeriformes; family Bombycillidae; genus Bombycilla; species Bombycilla garrulus. The sequence goes on along the minus strand of VXBU01011431.1, from coordinate 395,900 downwards.
TTCCTCTCAATGCGAAATTCAGAAGGTGTTGAATGGAAGTGATCACAGAAAGTAGTAGCTTGATTGATAAAGTCCCTATCTGGTCATTTACGATCTGGCTGAAGGAGAAGCAGCTTTTGCCAGACAGAAAAGCAATTAATCTGCAAACAAGCCGAGGAACAGCAGGGCTGTGCATTGGAGTCTCAGGCTGCTGGGAGCTCATGAGAGGAGATAAGACTGCAGCCTGCTATTTATTGTACATTTTAATTAAGTGCTTGTTAACGGCAGTTATCTTAACAGTCATAAAATTACTGTTGTAATGTATTTTGTTTGAGAAAAAAAAAATGGAGGGAGCCGAAGGACTTTATGAAAGCAGTCACAGATTGCTTTCACTTTAAATCAAAGAATAAATTCTGAAGAGGAGGGATGTTGCAATGATCTAAGCCGAGCCACTAATGGTTATTTAATGTGGCCATCAGTGTTTGTAAGTCCCTAGCATACGGAACATACACAATAGCCTCCAAACCCTCTTTAACACTTATTTGAGATGACAGGAAAAATGAAACCGTTTGTGCTTTCAATGGAAAAGCAATCATTGGTACATTATATTCTGCTTGCCCTATCATGCTAATGCATGGTAAAAATGTCACCAAATGTATTTAAGGACCTGATGGAGTGTTGCTGTTTGATTCCTGTTACTGGGCTGATTAATAAAAATCTTCAATTTGTATGTAAATGCAGTGGGGTTTCATATCATCCGCATACCTGCACCTGGAGAAAATAATAAACTGAAGTTTAATGCAGCAATTATAAGCATTTATGGAACTCTTTAAAAAGGCTGCCTGCCTCCCCTGACCATCAAGATGAGATATTCACAGAGGAATATTACTGATGCTCAGACAAGCAGGGCTGCAGATGGTCCCCAGTGCAAATGCTGCCAATGCAGATTAACTCACTGACTCATACTCACTTTGGTACAACAATGTAAGCTACTTATTGTTAGACAAAAGTGTCATATTTTTCCCTACATCTGAAATAAAATCAAATTGAACTGTTCTTTCGAGTAGTGGGAAGGGTAGTAATTAACATTTCAAATGAGGACTGTTTGCATCATTTACACTTTTCCTGACATCACTTAATTCCCCTGTGCATATGTTCCCATGACAACATCATCACCACAGATAAAAATTGCATTGGTACAACAGAAACTCTTCAAGATGTATGACAACAGCTGTTTGTTTATTTTTTAAGAATCCCTCTAATGATCTTCAGACTTTTAACCAGCGACTCCCTAATGGCTGATCCTTAATAAAACCAAGTATGGAGCTATTTGCATCTTCACAGATGGATATTGGAAAGGGTTTGTGGTTTGGGTACTAATAGAATAATAAGTACCATGTATGGGATACGGTCATGTGGAGGAATACATTACAACATAGGCAGACATCAGCTTTGATGTATGCCCATGCACAAGCTCTGCTCACACAGCAATCCTTGATTAAGTGTATGCCACATAGATGTTCTTAGTTTGTTGTAACCATTTGCTAATTTGCATTTGTAAATTTCAGTGAATGTGCTCCAAATGAAAAACAAACATATTCAACTAAAATCCCTGTGAGACACTCCACTAGTAAAATATTGTTCTATTGTTTAAATGCTGTATTTTTATTGGAGTGTAGTTCTTCACTATTAGCAGGGTACCAATGTGTTTTAATGACTGTGATGCCTCTCACAGATTATAGCCAAAGAATGAAATCAATGAGCTACCAAAAGCACAACTATAATTAGTCTTTCATTTAATTGTCCCAGACAAGGCTTTAACTTCTCCCATCCGCAACTAAGTGCTCTGTTGACACTGAAGGGCTGTTTCTATGCTGCTTCCCAGAGTGCACGATCAAACCATGCTCCTTAAGGAAGTTAAGATCACCCTTTTTTTTCAAACCAGCCTCCAGCTTGTCACCAAACAGTAATTTTCAGGCCCAGCTGTGGCACATTTGGCTGGCACACAGCATGCACCGCCAGAAAAGCTGTTCCCTGCTCCTCTGAGGTAAAGGCAACCGAATATCCTGCTCAGGGAGTTCTCCAGTAGTCAGCCAGAAAGCACACCAGGAGTCACTTTTGGGTATGCTTTTTCACAACTGCTCTAGAAGCAGCTTCTTACCATGTGCATTGGCAAACTGAGTAAATACTTTGCAAGAAAACCTCTCCCTCCAGATGTAGCTCTAAATCCAGACTCCAAGCAATTTTGTAACTGCCAAGAGAGAGGCATTGGTGCTGGAGGTCTCCAGATTGAAAGAGGAGTCAGAATACATTTTGAGGGAGGGGAACTTGGCAATTACCCGCCAAACCACTGTTTGTTTTTGCCACTCTAAATGGCAAGTATAGCTTCAGACAACCAGCAGCACAATAACGTCGTGCTGCAGAAGAGCTGTACCACCAAGAGGCTTCACAGAGCCATCAGTCACTATATTCACTGCTCAGCAATGTGTCAGACAATGGCAGAAGCTAACCAGGTCAGTGAAAGCAGCCCAAATTTCCTGACGTGCTCACAAGGATTATCTGCTTTTTAGCCAGTGTTCCATTCAACCTGATAAAAATAAAAATTTAAAAATTTCTATTGCACCTGCAGCCGGTGAACTTGCAAGAATTCTATTCCTGCTGCAGTTTAATGTGTCTTACTAAGTAAAAGTGTCATTGCTCCTACTCACCACTCTGCTCACCAGCGCCATTCTGGAAGGATGAGGGAGGGAGTGAGCATCATCCTCACCAGACTGACACAAGGACTAAGATCATGAGCTGGATCATCGATGTTTGAGCCAAACTCCATCAAACTAAAGGGAACTCTATCGTTACTGCCAGCAGACTTTGGCTTACAAACCTGTAGTCTAAACCAAGTCCACCTGTGCAGTTCTGCCTATCTCTTGGGGAGAAATCACCCTGGCACCAGTGCCCTGCTAGGGCACTCCCCTTGCACACCCCTGCACAGAGAGCTGGTGTTGCAGAACCATGGAGCTGACAGGAGCAAAACCTGTGATACTCCACTTCGTGTGTTCTCAGCAGAACTGGCAACTAAATTCAGATAATAAAGTCTTCATTGACAGTGAAAATACAAGAAACTGAAAGCTTGCCAGCCAGCTTTCAGATCCCACACAGGCTCTGCAGCAATTACTAAAAAAATGAGTATGTGCCATCTATACTGAAAGATAAACATCTGTACAGAAAGAAAAGTCCTTTAATAATGTACTTAGATATGCTTTGAATACTTCAAAAACCCCACTCCCACTTATAAAATACTCGATTTCTGCAGATTTTCTGGACTCTCGGACAGTAAGTCCAGTTTGTAGTCATCTTGTACATTCTATTGTCCTCTTCACAGCTCACTACCGCTAAGGCCACTCAGACATTTGCATGCTCATCGAATTATATTTGTTAGAGCAGGTATTTGTAAGCCAGTGTTGTACAGGCTGTAGTGTTGATGCAGTAACAGCAGTGTAAACATGCCCTATTTCTGTGCAGCACGGGGCTGGCCTACATGACAGTGTGATTGTATAATGAGCTGCAGCATTCAGGTGTGCTATTAACTCCATTCTAATTACTGCATGCTCCTGTGAGGTGAGGGAGCTCACTCTTATGCAAAACACAGCAAACAACCTCACACAAATGCACTTGTACATCTAGTAGCCTTACCAGTCAAACAAATTAAACGTGCTTGGGAACCCTGCAGGGCACCAAGGTTGAATGGACACAGAGCTCACATCGCTGCACCATCAGAGCAAGCTGGCTGTCTGAGAACCCCATCCTGCCCCAGCTCCCAGGCACAGGGCTTCAGCACAGGGCAGCTGGCAGTGCTCAGAAGCCCATCAAGAACCCTCCTGAGAACTCCCAGCGTGGCTTTCCACTTGCCAGTGCTTGGGAATGCTCTCTGGCCTTGCTTAATTCCCTCCTCCAAACCCAGCCTTCATGTCTGGGGGGAGGCAGGGTGAGCACCAAACCTATCTGGCTGTCACCCTTCCATGCAGGGAAGCATTTTTCCACTTCTGGGTATGAGAAATATCAGCACATTTGTATCAAATTAATTATCAGCAAAGTTAAAACTAGCAAAACTGCTTACGTAGGGCTTTAAAACTTTTATTCTCCAGTTGGAAAGTTGGTTTTACTGTTCTTCTACACTATGTTCAATGGTTTCATGTATCACTCCCCATTGAAGTCCAGGACTCTACATGGTTTGGTGGAAAAGAATGGGTCTTATTACTCTGAGTTTTATTTTAGTTTTAGATGACCACTGTAAGGATAAATTGTCTTGAAAAATACTTCCAAATCGTTAGAAATACTTCCTAACCTTGCCATAAAGATTTCTTTTACCACTGTGACCTTAATGAGAATGTTTCCCTTAAGAATTGTGGAGAGTTTTATGAGAAAGCAACAACAAAACAGTGAGAAACCTTGGCAACACTGAGGGGGAACAAGATCAATAAAAAGAAAAAAACCCAAACAAATAAAATCATTCTCTCAGAAAAAAGGCCAATACCAACTTTTAAGATGACCAAAGTCTAATATCCTCTCATTTGTAAGTTTAATTTGTTTTCTGTACTATTTTTATCTGACTGAACTGCTATTATGTGAAGTACAGAAAAAAAAGGTCTTTTACTTAGAAGAATTCTTGACCAGCTTTCTCCTAAATATGATATTCTTGGGAAAACAGGATATCACTTTAATAGATGGAAAGAACAGTCCACAGCCACAATACACAAAACCTGATCTACAGCCTTAGCTAACCCACTGCTTCACACATGCCTAGTTTTGAGAATGTGACGTGTTCCCTAAAAGCCACTGACTGCCATCAGACTCCTCAATGGACCTAAACCTGAAGCACCACTTTGAACACCCTGCCAAACCTCTGCTACCATTACCATAAAACCCCCTCAGCCTACCTCCAAACAAAAGTGCAAACACAATGTCCGAGGGAACAGCACTAGAGGCATAACCCTAAAGCTGGTGAGAAGCTATCACAGCCACTCACAGCCAGAGAATATTCTGGAGAAAACCTGATCTCACGGATACCCACAGGTCCTTTGTGCTCTGTTCCAGAGGACCAAGAGTTCTCTTGGGGGGCACACTTTGTCTATTGCATCAGAGCCTGACACCCCCAAAAAACACATATGCCATATATTCTTAAATCAGATCATTCCACTAAAAATAATTGCACTTCCTTTATCTTTAAGGCAAATGGCTGCTATTTTGCTAAAGTAGAGGCTGGATTAAGAAACACCAGCACACAATATCAAGGGCTTTCCAGTCTCCCAGGAGACCTGTGCAGGTCCATAACCCAAGAGGACTCACACAGGTCCATGACCCCAGCTCAGACGTGTCCCAGGGGCTGAGGCAGCTGGCTGACTTCAGCAAAAGGTCTCAGAAGCAGCCTTCAAGCTGCCGCTCTAGGCTGGCCTGCATCCTCCCTGCTAAGAAGCTATCCATGACATTAGGTCTGGAAAATGAGGGTCAAGAGAAAACACTTGTGGCTTTGGTGCATTTCCCATGTTCATTCAAACTCTTGTATTTCATTAAGTATTATGATTGGATGTTTGGATTTCCAGAAAAAATCCTAATGTTTTCAATTAAATTTTGTTAAGATTTCTATTTAGTGAAAAAGCTTTTTCCCCCTCTCAAAACCTGAACTCTTCTGTCCAAAAAATGTCCAGCCTTAAGTTGATGGACAGTTCTGGAAGGGACAGAGAAAAATGTTCACAGTTCTTTCACTGATTGATGCACTGAGTCTTTGCTTTAACACATCTGAGACCATACAGATGCTTGGAGTGGAAGCTATGGAACTGAACAAAATGAAGTCTCACCTTTTTATTACCTAACGTGCCCACTTTTAGGAGATATCTATCCATCGACACTTCACATATCTCTGAAGAAACATATTCTATTTCTGTGCAGAAGAGTACATTCAAAGTTCAATATTATGACCAATATTTTTTTAGCGATCCTAATGTGCTCTGCAGATTTTACAGACATGATTATATAAACAGGGAACATTTTACCAACCTCTGAATTCAGGTATCTCAAACATGAAGACAGCAAACATTTAATATGGTACCACATTTCCCATAGATGAGTTGAGGACATTAAAAAAAATAAACAACCAAAAAAAAAAAATTAACTGGCTTAAACCAATCAAACTCTAGCCAATGCAACAAAACTTGCACACTTTTTTCTAAAAGTACATATATTTCTTTAGTGAAATGACAACAATCTCGACACTTCATGTCACTGAGAAATTTATCATCTTCTCTATCCAGTATCCCTGCTCATTCCCATCACTGGCTATTACATTGATTCAGCAACTGACTCCAAGGGAAAAATACCACTCACTAATTACCATAGAGTGGTGTTCATTCAGCACTTCAGTTTTCCTTGGAGGCTTCTTACCCAAACATTAACCCTCAACCAAACCAACCTCAGCTGTTTCAACATTCTCTTTTCTTTTTTTTTTTAATATGTATATAAAACAGAAGAACCAGACCAGTTGCAGTCAGACTTTGTGGCAATTTAACATTTTTAACCAAAGTAATTTATAAATTATGCCAGTGGAATATTTATTTATATGAAGAATTTTGTGGGTTATTTTAAAGGTTGGATTGGAACTGCTTTTATGTAGTAAGTGACTGAGAAATGTCTGAATGTTGTCTTGTATAAACTTCACGCTAGCTACGGGAAAATTTCGCTTTTGTTGAGGTTTTATATACATTTAATTAAATACTTCAATTATAAAACAGTTGCTTATATAGCTACACAAGCTGAAAATGGTTTGGGTGTTAGCTTTTTTTTTTTTTTTTTTTGATCTGTTCTAATATAAAAGATAATGTAATTCAAACATAACAAAACCAGAGTGTTCTTCTGTGTGCAGTAAGAGGGGAAAGACACACAGCAGGAACTAAAGGAGAACTTGAAAGGCTCCGTGCTGGCCGCCTATCAGGGTCCCCAGGATTTGCATACCAAAGGTAGAGACATCTGGGGGAGAGCCTGTGCGGTGCCTCCGTGCCTCTTCTGCGGGGCTGTGCCGAGGGAATTCCGCCCCAGCCAGGAACGGGGCTTCCAGCCCTTTTATGCTGCTCCGGCCTGTTTACCTACCATAACGGGGTCAGAGCACAGGAAGAAATCTTAACCCTGCGTTTGAGGCAGAGAATGCTGCAAACCCAAGGACCCGGCCACATGTGGGATTCAGTTATTGGCAGCAGCTCTGCCAACCGGTGCTAACGTAAACCCCAAATGTACAACAAAAAAACTTCTGCTGGAATCACACTTTGAGACTAAAGCCACGCTGGAGGTGTGTTCTGAGGCTTTATAATAAGCATCACAGAAATGCTAAGTACCCTTCTTCCAGGCTATTTTTAGAAAACTACTGAAGGGCAAGACGTTACCCCTCTACCACGTACATTGTATTTTCCATACTTGCATCCATTACACAGTCAGGTCACACGTAAAGATAAACGCTCAGAGTGAACACCACATTATTTTTAAATTTTCTGGACTGTCTTTAGAGATACTTCTCCCCTTCCCCAGCTGACCATGGAATCACTGCACAGCCTCACAGCGCTTTGCTGTGCTTGGACATCCTCCAACTCTGGACACTCCGGAGTGAAAAGTTAAGTAGAGAAAGGAGAACACAAAGATGAAGGCACTGAGAGGAAGGAAACTATCAAATATCACAATCCCAACAAGCCATTACTTTTCTCTGGGATCAGCTAGAGGGTTAGCAATGTGCTTCTAAACTCCATGCATAACAATAGTAGCAAATCACTAACAAATTTGTAAAGGTGGTGAAACAATGACTACCAAATGGAATTCTTGCAAGCACAAGTTTGAATATTTTACTCTAAAGTTCAAAAGAGGTACTGAACAACAGTTTTGTAAAACATTGTTTTGCGCAGACTGACAAGAATTGTGACCACATATATATTACTGGGGGGTTGGAGAGGGCACATGTACTATTTTAAATCACAGCATATCAGCAGGAGAGCTGGCCAGGTACTACAGCATTCAAGATTTTTTAAAGGGAAATATTTTGATAAAAATTACCTGTTGTAAAACAAGTTTAAAAATTCTGTGTATGTTTTTTTTTAATGGAATCCCAGCTCCAGTGCATTGAGTAGCATGTTTTAGTGAAATTAAGTACTCCTGTTTTTTAGCCAACAACTTATCAGGTTATGATTGATAACCCTCAATAGAAAAGAACAATTGCTACTAAGGAAATATACCCATTAAATCACTAGGGCTAAATTGCCACATCCTTAGAGTTTGCTTTAGGATTGGGTTTTCTGTGATGCAATCTCCACCAAAATTTCTTCACAAAGATTCTCTTGCAATGTGTCTCAGTGGGAGAAGGCAGAAGTTTGTTCATCACCTCTGTTCAAAAGCCACACTTAATCCTGGAGAAACTGAGATTTTTGGAGGTCAGACTCTCTTTTCAGAGGCTCCAGGTGACTCCATCAGAGCCATCTTTGCCATGATCTCCCTGTTTCTCTCAAAGTAGAAGATCCCTATAGAAACTAATGTGCTTTGAAAACATACCACCTTTTCACTGAAATTTTCTAGTAGGAAGGTGTATTTTAGTCTCTTCTCAGTTCTATCCCCAAGCTAAATTCAGAAGCACATATGGTAGAAGCTTCCACAGCAAGTAGCTGGGGCAGGTATCACAACCAAAGGACTCCTGTTGCTGTTCTGAAAGCGAGCATTGAGATCTCCATGTAGATGCACAGATCTCAGAAGCATGATCTGGCCCCTGGACATGATAGGTTTCCTATAAAGAACAGTGTTACTATAATCCCTCTCTTGTCATGAAATATTCAATTTTCTTTTTCATTCTTACAAAATAAAATGCTAAATTACCTAGTTTAGTAGGTCAATGTCAAAACTCATGATGAAAAAGAATCTTCCTAAGAGAGTTTCTTAAAACCTGTATAATCAGGTTGGTAATGCTGCCCACAGGGAAAACCCATTAGCAGAAATCTCTAACACATTTCAAAAAGCTAAAGCTAAGTGGATTGTGGGTATGCCTGTTTGCTGCATTGCAAGCAGCCCACGCCATCTGAAAGTGTTGCTGCATCTCAGTGCACTGGTTTCCCTCTGCACACACCTGGTGTGGAAAGCTGATCGTGCAGCCAGCAGGCAGATTTTGGGAAGACGAGGAAAGTAGATTTCATCTTCCTCATGTAACAGGAAGACATTTTGTAGCTGACTTCAAGGGTTAAACTGTACTTCTGGACTTCAATACTCAGAAATTCTATGCACTCTCTTTTTAGAGTACTCTTCCTTCCTTCCTATCCACTAACACAATAGGGAAAGCTTTGTTATCATTAATCATCTTCAGAGCCCTGGGGATTCTCTGAGTACTAGAACTGCTACAACCTCCCTGGAAAAACCCACAGAGACGTGCACCGAAGTTTCTGTCAGAGTTCACTCATGCAGATTTTCATTAATAACTGGATTTAAAAGCTGGGGACATGGTTAATGCTTCATCTGAAGTCAAAGAAACTAAATCTTTGATAATTACCACCAAAATCAATATTTTTAAATAAAGTATTTGAACATTTTTGCCACAAGGATCTGAAGGAAGGACAGAGACAGATTTTTCGGCATAAAACTAAGTAATGTTTTACACTGCACACTAGATATTAGGAAACCTAAGATAAGCATTGTAAATATAGATGGAAAATCATAAAAAATTATACCATTTTGAGAAACAATGGTTGTGCCTTAACAGAGAAAAATTTACCCAGACTAAACACCTTAAATAACAGGCACTATATGAGTTTAGCAGCAATTATTTGACTAATTCATCTTGTCAGCCTCCTAACAAATAGTCCCCAAAGAAAAGCAGCCTGTCTTGTAATTTCTGGAGACTTTGAAGGAAAAGGATATCCTGTAGAAATTAAAGAAAAGCAACATGGCTGAGAAAACACTTGTAAATAAGTCATCAACATTCTGATTATATCTCCAACTCCTTGACCTAAATGCCTTGTTTTTTCATGCATTCTGCTACTTAAAACTGATTTTAAAAATGCATTAAATGCAGGAATAAACAAAGACAAAACTGTGCTCCTGGTTTCTCTAAGTCTTTTTATCTGCAGGTGCAAATTCTGCACTTATTTATAGCTGTTTCCTCAACTTAATGCCTGCTCTTCATAGAAGTATAGTGCCAGCAAAAATATACCAAATTCCCTACCTGAAACTGAAAGATACAATGCTCAGATGGGGAGAAGTGTGTTTTTAAGACTCGTCAAACACTTATGAATTCCACAAACAATCCAGCAACACAATTCTATAACTAAAAATAAACCAACAGCTTCTGTCTGAGAGTCCAGTTTCAGCATCCCCAGTCCCATACAGGCTTAGGGGGCATTTGTGCCTAAAACTGTGTGAGCACTAAGTAGTTGTGCAAGTACATGTCAAGATAAATGTCCCTACCAATCCAGAAAATGATTGTTTTTGTGCATAATTGCAGTAACTACACATGCAGGTTAGGTCCATAGCATTGATTCTACTTGCCTGTCCTTGTGCTACTACAATACTGATAATTCAAATCTAATTTATTTCCATTGTTTATGCAGTTAACAAGCTGCTGTGTGTGTAAATAGAGGCCTGGGAGCTAAAACTTGGCGTTTTGCTCCACAGAAATTGCAATCTAAACAAAATTCCTCTGCACTGGAGAGCAGACTGGTGTCCACTCTACTGAAAAACAGAAGGGAAGAAACAAGAACAAGTAAAAAGAGATGACAGGAACAGTAAGGCAGAGGGATGGGGCAGAGTGCTGCACAAATAACCTGGCACAGGACACAATAGTTCATAGCAGTGAACAATGGGAAAATGGGCACATTTTACATCAAATTTCCATTTATTAAAAAGGATTTTCAGTGTTTTCCTGCTTCATAAGAACATAGAGAACATATATACAGTAAGAAAGAGGAGATGGTGAGCAAGTAGTGGCAAGTAACCACTGTACTGGTCACTATGGACATATCTAAGGCAGATTGAGATGAATTAGGATAAACAGCTGACTAGGACGCAATAGGAGATGCTAAATAAGTGAGAAATAATCCCCTTAACTTGAGACTATGTTCTCTCACCCAAGGAGACCTCTTTCTGAAGGAGAGGCACATTTATGACACTGCACTCTGGAGCGGGCGTGTGTGAAAAGTGCGGTCTCACCAAGCACAGTGGCTTCACCCAGGAGTCTTTTATCATATTTTGGAGCCTGTTCACTCAGATGCTTTATCCCATCATTTAAATGCTGGTTTAGACAAGATTTTCTTCCCTCCTTATGATTGATGTCCAGCCCAGCACATTATCCTTTCCTTTAAATTGATGTCACTTTCTTGAAGAGCCTAAGCATTACTCTAAACTGTGTTTTAATTGCTATTTATATGTCCCTCAAGTGTGCAGAATCATTTATTGTTCAGCAAAGGCCAGGACATTTTATAAATAAAATCCTCACTTGCTACTGAGAATGATAATATTAGCTGACAGCATCTGGATGCATTTTCAAAGCAAAGATTTTACTTTTGGAAGACAAAGCTAAAATCACAGATGGCATAAGCTGGTGTGAAACCTGCAGAAAGCTTTTCTACCCCCCATTCTTTGAATACCATCATAAGTTGGTGAGTAGGAGGAAAGTTAAAGCTTACATACATCCCAGCATGCCAACCCATGTCCTACTGAGATACTTGACTGTCTATTGCTTCTAAGCAGCTGGAAGAATGTCAAACTGTCATCACTGATTAAAATGGGATTTTATAGAAAGCATCATATGTATTGTCAGAATTTTAGAATTATTTTGTATGATGGAAATAAAAAAATGACTAGTTTTTCTTCAAAACATATTTTCTTCACATTTTCCTCTGTTTCACACTAGTACATACTAAAGGCTGTACTTATTCAGTAATTGTGGACTTCACCTTGCATTGGAGAGTTGGGGATTTACCCACCGTGACTTTTCATTGAAAAGCCTGTACTACTCCTAAACAGCCTGGAATTGCACAGATGTCTCCCCACCAACATTTCTGCCACTTTCTGTCTCCAGGCTCATTCCTGAGCACTTGAGTGGAGCTGCTGGTGCCTGTGATTTTGATCTCCATGGCCCACCTGCAGTTCCCTGCCTTTCCCTCCCTCAGCTCAGGAAATAAGTAGCTCTGTTGCACAAACACCTTGTTAGAGACAAGAGGACCATGTATCCAAGGACATACTGTATTAGCCTTTACTATTCAATGCAAACCTTCAAACAGAGAACCCAGAGCCTCATGACTCCCATCTCCTCTTGTCATCATGAGATCCATCATTATTTGAATTTCCTTAACTTTGAGAGAAAGCTTAAGTGTGAAACTCTTTCTCATCTGAACTCTCTGTTAGGTGACAAAATTTGTGTAACCCCTTCCCGTGTGTGTGTGCATCAGCCAAACTTGCCAATATTCATTCAACAAAACCTCCATGTGAACAAGACCTAGAAGACACTTGGTACTGAGAATGGAAATGGAAGGTCTGAGAGTCAGCAGCAGGGGTAAGAGACAGCACCTGCTCCCAGAGGTGTTACAGAAGGGGACAACTAAAACTTCTGCATTCCTGGGTGTGCTGCACCACCAGCCTAGAGCCTGGCTGGCCATCTTGGGCAGCCTGTACTTACCAGTCACACAGGGGGAGTCCCATCGTGCTCCACAGGTCTCTGCTGCGGGCTGCCCACCACCAGCCCCTCCTGCTGCCTGACTGCTGCCCACAGTGGTGCCCTGAGTCACGGTGCGTTGTTAAAGGGTTAATCACTTACAGGCTGGTGCACCTCAGCACCTGCAGAGTCCGCATTAGCCCAGCTCAGTAACGAGCTGGATGTGCTTGCTGGCACTGCAGAGGCTGTGGCTGGCACCTGGCCTGGCCCTGGGTGACCACGGGCTCTCCCCCAGCCTGACCCAGCCCAGGGCAGCAGCAGTGTGTGAGGATAGGCTGTTCACCCACACCAGAGCCTTTGGGCACCACGTGGCAAGGCCCCACACCACCCCCAACTCAGCCAGCTTAAGGGACCCAGGGCAGCCACCAGCAATTCTGAGGGACTGGGCTGGGCCAGCACTTAAACACCTTGAGTGGGACCAGGTGGAGCAGAGGACTGGGGAGAGCAGCTCTCTCTGTGTGGGGATTGATTGGCAGCTCTGTGGTTGCCAGGGGCTGGGCATGGCCACAGACCTGCTGAGATATCCATAGGGTGACCCTGTCCCCAGGGCCATCCACTGACCCTGGGTGTGACTCCATCCCCAGTGCCATCTCCAGACCCTTGGCGTGACTCCAACCCTGTGCTGTTCTCGGCCCAGCAAGTAACCCTGCTCCCAGTGCCCAAACTCATGGGGTGAACCCAGTCCCCAGTGCACTCACCAGTCCTACAGGGTGATCCCCGTCCCCAGCCCCGTGGGGTGACCCTCACCCACCCTCTGATGCTCTCAGGGTTGGGGTGACCCCAGCCCTGCAGTCCCTGGGGCTCACGGCTGGCCCAGATGTCCCACCCAGGGCAGGTGGGGCACCCCCTGTGCCACACGGAGCCACCAAGGGTTGCAGAGCCAGGCCTTGTTCCTCACTGCCCAGCTGAGTGTCCAGACACCAGGCTACGACACAACATCAGGGGCTGCTTTACAGTGCCTGGGTTCGGTTTCTTTCCTTTTCCTCTTTCTTTTTTTTAATGCAGCTGTAAGTGCATCTTGCAGGGAATACACCACTGGCCCCTGAGACAGCCCACGAAGCCAGCCCTGCAGTGAGGTGGGCACCATTGCCTCAGCTCTGAATGCTGTGTGGACATCACGGGGAAATAATGGTGAAGTAAGATCAAGCATGATGAGCTGGATATGGAGCCAGGGTTTTCAGATGGCACTTTTGGCCTTAAAAAGCTGCCTCACCTGCACCAGCTGCCCAGTTTTTCTTCTAAAGCCTGTCCCCCTTGTACTTCCCTGAACACACAGTAAACCCATGAGCAGGAGCCCCTCCAGGGATGCTGCAGCCAGCTCCTTGATGTCCTGCCAAGCTGAATGGCATCCTCCTGGGGAACATGAAATGGAAGCAATGGATTTCTGGATTCTCCACTGGCATTTATGCTGGTAGGCCAGGGAAATAATTAGCTCATCTTGGAAAAAAATTGGGATGGTTGGTAGGGAACAACCAAAAAAAGCACCACAAAAATATAAACTCTGTCATTACAATTACAATTCCTTATTATTTTTAGCCAGTTACTGCATCACTCTGAGTGTTAGGAAACAGTCTGCATGGGGAAAATAAAGTGACCTTGTTGCAAACCCTTCCAAACAGAACAAAATTATGTAAATACAGTTCTACACCCAGTGTGCCTGCAACCCTCTGCACCAGTGGTTAAACTTCAGTCAAACCCGGATCTCTGGAGAAAACAGAAGGTTCAAAAGTTAATTTTTCTCACCTGGGGCAGCACTGGATTGTTTTTAATCTCTCCTGGGACATACTGCAATCAGGCAAAGGTGCAAAGAGAGATAGCTGCAGACTGATCATTTCTCCAAACAAATCATCACAATAAATTCATCAGAGCAAGAACTCTTGAAATACCAGAGGCCTGATGTAAACAAAAAGCTTCCAAATAAATAAACTGAAAAGATGATGTTCAACCCCTTTAAACAACTGCAGTGATTGTAATGTACTTTAAAATTTGAACAGAGCTTTTGCTCTGTTCCAGCACTGAGCCACAGAATCGATGGGAGATGGGCAGTGCTGTAGTCCCAGCCTGTCACGGGACTGAGCTAAAGCTGAGAGACTCACGGACACAGCCATGCTCCCCAGTTCACCTGGTGTCCCTCACGAGAGACACCTGGATTTTTGAGAGACAGCCAGCCCTGCACAGCCCACACACTGGGCACAGGGGATCATCCCACTGGGGCATGCTGGGATGGCGCAGTATTTCTGTTGGGCTGTGCCCACCAAATTGGTTCAATGAGGCAGCTCAGGTGCCTCACCAAGCTGAGCCCAAGCGTGCACAAGTTCCTGCTGCCCAGCCCAGCCACTCTGGAAGCGGCCAAAAGAATTTGGGGCCGCATTTGCACATTCTGGGTCACTCTCAGCCAAAGATGATTCCCCAGAGTCAGAGGAGTCTTGCAGAAAAGTGAGGTGCTCTTCAGTGGGATCAGGGGCACTAATGTATCACAGAACTATTTTCAGTCTAAAGGCATGGTTTTAAATCAGTGGTTTTAGTTTTAAGACTCAGTCATAAACCCTCAAATAAACACCAACAAAGATAGCACCCTGTCCCTGTAAACATGTCACTG
The DNA here is from genome assembly GCA_013400315.1 of Bombycilla garrulus. NCBI lineage: Eukaryota > Metazoa > Chordata > Aves > Passeriformes > Bombycillidae > Bombycilla > Bombycilla garrulus. The sequence continues at coordinate 380,607 of VXBU01011431.1, read as the reverse complement.
CACGGAGATTTTTGCATGATACATTAAACTGACCATATGCACTAATCAAAATATCTGCAAATAAAGCTTCTTGCCCATATTTTCCTAAATTGTATATCTTTAGCACATCTGCTGATCCTGAGGTATTAACCAACCACTCTTTCATAACTGTGAAAAGCAAATATTGACTGAGCATTGAGGTACGGTAAATAAATTACATTTACCCTGACATAGTGTTCATTGCCTTCCCTAATTATATGCAGTGAAAGACATTTAGTCTGGCCATTCAAGAGCTGGATAAATAGGCTTAACAGCTACTGAGACAGTCAGGGCTATGAAAAATAAAAATGCATCTTTAAAGATTAAAGAGGAAATAGTGTTATTCCATCCACAGGCAAGTGTGATTGTACTCAATACAAGCAGTTGTCATTTG